>CM053169.1:32307617-32327467 GCA_012977825.3 Pteromalus puparum | reverse complement strand
ACTATCAAATTTATATGGTTTAACAAAAATAATAATGTTCAGTCACACAGAGTATACAGGGTGAGAATTGAAGAATTTGAATATCCATATCTTTTAAACTAAAAGGTTTCATAAGTTACAAAAAGAACCTAGCCGAAGTGATCAAAAGATCAATATTTTCCTAAAATTTCAACTCAATTTAAACCTTTTTACTCCCGTAATCGTACGACATAAAAAAAACATTTTTTCTAGTTTTTGATTTTTATCTCAAAAACTAGTCGCCAAAATTGCTTAAAATTTTTACAACTAGTAGATATCATTGTTTTTTATTGTCATGAATTTTTTCAAAACATTTAACTATTTATTTTTTGAGTTATATATGTTTATCGAAAAATTACCTTTTATATCATAAATAATGAACAGATCAGTCAATCTAGTAAATCTTGCGGAAAAAAGTAGACAAATTTAGGTTCTTTTAGATACACTATTGTTGAATATATTGTATAAATCATATCATTATAAAAAAGCAAAAATATTTTTTCAAAAATAGAAAAATGGCTATAATATGGCCATAAAATGGTCAGAATCATAAAACAAAAAATGACCTAAATTCAGAATTCGAAATANCATTTTTTAATGCTTTTGGAAATAAATTTTGTTTTTTACGAAATTTTAAAATATTTTGTATTGTTAATGTCATTTCTGTAGGAATTTGATCGAGTTCTGAAAATTTTTTTGACACGTTTTCTAATTCATCAAATTTCTCATAAAATTCAATTTTTGAATTTAAATAACGTAAATCATTTTCATCATTTTCTTGTATCATATGTTTGATATAACTTACTTCCTCAATTATGTGTTCTTCAATTTGAATATTTAGTGCTTGTAAATAATTTCTTTGTCCATCAGTGTCAACTTGAACGTAAGAATTTTGGAGTGGATCCCATTCCATTGTCATGATATAATTGTCTATAAAATAATAAATGTAAGACAAAAGGGTAAAATCTCTTGACAAAAAAAAAAAAAAAAAGTTTTTTTGATTAAAGAGTATGCGTGTATATTATTAGTGAATGCGTAAAACACATGTAGAGCGTGTGCAAGATAATAAAAAAACATACCCAAACTGCACCAAAATTTAAAAAAAAAACGCGAATGATTTGAGCACTTCTACAGATTATTTGTATAAAACACAATAGTACAAACAATTCTCCAACAGTTGTTACAAATATAATAGGTTTATATTTTACGATTTCGAAACTCGACAACACTCAGTTTGACTAAAGAGTTTGAGAGAGGTGAAAATATGGAGTCGTAGACAATGTATATGTCGTGTACATCCATGGATATCACGAAAGAAAGAACAACAAATATAGAATTAAAAAATTTTATACAAACTTTGTATTAATTAAAAATTTCTTTCCAAACTATATTTTTTATTGATTCACCTGTATCATTTTGAATGTGTATATTGTTAGGGTTTCTACATCGAGACAATGCGACATATAATTGACCAAAAAGGAGACAGCTCTAAATTGGAAACTCAGAGGCCCACCGCTGACCAAGCCAAGCGACTGCTGAGTGCCGATATAGCAGAGATCTGGATCACCGATAGCGGCGCATCAGCCCACATGACGTATCATAGGGACTGGTTCGTGGAGTATACGCCGTCTACACCCGGAAGTACAGTTTCATTAGGCGATAACGGTGAATGCAAGGTCTTGGGCAAAGGAACGATAATAGTCAAAAGGCTTATCCAAGGCGAGTGGCGCGAAGGACGCATGGAAAACGTATTACACGTACCCGGCGTAAAGAAAAATCTTCTCTCTGTCGGTGCGTGCACTAGAAAAGGCTTCCAGGTCATGTTTAAAGAAAAAGCTGTGCTGTTTTGCGTAGAAGATGAAGTCTATGCTACCGGTGTCATGCAAAACAACAATTTATATAGGATGTTCTTGCTAACAGTAGTGCCAACCGAAGAAGCACAAGCGAACGTATCCATAGCAAGCCTGAAGTGCTGGCACGAACGGCTCGGCCACATCAACGCCCGTGCTCTGAAGCAGTTAGCCGAGCGTCAACTTGTGTCCGGAATCAAAGTCAACGACAAATCAAGTTTCTTCTGCGACGCGTGCCAAGCCGGAAAAGCACATAAACTGCCTTTCAGCAAGCAGGAAGAAAAGAGGGTCACAAAGCCCGGTGAAATGACACACAGTGACGTGTGTGGTCCGATATCTGAAACGTCGCTGGGCGGCGCACGTTTCTTTGTGACCTTTGTAGACGACGCTTCTGGGTACCGCTACGTATACTTTCTCAAACACAAGTCCGACGTGTTTGATTGTTTTAAGGAATATGAACGAGCAGTGGCCAACAAGTTCGGTCATCCAATTCAGGTGTTCAGAAGTGACAACGGACGTGAATTTGTCAATTCAAGCATGCTTAACTATATGAAAGAAAAAGGCATCAAATTCGAGTCGTCCGCCCCGTACACACCTGAACAGAACGGGAAGGCGGAGAGAAGTAACCGAACTGTTGTGGAGTGCGCGAGAACCATGCTCCTCGCCTCTGGTCTGCCTCGTGCTCTTTGGGCGGAAGCAGTCAACACGGCTGTCTATTTATTAAACAGAGTGACTGTTCCCGAAAGCACTAACGGCAAGACGTCGTACGAAGCATGGACTGGCAGGGTTCCAAGGCTGGACCACATCAGGATTTTTGGAGCTGAAGCGTTCGTACACACTCCCAAAATATTTACCGGAAAATTTGACCCTCGATCGAGCAAAGGTGCTCTCGTTGGTTATGAGAAAGACTCGAGGAATTACAAAGTGTACGATACAGTCACAAAGAAAGTGACAGTTTCAAGAAATGTTGTCTTTTCCGGTAGATTGCTAAAGGAAGCAGTCTCGACTTCCCCTGAATACGACGAGCCATTTATCCTGAGAGAAGATCCAGACCAAGCGAAAGGCCGAGTTCCTCCTGAGGTAAGGAGAGAAGAAAAATCTCTAGCAAACAAGGAACTTGCTGCTCCACACCCCCCAGAAGGCGACCAACAAGCACCTGAGCAGCACGAAGACGGAGCCGGGGCTCTCTCACCGCAAAGAGACCACTTAGAAAGTCGACAACTGAGAGATCGATCAACGCTCAAACGACCAAGAAAGTACGAGGTAAATATCGCCGAAAGCCACATACCCGAGACGTACGAGGAAGCTCTCGAGGGACCTCAAGCAGTCGAATGGTCAAAAGCCGTTGAGGAAGAGCTGAAGGCCCACGAGAAGAACGGTACCTGGACGCTAGTGCCTCGAAATTCGTCCAGAGCTCCGATCAAGTCAAAATGGGTTTTCAAAGTAGTGAAAAATGCAAACCAAGATTTTCCCCGGTTCAAAGCCCGGCTATGCGCCAAAGGTTTTCAACAGCAGGAGGGTGTGGACTTCACCGAAACCTTCTCACCAGTCGTACGCTACGACACTCTACGCACGCTGCTGGCCCTAGTAGCCCTGGAAGACCTCGAGATGGCTACCTTTGACGTACGCACGGCCTTCTTATACGGTACTCTCGAGGAGGAAATCTACATGGAGCTGCCCAAGGGAGCAAAGGTCAACATGCAGGATATCAACTCCAATCTACAAGAAGAAAAGAGTGCGAGCGTAACTAGCGAAGCGAGTGCGGGTAATAAAGTTGTGTGTCGTTTACGTAAAGCCTTATACGGGTTAAAACAAGCACCCCGGTGCTGGAACCGCCGTTTTAAAGAGTTTTTAAACAAGTTTAATTTCGTTGAAAGTGATGCAGATAAGTGTATTTTTGTCGGTTGTTTCTGCGGTTATCCAATGTATCTCGCGCTATATGTCGATGATGGGCTTCTCGCATGCAAATCAGCCCGCGCAATCGAGTCAGTCGTTGGACTTCTGAGCGAAGAATTTGAGATAACCATAGGAGACGGAAGTTATTTCGTAGGTCTAGAAATACAACGCGATCGGTCGGC
This sequence comes from Pteromalus puparum, assembly GCA_012977825.3. Lineage (NCBI taxonomy): Eukaryota > Metazoa > Arthropoda > Insecta > Hymenoptera > Pteromalidae > Pteromalus > Pteromalus puparum. Next base: position 32,323,521 of record CM053169.1, on the reverse strand, counting down.
CAACAGCTTGTTTCTCTCGCAGAATGCATACATTAAAAAGATCTTGAATAAGTTTGGGATGAGTGAAGCGAAATCAGTGTGTGTACCCGCGGATCCTTCCACTGTTCTCCGGCCGGTCGAGTGCGATGATGAGTGTGTTTTCGATGTACCTTACCGCGAAGCAGTCGGCTCGTTAAATTATCTTGCGATTGTATCCCGGCCAGACATCGCGTTTGCGACCAGTAATGTAAGCAAGTACTTAAATCGTCACAACAAAAGTCACTGGAACGCAGTAAAGCGGATTCTCTCGTATTTAGTAGGAACCTCCAATCTTGGAATTAAGTATTGTCGCGGCGAAGGCAATATCGAGTTAAGTGGCTATTCGGATGCCGACTATGCAAACGATTTAGAAACGCGTCGCTCAATGTCCGGCTATGTCTTTCTCCTAGCAAACGGCCCGATTACCTGGTCGTCGCAACGTCAACAGCTGGTAACTTTGAGTACCACCGAGTCCGAGTACGTGGCAGCGGCAACGGCGGCCAAAGAGGCAATCTGGCTCAGAAAACTTTTGAGCGATATCGAGCGTCCATGTGCTTCGGCGACTGTTTTGCAAGTCGACAACCAGAGTACCATCAAACTAGCGAAAAACGCAGAGTTCCATAAGAGAACGAAGCACATTGACGTTCGCTATCATTTCTTACGTGAGAAAAGCGAGAATGCTGAGATCTCGATCGAGTATGTTCCCTCTAGATTACAGAAAGGTGACATATTCACTAAAGCCTTACCGAGAGATCAATTTCTGTTCTTACGCAGCATTATTGGCATGTGTGAACCAGAAAAATAAAGCTATCTTCAGCGTATATTAGGAAAGGGCGGAAGTGTTGGAGTAGAAAAACTAACCTTAAAATAATTTTCCAAACGCATTTATAGCATTACTATTGCACCTATGCCCGTTGTATCGCTATCGACTGGACATCTATTTACCTAATCTTTCTCGAGGAAAAAGATTTATTCGAAAAAATTACTTTATTGGTGAAATATTGCATGCTGAAATTCAGCTCAGTAATTTTCTTTTCGTTGGGACGGTCTTCCGCTCCCGAGATTTTTCAGCCTTCCGGTCACGTGGCTTCCGGTCATCGATGGCGCAAAAATTTGAATAGTCGAGAAAATAAAGCAATGAACCATCGATGTTTTAAGCAGCACCTAATGTTAATTCGGTTATCTGCGTTCGATTCGCGAGAGCATTTACAAACATTGTAAACTAAATTCATCAATTATTTTAAAAATTGCATTTTTGCATAAAGAATATGCATTTTGGAAGTGCATTTCGAAAAGACAATAAATAAATAAAAATTTACAACTCGGTAAATATTGATGGAAATGAGTCCAGTATGGTCACTCGGGGGTTTTCGGGGTCGCTGAAGAGTAATATCGCGACGGCAACGGTCTTCGAGATACCTGGTGCCCAAGGTGGACGGTATCAACGTCATCCCCGAGAATTATCTTGAGTATTACATATTTTTACTGTTGATACCGTACAATGTAATACATGTATAGTCTCTATAAAAGTGATGAAATCTTCTATAAAAAAAAACTTTTTAAAAGGTAAAATATTGGCGAGTAAAAGTTTCTTTACAAAATTCGTGATATCCCAAAAACAAACATAACTGATGTCAAGTAATTGTTTTTCATATTTTTCAGGTATACGCATGCGGACACATTATTTTATAAAATAAAATATTTTTTACTTAAATTCTTACTATACAGTAGTTTGGATTCATAAGTAAAATTTCAAATTACTCTTCTTCCTTGGCATTTCCTAAAGTATATTTAATCATATACTTTTAATCCATAGTTCAGTAGTTATTAGAAAAATTTAAAAAATATTAAAATCTCGAGTCGTATTTCCAATGTAATATTGGTTTTAATTATTTAAATAGCTTCTGAACTATGGATTAAAAGTATATGATTTGTAACGGGGTGGACTCGACAACGCCGTGCGGCCTCGGAAATTCCGCACGTCACCACGTAGGGGGTTTCTCACACTCGTCCCTTACTCGGCTCCTCGGGAGTGAATAGTCTCTCGTCCTTCGCAGTCTGGAGGCGTCCCTCCAGGTGATGATGTGAGGACGGTTCCACCCTGTACGCCGGAAGCGGAGAGAGGCCGACGGATTCACAGCGGTTTCGCGTAGCTGGCTTCTCGATGTGCGTCGATGATGAATCTACGTGCGTACTGTGCTGTTGCGAAAACGAGTCTGCCCGCTCGGACTCTCTTCCGAATGGTTCTAACCTGTCGGCGTTGACCGCCGACGTCGTCTGCTACGGCCCACTCCGTTTCGCGCGACAAACGAGCGCCGGAAATTCAAGCGCTCGTTACAGATTAAATATACTTTTGGAAATGCCAAGGAAGAAGAGTAATTTGAAATTTTACTTATGAATCCAAACTACTGTATAGTAAGAATTTAAGTAAAAAATATTTTATCTTATAAAATAATGTGTCCGCATGTGTATACCTGAAAAATATGAAAAACAATTACTTGACATCAGTTATGTTTGTTTTTGGGATATCACGAATTTTGTAAAGAAACTTTTACTCGCCAATATTTTACCTTGTAAAAGGTTTTTTTTTTATAGAAGATTCTTATCGACATTATTATATAGTACTTTGGTAACATAGTTTAACGCATCCTTTGAACCAACATTCTTTCTGAATCCATACTGATGTTTCGATATTATTTCATGCTTTTGTACAAATTCATATAATCTGTTGTATAAGATTCTTTCAAAGATCTTTGCAATATTTGATATAAGCGATATCGGCCTGTAGTTGTTAATGTTATGCTTCTCTCCTGCTTTATGTACCAGGACGATGTGTGCCCTTTTTAAAGCATCTGGCCAAATCGCTTTTTCAATACAGAGGTTAAAAATATGCGTTAGTGGTAACGCAATATAATTAATAATGACCATTAAGGTCTTGCTATTTATTTTATCGACCCCACCGCTTTTTAGCTTTATATTGCTTATTATATTTTTAACCTCACTGGTATTTGTTGGTTTAAGAAAAATAGAATTTGCGTTCATTATCGGCAGTTTGAATTCAGAATTCTTTGGTTTTACAATACGATCACCTACTTTTCGGCCAATATCAGAAGAAATTTTTCATGTTATCTGCAATCTCAACTTTGTCGGTGATTTTGTTAACCTTTATATAACTTATGGTATCATTGGATCTTTTTTTACGTATTTTATCATTTATAATTTCACACAATTTTTTTGGGTCATTAACACATTTTCCAACTAGATTTTTGTCGCATTTAAATTTGGCATCTTTAATAACCTTATCTAAGACTTTTGCGTAACTTTTGTATTCACGTTTAAGCTGTTCACTGCTTTTGTCCAGTTGCCATAAATTATATAGAAGTTCCTTTATTTCACATGATTTGATAATGGCATCAGTGATCCAACTTTTCCGACCTTTGAGTTTGCATTTTCTTTGATTCATTTTAGATAATTCTACACATTGTTTGATTTCGGACAAGAAACAGTCAGTTGCCAAGTTGGGATCCTGTATTAATGTAATATCAGTCCAGTTTCTAAATTGCGCAATATTTGTTAATTTTTTATAATTCAGAAAAACTGATTAGGTTTCTGGTCTTTATACAAATATTAACTATACAGGATCCTTTGGCTATACCAACAGGCGGCCTTGTTATATCGACAAAACCCGGTATATAACCTGTTTCGAAAAAGTTGCATAGAAATTCTTGACTCACATTGTCGCAAACTAATAAGTCAATATTGATATCTCCTATGACAAGATGATTTTTTGTGTTTTTCTTTTTTTCCAAATATTTGTTTAAATCTAGGATAAACTCAGACTTAGGTATGTCATGTGATCGATATATCCGAACATCCGGTACACCAGGTACCTCGAAGACCGTTGCCGTTGCGATATTTGTATTTAGCGACTCCGAAAACCCCCAAGTAACGAGTTTCGACTAATTATGTTAAAAATTTCCATAAAACTCCAGAAGACGACGTTGGTACTGTCCACCCTGGGCACCAGGTACCTCGAACACCGTTGCTGTCGTGATATTCGAGTTTAGCGACCCCGAAAACCCCCGAGTAACAAGTTTCAACTAATTATGTCAAAAATTTCCGTAAAACTCGAGGGGACGATGTTGATACTGTTCATCATGGGCACCAGGTACTTCGGAGACCGTCGCCGTCGCGATATTCGTGTTCAGCGACCTCAATAACCTCCGAGTGGCAATACTGGACTCATTTCCATCAATATTTACCGAGTTTTTAATTTTTATTTATTGTCTTTTCGAAAAGCACTTCCAAAATGTATATTTTTTATGCAAAAATGCATTTTTTAAAAATAATTGATAAATTTAGTTTACAATGTTTGTGGATGCTCTCACGAATCGAACGCAAATAACCGAATTAACATTAGTTACTGCTCAAAACATCGATGGTTCATTGCTTTATTTTCTCGACTATTCAAATTTTCGCGTCGTCAATGACGGGAGCCACGTGACCGAAAGGCTGAAAAATCTCGGGAGAGGAAGACCGTCCCAACGAAAAGAAAATTACTGATCTAAAGTTCAGCATGCAATATTTCGCCAGTAAAGTAATCTTTTCGAATAAATCTTTTTCCTCGAGAAAGATTAGGAAAATAGATGTCCAGTCGATAGCGATACAACGGGCATAGGTGCAATAATAATGCTATAAATACGTTTGGAAAATTATTTTGAGGTTAGAGAACCCAATATCAAAGTATATAAGGAACGCGACCCCGGCCATCTATACTTCGTATACTTTTACTCGCCAGCGCGGCGCTGTCGCGCCTCTTGATTAATCTTTTCAGCATTACTGTTTTAATTTTCTTAATTATTCGTTTAAAAAATCACCTAGACTACACTTTATACTTAAATGAATTAGCAACTATTAATGTTATAAGCATTATGTTTTTAATTAATTATTTTATTTTATTCTTTTTCTCAGTTCTTCCCTAATGGATTTGCCTTTGCAACGGGTTCAGATGATGCTACTTGCAGATTATTTGATATACGAGCAGATCAAGAATTAGCAATGTATAGTCACGACAATATAATTTGTGGCATTACTAGCGTAGCTTTCAGCAAAAGCGGTCGATTACTGCTCGCTGGTTACGATGATTTTAATTGCAACGTTTGGGACTCTATGAAGACTGAACGAGCTGGTAAGTAAAAATATCGTCACAGTCTCTCTCTCTCTCTCTCTCTCTCTCTCTCTCTCTCTCTCTCTCTCACATTTGTTCTTTATTAAATCGGATTCCCATAACTCCTTTCTTTTATTGTTAACCATGTTAACTTCAGAATATTTGAAACAAAATATTTGAAACTGATGTTTTCCTACTTTTTTTCGGAGCTATTAAGTAAAGAATCAACTATTAGATAATTTATTACTGATTTACCATTAGTTATTTACTTTTGAAAGAAAAAAGTCTTTTAAGTAAATTTTTTCTCATGTTCCTCGTTTATTCTGAAGATATTTATCAACTTTTCGAAAATTTAGTGGATTTTGAGCAAAATTTTGTAAAAAAAAAAATAAAAAATTTGTGTTTTTTAGATAAAGCTGTTGTTGAACAGAGGGAATTTTTCTTTTATAAAAATGTCTTGATTTTACATAGTCACAAATTTACCACTATAACTCCTTAAATTTTATCACTTATGTGTGCACATAATCACAATAATTTCGGATTAATTTATCATTTATAATGATTAATACTTTAACGACTCGTATGGCATTTACGTGAAATAAATTGCAATATTTTATCGCTTCGTTTGGTCAATTGAACCTATGGATATGTACTGTGATAAGCAATGAAATATTCGTATTTTCGCGTACCCCTTTGTCACGAGGTGTTACGTGAGAACAGCAGACGACATTGTCGGACTTCTATACCGACGGAAAACCAAGGAGAGGGAGTTCGAGAGGGAACTCGGGGACGAAGCTCGAGAAAACCCTCAGACTTTGCTATCAGCACGCGAGAATTGAGGTTTAAATCCTTAAAGAGCCTGCTATTAGAACTGACCCGATCTGTGTTAGTAGTAAGGGATGTGTGATCTAGAGGGATCTTTCCATTGTTCAAGGGTATACGCTTTCTGACGGTGAGATTGAATCACCACAATAAGAGGCGCAATTCGAGATCGACTCCTCGCACCAGCGTAAGTCTCGCGTGCGTTTACCGCAAAAAAGCCCGCGCGAATTGTTGCCGACCGATGCTTGTCGACTTGTGAGCTGCAGTTCGGTTTCCGCTAGTAGTTTGTCATTTAATTATTCATATTACCGTGTTTTTGATTACCTTGTCTAGTAGTCGGTTCACCTGACGACGCGAGCGTCGCGGTCGTAAGCTCGGAAGAATAGAATAGAATAGAATAGAAATACTGTTTTTTTTTAAATACTCGAAAAATTTACAATTGTCACACAACGTCATAGCCGGTTAAGTCACAGCTGGTATTATCACATATTAGTCATTATATATCACAGTTTCATATATATAAAGATATAAGCACACGTCAAGTTTTTTTGTATGACACATAATTAATTAATCTATTCACGTCAATATAGATGGTAACGCAGACTATATTTCAAATACGACAGGTACAAATAGACACGACGCAGGCGCATACACTAAACTATAACAAATAATATTGCACTAGGGCGCCGGCAAGCGGAAATTTCGCTTTGCTAGTTTGAACTTTGAAGGCGAAGGCAGTGTCCGTATGCCTTGCGAGAGCGAATTGCACAAGCGGGCGCACAGTGGTGCGAAACGGGATTTTTCATTTCAAAAATGTTGATTCAACTGGATTTTCGATATAAAAGGGTTGTCCAACGGTAAATTAGTAGGGTTTTGTATGCAGAATATGAATCCAAGTCCCTAGAAAGGATTCGCCGTGTGTTTGTGTGTGTGTGTGTGTGTGTGTGTGTGTGTACACACACACATGTATATACATATATGTCTGTATATGTATATAAATATCAATAAACATATAATAGAGGTTTTCATGATTATTCTCCATATCGGGGGATTCATTTTTGGCTTTTTTAACCTAATATGTTTACTTTTCGTATTATGTACAGCAATAAGGTGAGTGATCAACATAAATTACAAGATTCAATGGTTTTTGTAGAATATTACTCATTACTATAATGTTATATATTTTTCTGCAAATTTGAGGTTATTTGTGGACCGTATAACTTTTTTTGGTTTTTCAAATCCTTTCAGGGACTTGGATTCATATTCTGCATACAAAACCCTACAAATTTACCCTTTTATATCGAAAATCCAGTTGAATCAACATTTTTGAAATGAAAAATCCCGTTTCGCACGACTGTGGGGCGCTCTGCGCCCTGAAGGAGTTCAGGCCAGTATCGTTTCTAGTTACCGGGACGGATATATCGCTAGACAACCTATCCGAGGTTCTACATTTATTTTTCTCAAAGAGGGCTGCGAGGTACGGCGGTCGCCCCATGCAGAACGACTTATACATTAACACCGCCGCAAAGTAAGTTCTACGCTCTTTAGTGTCCATTCAGCCCAGCTTTTTCCTGAAGGGAGAGATGTGCTCGCACCTCCTTACACCACAAATGTACCTCACACATGAATTCTGTAGTCTCTGCAGTTTAGTCTGGAGCTCCCCTGACACGTCAAGATACACTACAGAGCAATAATCTAGGTGGGAGACGACGAGAGCGCTGGCCAGCTGCTTAAGTAACGCTTCGTTGGTACAGGATCTAAATGGTCTGAGCCCATAAAGAGCTCTGTTAACCTTTCGGCTAACTGCATCCACCTGCGGTTTCCACGTTAACTTCGAATCCATGAGCACTCCGAGGTTAGTTACGGTATCGACAAATGGGACAAACACACCTTTATATTATACTCTGAGCCAAAAATAATAGCCTTCGTTTTGCCAGTATTAAGGTGCAGAGCATTGTGTATAGCCCAATCCGACACAGCTCGTGCTGCCGCTGACATGCGATCCATACCCTCACGAAGATCAGCTCTTGTTACTTAGGCGTAGGTTTGCAGGCCGTCTGCGTAAAGCAAATACGCAACACTATTGGTCAGCAATCCCTTTGGCCCTCGAAAACCGGCCAACACCTCCCGGAGATCGTTAATGTGAATACTAAACAGTAAGGGCCCCAAAATCGAGTCCTGTGGGACGCCCAGGATGGTTGTTAACCAAGATGATTCTCAATTTAATTTAGTAACTACTCTTTAGTTACGTCCTGACAAGTAAGACATGACCCACAGGACCACTGATCTGGAAAAGCCCATCCTGATTAGCTTACGCAGTAACCTCCAGAGGGAAATTGAGTCAAATGCCTTACTGAAGTCAAACAGTAGTAAGATGGTGAGTAACTGTTTGTCGCTGTCAATACCAGTCCTGATGTCCTCTGTCAGTTTCAGCAGTGCTGTCTGTGTCGAGTGGTTTTGCCGAAAGATCAAGAATGTTCTTTGAGGCTAGATATTTGGAGATCTGTTCATGCACGATCTTCTCCAGAACCTTGGAGAGAAAGCTTAAAAGGGCTGTTGGATGGAAGTCCGAAACAGCAGATGGAATGGGTTTCTTCTTAAAGGGCACCAAATGAGTGTTCTTCCAGGCGCCGGGGAAGACCCCACTGGAGAGAGAGGTATTAAACAAGGTCACCAGGTGATGTCCTAGTACTGGGAGGGATTTCACTATAACACTCTGAGGTATCCCATTCTCCCCCTTCGCTTGAGATGAAAAGTGAGCGACCGCCAGAACCACGTCCGCAAAGGTGACTTCCCGAAAGGTGAAGCCATCCTCCTTGGCCTTGGCCAGGATGCTACTTAGATCAACCTCGTGCTCGGCATCAGATATGGACACCCCAGCGAAATGCTTGTTCAATTCATCCGTGGTGAAGCCATGTAAATCCTTTTTGAAAAGTTAAATGATAGTTCAATTAACATTTATATGTTGAAAAAATTTAATAAAAATTACAAAGTGGAGCCGTGTTACGTGACTAATTCGAAAAAACCACGGCATGTGGATCTTCTCTTGCTTGAGAGCTACTACGTAGACGAGGACGAAGATGCTGTTGTTGATTTTGATGACGATACTCCTCCTCCAAAACTACATTACGTATGGATAAAAAATTTATCAAGACTAGTGAGAAGCCAATTAACAAATAGTAAGAATAAGTGTTTCATTTGTGATAGATGTTTACATTATTTTAATACAAATGAGAAGCTTCAAAGCCATGAGGTCGATTGTGAGCGGATGAACAAGTGTAAGATTGAGCTACCTGTGAAAAATAATGTTCTTTCATTCAATAACTATAGTCGAGTACTGAAAGTTCCGTACGTGATCTATGCAGACTTTGAATGTTTATTAAAACCCGTGGAAGATGATGTCCGCGCCTTCCAGCAACATTAAGCATACAGTATTAGTTTCTATTTAAAGTGCAGTTTTGATGATTCACGATCTATGTATCGAAGCTATAGACAACTAGAAGATAAAGATAGCAAGTCCTCAGCTGAATGGTTTGTTGCTAATTTAAAGTAGATTGCCGTTGAGTTGGAGCAAATTCATGATTCACCTGAAGCTATGAGACTTACTTCTAAAGAATACCAAGAATTTGAAGCAGCCAGAACTTGTCATATTTGCAATAAGTATTTTGCTTCTGAAGATAAAAACAATCTTACTGGTTAAGATTCGCATTTTATTATTAAAGAACTCACCACTGCTGACAACTTCAAGGGGTGTGTACAACTGCTAGCTGAAAACAAAGAGCGATATATCGCTTTTACAAAGTATATCGATGGCAGTGAGATAAATTTTCGATTTATAGATTCTTTCCGATTCATGGCTTCATCCTTAGAAAAGTTAGTGTCTTATTTAGAGAAGCCTCACATTATAAGTTCTGTTTTCGAGAAGGTCAATGGTTACTCACCTGATCAAATCAAGTTATTACTGGGGAAGGGAGTTTTTCCCTATGATTATGTAAGTTCCTTCGATAAACTCAAAGAAGAGGAGCTACCATCCAAAGATGATTTCTTCAGCAAGTTGTACGAGTGTGACATTACCGATGTCGAGTATGAACACGCAAGAAGTGTGTGGAGTGCATTGAATGTGAAAACTCTCGGTGTACCGTATGTAACTCCGACATATATCTCAAAACAGACGTGCTTCTTCTGGCAGACATATTTGAAAACTTTAGATCTACATGCATGGTGGCTTACGGATTAGACCCTGCTCACTATTATACGACGCCTGGCTTAACGTGGGATGCTACTTGAAATATACGGGAGTTAAACTTACACTCTTGTCGGATGTGGACATGTTGATGTTTGTTGAGAAAGGTATCAGAGGTGGAGTAAGCCAGTGTTCGAATCGTTATGCGAAGGCGAACAATAAGTATATGAACAACAAGTACGATCTTGCTGAAGAAGAGAAATATTATGTTGTTAATATTATGTTCCTCGTGTACTTCGAAGTAAATAATATGTACGGATGGGCGATGACGCAATGTTTACCGGAAGGAGAGTTCAAGTGGGTCGAAGACATCGACAAACCTGACTTTTTCGACGTTCCGGATAACCATCTCTACGGTTACATTCTAGAAGTGGATCTGGAATATCCAGAAAATATTCACGACGATCATCAGGATCTTCCGTTCTGTCCTCAACACATGACGCCTCCCACATCAAAACAGAAGAAATTACTGACTACTCTCTACGACAAGGAGAGGTACATTTTACATTATTGAGCTCTCAAGCAGGCTCTCAGACATGGGCTTGTCCTGCGAAAAATTCACAGAGCTCTCCAGTTCAAACAAAGTGCATGGTTAAAACCTTACGTCGACCTCAATACTGAGAAGAGAAAACAAGCCAAAAATGAGTTTGAGAAACTGTTCTTTAAACTTCTGATAAATGCCGTATATGGCAAAACAATGGAAAATGAAAGAAAGCGTGTCGACGTCAAGTTGGTCAGCAAATGGAAGGGATGATATGGGGCCGAGGCACTGATCGCAAGACCCAACTTTCACAGTCGATCGATTTTTGCCGAGGATCTGTGGCGATTCAACTTACACGAACGGAAATCATAATAAGGAAACCAATATACGTTGGGCTATGCGTTCTCAATATATCAAAGCTTCTCATTTATGACTTTCATTACGCTTACATGAGACACAGGTGGGTGACAAGTGTAAAGTCTTGTATACGGACACGGATAGTCTCATTTATGAGATCAAAGGTGTGAATTTTAACGAAATCATGAAACAAGATATAGATAAGTTTGACACGTCGGATTATCCGGAAGAGAACGAGTTCAAGATGCCTCGAAAAAATATGAAAGTCATCGGTCTGATGAAGGATGAATGCAATGGAAATATAATGAGGGAATTCATTGGACTTCGAAGCAAGATATACAGTTTATTGATTCAAAATCAGAAGCCGATCAAAAAAGCCAAAGGTGTAAAGTCACGCATAGTGAAGAATATCATCACCTTTGATGACTATCGAGAGTGTCTCTTTAATGTAAAAATCATCAATTGCGAGCAAAACAATATTCGCTCAAAACTTCACGTGGTTCGCACTGAGAAGCAAAAGAAAGTTGCTCTAAGTCCTTACGACGACAAGCGATATCTTGTCCCAACCTGCACAGCCACGCTTCCTTGGGGTCACAGGAGTCTTCTAGAAGATGAGCAGTTGCTGCATGTTCTAGAAGACGTGAAAGAGAGAGAAGCTACCGAGGTGGTGGGGAGCGGCCTACAAAAGGAGCGCGAGCAGAGAGCTGGGCACAATCGTTCAGTCAACGAGCGACAGGACGAAGAGCCTCAGAATAAGAGACCTAGAGTCTGATTAAGAACACACATACCACAAGAACAATGATCAACTTATTGAGGTAAATATTCTAGACTTATATACTAAATACATACATCTGAAAATAGTTTTCTATATGAAAATCTTGTGTGTGTATTTTCAGAATAGATCTAAAAAAGTTCATTCAAGTATGCAACAGTACTTTACTTCCAAGGAAGAAAATGTCCGATTTGGAGAAGGAGAGGACATACATTGTCACCCAGATCAAATCAGCCAACACGAGGTTTGGCTTGAGATTTGTTGTGACCCTCAACGAGGAATTCCAAGTATTCCTACCGGATCGAGTATCAAAAGTTCTGGAGAAGAACGACAGCTTGCTGGAGGAGATGAGGGAGAAAGCTAATAAATACGCTTTAGGATTGAGGTACAATGGGGATAACAAATTCGAATTTTGTGATGTTTAATGTAAATAAGTTGTAAATAAGTTTGTATTTTTTGTATGTCTTTATTAAATAAAAAAAATAATAATAATAATAATAATAAAGAGAAAGTTCACGGAGAGGAAAACGAGTCATTTGGGAGTCCTATGCAATGGATTCGTCCATTGTCTAAGACTCACAAATGATGAAAACTATTGGATGTTCCTCATGGGTGCGGGCGCAGGTGGGGGCCCACACCACTTTCTCTTTATTATTTTTTAATTATTATACACATATATATCGCTTACATCTCTGATTTGTTTATCCACGAGTTGTGGGAATCATCGAAACCCAACCATTTAACATAGATCTGATTACCGCGTCTCTTGATAACTTTTTTAACGAGATAGATGTCTGGATGCTTCACTTTCGAGAGTTCCTGCTCGTAGAAAGAACCACTGACTGACTGATCCTTGTAATCCTTCAAATGGTAAGTAATCGGCTTCGTCCAGCATACTTTGGCAATGGTGAAGATCTCTGTCGACCAGTTGGGAGTGTATCCTTTCTCGAAGGCTTGTTTAATCTTGCTCACGCGTACTTTATCATGGAGTTTGAACTTTGGCTTCTTCAAAGGTCTACCTTTCCTCGAGGAGAATCGTTTGAGAATTTGAGATTCATTGACAACAGTAACATCCTTAGGTTTCACACCTATAGTTTGGTTTTTTGTATCGTTGTACTCTTCGATTAAAGCAGGTACTATGTCTAACCACTTGTAATTTCCACGAAGACTGAATTTTATCCACATTTTGTTCTTCAACGTGCGATTGCAACGTTCGCAAATAGATGCTTTGAGGTTGCTATAAGTGGAGTAAAGATTGATCTTGTACTGCTTCATGAGACCTTCGAAATTCGAGTTATAAAATTCCTTGCCTCGGTCCGTTTGCAAATTTTTTGGTACTCGTCCATGACGCAATACGGACTTTATTGCTGCAGTGACATCTTTGCCAGTTTTCTGCTTGATCGGCACAGCCCACACATACTTTGAAAACGTATCAATGATCGTGAGCATCTCCACCAAGTCAGCCTGCCACGTTTCATCGAGTCCTCGCACATCGAATTTTCGACGTGGATAGTTTCGACGAGCAGGCTTATGAAGCTCCTCTACTACTTCTCTCTTATGTTCCATGTATATCGATCGATTGATGTTTACTAACTGGAGTCCGATGAGTGAATGTTTTGAGATATGGTCTGTATGATATCTTTTATAGTCCTTATCTCGTTATCTATACTTCTCAGATTAACATCAATTTCGACTCGGTGAGCCTCGATGATTTCATCCAAATTATTTTGCTCAGTTCTCAATCGGGCTGTGACATCGAGCACTCTATCGATTTCCACTCTAACAATACGTTGCAGAGTATCGAGATTAACCGCTTCATTCAGCTGATGCGGAGATGCGAGGTTACAGAGTCTCTTGTTTTCCAACTCGTACGAACCGTCGGCTGTGATTTTAAAGCCGATGCCTGGAGGACCGCGACCACCATCTCGCTTCTTCAGGTCTTCAGGTTACGTCCGAACACGTCGATGCTCATTATTGAAATGAATAGAACGTTCGCATGTAGCTTAATATATATATATATATATATATAAAATTCATTCGATCATTGAGGAACTCCGCGAGGCTGGCTATATGCGTGTATATTATTAGTGAATGCGTAAAACACACGTAGAGCGTGTGCAAGATAATAAAAAAACATACCCAAACTGCACCAAAATTTAAAAAAAAAACGCAATGATTTGAGCACTTCTACAGATGATTCGTATAAAACACAATAGTACAAACAATTCTCCAACAGTTGTTACAAATATAATAGGTTTATATTTTACGATTTCGAAACTCGACAACACTCAGTTTGACTAAAGAGTTTGAGAGAGGTGAAAATATGGAGTCGTAGACAATGTATATGTCGTGTACATCCTTGGATATCACGAAAGAAAGAACTACAAATATAGAATCAAAAAATTTTATACAAACTTTGTATTAATTAAAAATTTCTTTCCAAACTATATTTTTTATTGATTCACCTGTATCATTTTGAATGTATGTATATTGTTAGTGTTTCTACATCGAGACAATGCGACATATAATTGACCATGAGAAAACAATGGCCGTCTCAAATATATTCCTATTGAATCAAAACTTTGGCCTTGAGATTTATTGATTGTAATGGCAAACGCTAATGTGATTGGAAATTGTTTTCGAAAAAGAGTAAAAGGAAAGGACGACGAATTTTCAGTATTTAGTGTTATTCTTGGTATGAAAACTTTTTGGGCTTATATGTTCGCCTGTAATTATTTCTGCTTCGATTTACAATTATACAATTTAGTAATCTTTAAACGAGTGCCATTGCATAAACCATCTGTTATACTTAAATTTCTAATAACATAACTATATGCATTTACTTTTAAATTTAGTTATGTGGTGGAAGGCCATCTCGAATTGCGTTTAACATTTCAACTGGATATTTTTAAATGAATATTCTCCTCAGTTTGGATCTACTCCTGTATGCGTAGCATAATCCTATACTATATAATATGTTTTTGACTCACCATGTAATAATTTTAAAACTCTATCATTTAAGTTTTTGATATCTTCATTGTGAGGAGCTAAGATTACACTATTGATAGAAGCTTCTAAATTAATATTTTTTTAAATTTCATTACAAACATTAGTAGTTTTCCAATTTGGGTATTTTAAATGTATTGATTTTGCCTTCTCGTACTTCTAGTAAAAAAGAAGAAAATTACATTGTTTGAACGCATATTTTTATTGAGTTTCAATATTTTAAAAAGAGGCCATAAAATGAATATTTAATTGTTTCCTCTACGATGAGTTACGGTACCCGTGTTTCATTATTGGTAAAATTTGTCTGAAATCACCTCCTAATACTATCAACTGCCAAAAGAATATCTTACTACATACATCTCCAAGGTACGATCAATAATTCTAAGCTTTTTAGGTATCATTGAAGCTTCATCCCAATTTTAAATCTGCCTCTCTTAATCTTTTTTTGTCTGACTCTAATTTCAAAAAAGCGCTATCTATTTTATTTAAATCTTAAAGCTAAATCTAAAAGTTCGATGACTTGTTAAAACTTTAGGTAATAAATAGATGCTATTCCAGTCCATGCCATTGACAAAACTTTTTTGTTAATGACATTAATAATAAATTAACTGTTTGTATAAAAATGTTTTCCTCAACCTCCGCGACATCAATAAAGTAAATTTTGTCTTTGTTGTCAATTAACTCTTCAAAAAGTGACTTTTGCTCCAGTAGTTAATTGATCGAACATACGTTTAAAAGGTATCAGCACTAAGCAAACGATCGATACTGTAGATTGTTTCATTATTTCAATAGTCATATTTGGTTTGCGTAAAACTGAAATCTTTGCATGATCTTTACTCGTTCTCTACTATAGTTATGAATATGAGATAGAGCATTATTTCTTATTTGTTTTAAATATTCTGCAAAAATAATATTCTCTCTGTAAAACTATTTTTAATTTATTCCACAATCCTGTATTAGCCTTGCTATGTTTTATGCTAAAATAAACCATGCAAAAAATTTTGTAATTTTGAATATGGTAACATAAAATCTTCTCTA
>CM053169.1:32242410-32306181 GCA_012977825.3 Pteromalus puparum | reverse complement strand
AGAGCATTAAAGTTATCTAAGCTTCGTTTGTTTGGAATTAGCAGGTAAGATCTTCAAATTATAATTCGTTTCTTTTAGAATCTGGTTTGTTTTGCTATCCAATACTCCATCCAAATCACCTGATTGGAACTATTAAACGGAAAAACCATAGATCTATGTGATGTGACAATTTGTTCCAAATAAATATTCTTATGTTCACAAATTTCAAGTTCATTTTTGGATTACGCAAAGATCATAGTTTTCAGGGAGTTGATTTGAGACAATAATAGCGCACAAATTCTGCAGTTAATGGTTCATTTATCGTGTTTTGTTTATCTCGGTTTTACGAATTAAAAAATAATTTGTAATTTGGTAGTTTGTATTGTTAGATTATTTGATTTAAACATTTAAAAGTCTGGCGATATGCATTCTCTATTACTAAACATTATTTGTAAAATCCTGTAAATGTTTGCTTCAGCGGGTCAATTCATCATTAGTTTTATGTCTTTTTTCTAGAGAAGTTTGTCATCATAAGATACAAGTGTCACATTATACGGTTCATTCATTTATAGGTATCAATGTAGATGGTGATGTGGACAAACTTGACTTGAATTTTAAATTATAAATAGCTCTCTGTTTTTCGTATTTTACATTGGCACTAAAAGTTGCGAAAGAGAATAAGTTATTGTAATATCTTATTAAGTGTCTGAAATGATTATCATTAAGTAAAGCTCTTTGAGATCTTTGTTATATTTTGCTTAAAGGTGATAACCTAACTTTTCCGTTTATGGCAACAAGTAGATTTACTTTTTTCCTCTTGCCAATATACTGCTGAACACATTTTACATGTAAAACTCATTTCTCCAAAATCTGAGAAATCTTTTACTGATACTTGTCTTTTTTAACTCTACAACGAATTTTAGTTTGAGATCTATGAGACTTAACTTTTTATATGGAATATTTTCACTTAAATTATTTTCTAAAGCTTTTCTTTTCAGAATATTTGTTTTTTTATTAGGCGTTAAAATATGTGATGTTGAACTATCGTTATTAGATTCAAGAATGATGTCAAAATGACCAGAATCTTGTTCTCCACTTAGTAATAATTTTAATTCAGAAGGTTGAGAAATATTTCCAAAGGTAAAATTACTTTCAACATTATTTAAATATACTGTGACATAAACATTATATAGAGCGGTAAAACCTCTTATTTCAATCTCATTGCCATAAACAGAAAGTTGAAGTACATTCGTAAATTGAAATTTGGGGGTTGGCGAGCGGAGCGAGCAGGGGGGAACCCCCCCTAGTATATATATAGCCAGCCTCGCGGAGTTCCTCAATGATCGAATGAATTTCATTGGTGTGACTGGGATTACCAGCTGATTGCTCGGCCATCAATAGGCGGAGTCTATCAACGAATTCATTTGGATCATCCCAATAGACGTAATCCATTCTTGTGTCTCGTCTTGCGATTTTGTGTGGACGGAGCTTATGCTGTCGTAATTCGCATGTCCAAGCAAAAGTGGCACATCTAGCGGTAGGTTCAGAAAACATTGAAACATATAATAAGCAGACGACAAGGTCTTAAACAAAACAATTAATTCATAATAAAACAAAGTGAATAAAGCGTTTATATGAAAAACTGATTAAGTAGAAATTAATTAAGAGTGGTAATACGGATTAAAAATGTCTCTAAAACACATTTAAATGCTTTTCAAAATATTTTAATACGAAATTTATAATTTCCCGCACGATTCCGACGGGGCAATGAATTCACTGTACTTTTTGCTATTATGCACACGAATAGATTCATCGGGGTTTGAATTGCTTTTTGAGTGCGCTAGACACTTCAAGAATCTCTCTATAATTCTTCAAGTCATCGCTAGTAATCACTACTCTATTGGGATATTTAGATATAAACAAGTCCAATAATCCTGAAGTTTTTGCATAGCTTTTGTCGTTCACTTTAACATAATGATCTTCGAAAAGTATCGGAGAATTTCCAATCATGTAGGCCCCTTTCTCCTTTCGCACACCATAAATTTTATCCAAATTCTTACTATATCTTGGATCAAGCAGTTATCATCATTTTGATTAGCTTCTTTATCCACTCTATTTTTTGAGCGATCAACTTCTTCTTCTGCATCAGCTGTTTCAAACGATGTGTCAGCTTCTTTATAAATCTGTGTTGTATCATTCTCGTTAGTGTTGTCGTCGTCGTCGTCAAATTTGTAGGTATCATCGGCAGTATTATTTGACGAAACACTTTTTTCATCATCATCATCATTATTATCAAATGACTCAGAATGATACTTTTTAATCGCTGGCAATGACTTTACTGCATGCTTATTCTTTTTAGTTGCTTCAGTAACGAGTACTTGAAGAGGATCAACGATCGGTTTGAAAGTCTTTCCCATGACTTTCTCAGTTTTTTTTTCCAAATTTTAGCAAATTGTACTTACGTTTTACAGCGTTTCGTGCTTTGACGAGTTGAAGAAGAACGTTCTTCTTTCGCTTTAAGTCGGACATGTTAACACTTCAAAGGTTAGTGACAGACTAATAAAGTCTCGCTATAAGCTCGCTATATTTATAGCAAACACGTCAAAGCCCTTTCTGTATTGACCATCATTGATTGGACTGTCTTTGTCGATCATTAAGAATCCGTGCTTATCTTCCATCCAGCATTTCGAGCACAAATCTTTGAAGTGCGCGTAAGTCATATCGGGATTAACATGATCGTCATACAGATGGCGCAGATTTACGTCGTCTTGTCGAAAGACAATGAGCAGATTGACGTTATCTTTCACGAGATGTTTGGGTACGTGCGCGTACGACTGACGTAGATAGAAGTAATCGACATTCTTGTGTCTTTCCATGCATAAATATGCTCTGATACTGTTTTGCTTCTCACAGGCCACATCGTCGAATATCATGATGGAATTGGGTAGTGCATTCTCGGGAGCTACCATATCGGCGTGCTCGCTAAAAGCAAAATACCGTATCCCCGCCAGTGGTCCCAAGAGTTCTTTCAGGAATCGGTATTTCGACTGAATAGACGTAGACGTTTTCGAATCTGAGCCCATTAGGATGCGTTATGAGTGCGAGCAGACTGTTTGTTTATTCATTTTATTCAGTCTAAAGCCCAACAATAATACACTTCGCAGTATTACTGAGAAAGCAAGATTTTATCACTAACGTTCCTCTCTTCGTCATCGATTGCTCCAAACAGAGCGAGGCATTGAAGAATGCTCTTGTAGACGTGCGTTTGGAGTTTGAATCGCGAGATAATTTTCCCGCCAACCCTGCAGCCTACTGTCTAATCTTGCACGACCGCATAGTACAGTACACTGCTCAAATTCTGTCTGTCAGCGGTGACGTGAAAAAACTTGTGTAGGGTGGTGGTGGTGGGGATGGGAGTCAGTATAAAAGCGCCAACCCTAGGTCAGCGAAATCATTTCTCATCGCAGTGGACATGTAAGGATACAAGCAGTCGGGCAACGACTTCATCCTCAAGGAGTTGGCGATAGTACGGCTCAACCAGGACTGCGAACCTCTGGTGCTACTGTTCAAGGAGCCCTTTCCTTGGAGACGTTTCAACGACAAGTACAAGAGAGAAAACACTTGACTGTTCCGCTACTATCACGGGATACCCTGGAGTTCCGGCGTACATCCCTACATTGATATTGGCAAAATTCTTCGAGAAGCATTGAAGGACGCTACTCGAGTTATCGTGATGGGCTCGTTGAAGAAAAGGTGGCTCGAATGTTTCAAATTCAACGTTCACGACATTGCTGAGATGGGCTATCCACCTCTGGATAGGCTTAAAGTGCTAACCATCTGTACACATCACGACAGCACATCTTCTCAGATCAACTGCGCTCATCACAACGTCAAACTTTTGAAAAAATTCTACGAAGACACTTTCAGTCAACTCGATGAGAGAAAACCGAGCAACTTCTCGATGGTATGGGAATAGTAGTACTCGTAGACAAAATGGAGGGGTATAAGTGCCGACATGGATGTTCCTCACAGGATAGAGCAAAGGTTGGGGCTCTAACAATCTCTCGCGCGCACGCGCGAGAGAGAGAGAGAGAGAGAGAGAGAGAGAGAGAGAGAGAGAGACTATGAAAAGCCTGCGAGTTTTACATGTCCCATCATTTGAACTTTGAACGTCAACGAAGATGGGTCAAACTACAAGTTCTACTACCANAGTACGGAAGGCTTGATGATAAAAAGAACCGTTAATTGTAGACTTTAGTAGCGCTCGCGACATGCGTATTTTTATATAGTATGAGCTAAGCAGCTTACAGAGAAATCCATAAACAGTAGTAGTAGGCTATTGGCTCCTAGCGAGGCAAAGGGGGTTCTGGGCCACTGGCCTAGTACCTGTGGGGGTTCTGGACCAGTGGGCTAGTACCTGTGGTGGTTCTGGGCCAGTGGGCTAATATTCCTGGTGGGTCCGGGGCCAGATAATAATTTAGATATAATTCCAGATATAATTTCGCAACCTGAGGACGCGCTGTGTAGTGGTGATAGGCACCCACCTGTCCGCTCTGGACGCACAGCCTGCGCATGCGTATAGTGGAATAAATCCAAAGCGGAGAGTAGGGATGTTGGAAAATATTCGGCATCCAGGTATAGCGTCATGCAGTCCTTAATGACTGCTGGCGTCGGGAGTGTGTCGTTTGCGTCATTATGCTAGGTGTACACGAGGAAAAACTCTAAGATTACGATGTCTGCGCGGTAGACGTACAATGAGCTAACGTGTCTGTGCATGTATGAAAGGTGTCTGATGCTAGACTGTTTCTTACAATACTACGCATTTAGTATAGACATTCTTGGAAATCATGGCGTTCTTCATTCAGACACATAACGCCGCATTTCAACATACTAAAGAGAATTGTAACTGTACATCTACGCAACAGCATATATTACTTTAATCAAATTTGCGCTACACGTAATCAGTTGTCGTAAATATTGCTTCCGCCTAAAGGAAGCTTTGTAATAGTAAAATTTTCAGTTTCGCTAAAACTTCATAGAAACATGTTTTGAGATGTTTGAAGTTCGAAACGTGTTTTTAGAAAATGTTCGTATGGATGTGTGTGTGTGTATGTATACCGTCATATTTCTGAAACTACTCCGTCAATATCGATCACATTTGACATGTATATCTATTTTTGGATTCTCAATTCGGAAAAAAACAGTTATTTTTTATTTTTTCAATTACTTTTTTTATGACCATTTTTTGATTTTCGAAAAACATTATATTGCGTTTTTTTTCAATCATCCCATTGTTACAAACAATTCAGCTAAAATGCAATTGAAAGCTAATAAACCTACTTTTTACCGCTTGGTCCTTGGGATCTAGCGCTCCGTTCGGCAGATAAAATTAATTAGGTGATTTTTTTAAATTTATATCTTTGAAACTAAAAAGCATAATCTTACGAAAAAAATAACGTTGATGGGTCACGTGTCAATATCGATGTCAAACTATATTCCATTAAAATTTCAAATGATTCGACTACTTATTTTTCAGTAATAAATCAAAAACTGAAAAAAAAATGAGTTTTTTGTATGCCTCGATAACGGGCGTAAAAAGGCTTTATTGCACTCAAGATTTTAGGAAAAGGAGATATCTTATGTGTTTTGGCTAAGTTCATTACGCAGCTCTAAAACCTCTATTCGCTCCGTGCACCAAAAGAGCATATGGCGCCACCAGCAGTTGTCCGCTTTGGTGTACGTAGGAAATAGTTCTTAAGATATACAGATTTGAATTTTTTTTTGAAAATTTTTTGATTCCTTATATCTCTAAAACAATGTAGTCAAATAGTTCAAAATTTTATTTGGTGATTCACCATAAACAAAGCCATCTGCTGTTAAAATTTTAAACGATTTCGTTGAGCAGTTTTCAAGTAATGAACTGAAATGTAAAAACCGATTTTTCTTAAACATTTATTTAAAAAATACATCTTCAAAATGAAACGATCGATTCTGCAACTTTGCTATTTTAGAGATTTTGATGGGATCTTTCTGATTATTGTATCTCTTTTCCTATAAGAAAATTGCTTCTACAGTAAAATAATTGAATTTTGAAATATTCAAAATAGCATTCACATACTGTATTTTAAAACAATATTTTATTTATTTAATTATTGTTGCACTGGATGTTAAAAATGCATTCAACTCAGTCATTTGGGCCAAGACACATAAGGCACTACGGAAAAAAGGTACCTGCATATATAAGAAGGATTATGGCAGACTATTTAAAGAATAGAACCTTATTGTATGACACAGAAAACGGCACGAAAACTTATAAAGTAACCGGAGAGGTCCCACAAAGCTTTACCCATCATTTTGGAACATCATGTACGATGGAGTACTAAGGCTTGGGGTACCCGAAGGGGTAACGGTAGTAGGATTTGCAGATGACATTTCAATAGTGGTTGTAGTACAGGAAAAGAGAGAGTTCCGAAATCGCTAACAAGGCAATAGGTATAATCCTCTATTGGCTAAAGCAGACAGGACTGGATCTTGCTTACCATAAAACGGAGTCTATCCTTATATTTAGTAGGAAGAAAGTGGAGACAATAACACTGACGGTAGACGGACACGAGACAGAATCCCAGTCGATCATTAAGTACCTGAGAATCACCATAGACGCTAGACTGACGTTTAAGCAACATCTTGAGAGGGCGAGCAATGAGGCAGCAAAAGTTGGTGCTGCACTATCGTTGCTAATGCCAAAAGTTGGTGGACCAACACAGAGTCGGAGGTTACTCTTAGCTAGTGTAACGACACCAATCGTGTTATACGGTGCTTAAATATGGCCAGATGCCCTGTTGGGGAGATCCTACGCACGAAAGTTATCAACAGTTTATAGGAAAAATGCATTACGGATTGCTTCCGCCTATCAAACAGTATCAGAAGATGTAGTGTGCGTTATTTTAGGTATGCCGCCTATTGATCTGCTAGCAATAGAACGAAAGAATATATATCAAGGAAGCCGGCGTGGTGACAGTACTTAAAAAGAAGTTTAGAAATCCGCGACGGGACAAAGCTGATGGGAATGACGACTGGACAATAAGACGACACGGGGAACTGAATTACTCACGCAGTTTTGGAACGGACATGGGTGCTTCCGAACATACCTAAACCGCTTTAAGATAGAGGCAGCCCAGATTGCACAGTGTGTTTGGAAACAAACGAAGATGCGGATCATGTCTTCTATAATTGTCCGCGATACGAATTGGAACGAGAAGTACTCGAGTGCTACCTTCAGACCAGAGTGATACCTGAGTCAATGATGATAGCTATGCTGACTTCGGAGGATGGTTGGTACGCAGTAACTAACTACCTAAGGACTATTCTCAAGAAGGTTAGAAACGACGAGGAGAAAATAAAAGAAAGACAAGGCGAAACATCCGAGTAAAACGTCGCTAGACGATGGACACTAAGTCGTTAAGATAAGAGGCTCCTCGGACCCTACCGGGGTTGGCGTCCCCGGACTGCCCGAGTAAGCAGGGTAACAAAGGTCGCCTCGTGTTCGACTGGAGGACTGTTTCCTGCGACCTCAGGGGGGGGGGGGAAGGGTGCGAGACCGTCGGTTGCACCTCCCAGACTGGCTACTAAGGTACCCGAGCTACGGTGCGCCGTTCGACCGGACGGCCTGACTGCCGTCTCTCTTGGCCGCTTGTGGCCTCGTCAGTCTCCCGGCTGGACTCTTAAGCCTGAGCATGGGAGTACAGCTCGAAAACTGGGTTGCTGGGCGCTCCAGGCTGCCGGATAATCAGGGGCCCGGGTCCGTCTAGCCAACAGACCTGCTGCCCTATCAACCGGCGAAAATCTTTTTGGCCGTAGTAGTGCGGATGGCGTCCGGAACAGGCCCTGCTGCCGGTCAGGGGGGGGGGACTCTTGCCGAGGCCACCGTAGGGGCGAAGGATGCGAGGCAGGGGACAACGCGAGTGGCCGGAGAGCGGCGGAACGGCGTGTGTGTGTGTGTGTGTATGTGTGTGTGTTTAAGTGGCATAGGCAGAGCAAGCTCTGCACAAGTGGCTCTCCGACGCCGAAATCCCACAGGCACCATTGTTAAACAATACTTCCGTGGTGCCCGTTAATTAGCCTAGTTGGCTTCTTCTTTAGGGTTTGACATTTCCATACATTCCCCATCCACCAAAGTAATTAGGGGTTCAGGATCAAACTCGTCTTCTTCTTTCTTCATCTTCCAGCCGTCTGCTTCTTGCAGCATCGTTCGGTTGTATACATCTTGCACCATCGTTTGGTCATCCGCTGGATAAACTCAACCCCAACACCTACGTTCCTCTGCACCGGGTGAGAGAGTCTGGGCTCCAACTCAGTTACCTACGTTCCTCTGCATCGGTCTGAGGAGCACTTAACGTACTCAACTCTTACTCCTACGTTCTTCTGCATCGGGCAGAGGAGTGAGAGCTCAACTTTGTGACCTACGTTCCTCTGCATCAGTCCGAGGAGCGTTTAATCTCAACGATTTAGTGTCCATCGTCTAGAGACGTTTTAGTCAAATGTTTCGCCTTGTCTTTCCATTCTCTTTTCTTCGTCATTTCTAACTTTCTTGAGGATGGTCCTTACGTAGTTGTTTACTGCGTACCAACCATCCTGCGACGTCAGCATAGATGCCATCATTGACTCAGGTGTCACTCTGGTCTGGAGGTAGCACTCGAGTACTTCTCGTTCCCTTTCGTATCGCGAACAGTCACAGAAGACATGCTCTGCATCTTTGCTAGTTTCCAAACAGACTGTGCAATTCGGACTGTCGTCAAGTTTAAAATCGAATCTGCAAACCAAAAATGTTTAATTTTCCAAAAAATTGCTTATATTCCAAAATGTCTCATAGTGCGCCACATAAAAAGAAACATACATACACACATACAGACAGACATACATTTTTTTAAAACCGCTTTTTTGACTCAAGAACTTCGAAAACATCGAAATCTATCAAAATCTTTGATATTGAAATTTTTACCATCACAAAGCTTTTTCTTCGAGAAAGCAATAAACAACGCGAGCGGCTATCGTGTGCTTTTTAATGTTATGCGCGTTATAAATGCATGTTAATTTGATTAGACATTAATAATTCTGCAGGTTTGTGACCTGGGTAAACCGTCTAGAATTTGACGTAGCTGAATCCAGCCGTATTTTTGTACAGCTGTATTTTTGTTCTCCGTCGAAAGAGCGGTAGTATGTTATTTCATTGTTAGTTTCACAGGAGTGAATCTTCCTGGACCAGCCAACGACCGGTATCCCTGGTTGCACTTGATAATAGTTAAAATACTTGTTCCCTGATCGAAAAATCGCCAACAGCTCTTTTGAGCTGACGTTCAATACACCAGTAATCTTGAACTCTAGGTGTCGAAGCTGTCGAGGATGGCTGTGAATCGTCTACTTAAAGCAGTTTTTTGGATTTATCCTGGTTCTATTTGATCAGTTAGATCGCTCGACCTCTCACTTTCTCTGAAATTCAATTCCCTACTTTTTCCTTTAGAGAATAGAGATTCATCGAGTAGTTTTAGTTTTATAAGCAAAAAACCACAATTAACGCGTTTTTTGCACTGCAGTATTAATAACAATGCATTAATGCGAGTTGATTGTCGAAAACACATCAGGATACATCTGTTGACTATCTTTTAAATTATAGCACAGGTCGTTTTTCGCTAGTATTTTCGTCACAAAAAACCTATTTTAACCTGCCTATACTGTAAAACTTACGCGTCAATTCTTGGTTTTGCGAATGTTGATTGGACTACTAAGATCTTTATCATCTCAATTTTGCAACTGCTTGCATTGCAGCTGTGGCACCGAGGCACTAAAAACCCCAGAGCCGATACACGCAGAGTTTTTTAACGTAAATTCTACAAACAGAGAACTGGATTTAGTGATTGAATACAAGTTCTGTATTCTTGTTCCTCTCTCTGTGGGAACAAATACAGTAAAACTACTATTCGTTGGTAGACGTGAATTATGTGTACAAGTAGAGAAAGGGCCACCGAGTGCAATCTAGGGTGTCAGTGCTAGCTCAGCTAACGAGTAGAGATAGAATAAATCCTTGCCAAGAGCCAATCGTGTAAGCTCAAGTCTAATCACCATCTGTCACACCACGAATGAGACAGCGTCATCTAGCAAGCAAGAGTAATGATTATAATTGTAAGTTACTTGAATATTATGACTAGAAAATAAAATAAACATCTTAAATAAATGATTGCGAACATAATAAGTGAACATTTAGAATAAGTGAACTCGAACTCTGTAGGTCTATACGTTTGCGAAGTGCTCTGGCCCATCCAAATAACTTGTGTGTGCTAAAACCTAACAAAAACTTAATTATTGATTAAACTCGGTATGTATATGAGAAAAACGTGTTTCACGGCCGAGAGGTTTCTTCTGCAAAACAATTGTGACAAAGTCGCCGGAACAGAAAGCAAGCGTCGGTACGCGCTCCAGTTTTGTTGGCCTTGGACTGGATAGTGGGGGTGCCCCTATTGTCACGAAACGGTTCACGCAGGATCTCCGGGTGACTTGACACTCGCCAGGATCGTGCGGAAGCTAGCGTCACGACGAGGATATGTACGCGCATATTCAATTGGCCTGAACATACTGCCCGCCTCGTTGAAAGCTTAATGAAATGGCTACGATAAGCTCAAAAGAAGTTTACACAAAAAAGCTAAGACTATTAAATGTTAAAATTGAAGCTAAAAGAAACTACTCGTCGCGAAAGTGTGAGTGTGAGGCTCTACTGTGTGCATGTGTTACGAACCAAATGTTACGTAGGTTCACCATAAAAAATTCTTGCTAAAAGTTCGGCTCGCTGCTACGCTCTCTAATCATGGCTTCGTCATCGCTGCAGCAAAGAAAGTTTTGAATGCGCCTCTACTCGTTACACGCACACGTTGTTAGATGCGCCGCATTAGTGGGTGAGAGACTCGCACGTAGACACCGGTGGCCCTAGTGTGCGTGAGCACGCGGTTGATGACAGCCTACTTTAGATTACAATAACTCGAGAACTAGACGTCAAATCATTGTTTACGAGATCTCCAAAGATTCGTAATATCGTTATTAACCTTAAGTTATTAAACAAGATCCTAAGAAGATTTTAAATTTCCAAACCAAACCTTCCGAGCCACTTTTTATCCTCTCGCCAGAGAAACACGGCCTCGAAGTCTTTTGGGACACCAAAAACTTCAGAGCAGGCAGCGAAAGTGCTGCAATATCGCGTTAGAAGCTGGGAACTGATGGCATTCCATGCTAGGCACCGTCCCTCGCTGGGCGCATCTCCCTAATAATAATAAGGGAGATGTGCCCAGCTTAAATTTAGCATGCGATTCGTCTATGTCCTAACTTAGAAATAACTAAATTCAGGAGCCAGAAAACTGATTAGATTTGGGAGCTAAATGACCGACTCGTGTTGATTTTATTGATATGTCTGATCATGAAAACAACACATGTTGCTTTTTCAAATTCTCTCACCATCACAACTCAGAAACTGATTCATATAATAAGTTAAAACGGATAAGCTAAGCGGAAATGAATTTATTTAATATGTCGGATACGATGACCATATTTATTACTTAATACCCCTGGTAGAAAATAACTCAACCAAAATGGCTCGCCTCGGCTTGCTCACTAATTATTGGGCAACCTCGTAGGCCAACGTTTTGCATCAATATATTATGTATATTTATATTTTGGATTAGTATAATAACTATCCTAATTAGTCTTACGAATGCTCTTGATGTCTACGTAGATATTACCTTGAGCATACTTTCCGGTCACCTGGAACTCAAAAAATGTTGTCTAGGTGTTTATTAAAAAAACAAATGTTATTTTAAGAAGTGCGCTCCGCGGTTTTTGGAGTGTAGATACAAGTTCTACTCGAGGATGATGATCGTGTTATCCAGGACTCTCGTAGAAAATTTCCAGGTGTCCAGCTGAGGAAAAAATTAATTCTAAGTAGTGCGCTACGCGACTTTCGGTGTACATGCAGGTTCTGCTCGAAGATAATAAGCCCGTCTCTCGGGACACTCACAGATGATGTCCAGATTTCCAGCGGAGGAAAAAATCACGTCCAGGTAGTGTGCCCCATGGCTTTCAATATATGGACGTAAGTTTTGCTCGAAGATAATGAGCACATGAAAATTATTACTATGCCAGACATAAAAAAATATTTAAAAATATTGAAATAATTTTGGAAAATATTTGAATATTTTTGAAAAATTTTGTTAAATTTTGGAAAATTTTTAAAATGTTAAAAATTTTTTTAATTTTATGTTTTACTAATCAACTGCGGTTTGTATTCAGAACTAGACTATATAATATAGGATACATTACTAGCCGCTGAGGTTCCCGGACTCCTGGACATCGTCTACGCACTACCTAGACTTTATTTTTTCCTCTGTCGGACACCTGGATATCCTTTACGAAAGTCCTGGAGCACTTGCTTATCTTCTTCAAGAACAACTCTTATCTATAAACCGAAAGCCACAGAGCGTGTTACCTAGAATTCGTTTTCCTCTTTGCCAGACATCTTGACATCGTCTACGAGAGTCCCAGGTGGCGGGCTCATCATCTTTGAGCACAACTTACACATCTGCGCATTGAAAGCCATGGAGCGTTCCCCCTTAAGGACCTGAATATCCCTTTTGAAAAATCATTTATAATATAAGCCATCCGTGAGCAAATGCTTCCGCTAAATCCGTGACGAAATAAGCAAAATTTTAACTCAAGCGTTTGTTAAACCGTTGGTCAACTAGGCCGATTTGGCTTATTAATGGTAAACGGTTGGCTTACGTTAATACCAGGGACCTTACCTTTTAAACTGACGCCCCATCATTTCAACTGATCTACATTTCCTATTGTTTGAAAAAGCATACCGCTAATTCAGGTAGTTGCGATTTTTTCAAATAATGTTTATATCAAATTTTATAATTTTTTCTTCATATTGCACAGTTGTTATCTTATTGGTAACGGATATTAACTATATCTGTTTAAATCAATCATATAATAATTTTATTAAAGCAGTCTATGTTATAGAAGATTTTTACTCTGAAAGTATAGTATAACACTAAAAACTATTTCAAGCCTTTTTAGTTGTATTAAAATATAAAACCGTATGTAACAACTCGAACGATGATTATTGTAGATAAATAAACCGCATCTAATTTTTTGGAAAGTGGTTATTGACAAGAATAGTGTTATTTTCTTTAAAATTTTTAATTTAGTTACTCAAAAATTTGAAAAATGATTATTCCTTCAGGTTTCAAGAGATGTTTAACTGCATTTATGTATTTTACATAAAGTGTTACTAGTCTCTATAAAAGTTGTGAAATCTCATTAAAAAAACCTTCTCAAAAGATTAAGTGTTAGCAAGTAAAAGTATTTTTTGCAAAAGTAGTTAAATTTCTAAAATATAACTGCCAAGTAATTGTTTATCACTTTTAATAATAACAAACTAATTATGCACCTATCAGAGCATTGAAAGTGACTTGCGAATGACTTTAAAATAAAATTGAACAATTTTCCTTTGATTGGTCCCAGGTAAAATATAATGGCAATCAATTCTAATTTTAAAAGGATCAGTCAAATTTTAAATTACTCATCAACATTTCTATAGTTTTTTG
Organism: Pteromalus puparum; assembly: GCA_012977825.3. Lineage (NCBI taxonomy): Eukaryota > Metazoa > Arthropoda > Insecta > Hymenoptera > Pteromalidae > Pteromalus > Pteromalus puparum. The sequence continues at coordinate 32,292,556 of CM053169.1, read as the reverse complement.
ATCCATAGTTTAATAGTATATTGTGTGCCAAGGGCGTAAAGTGGGCTTTTATAGACCGAGTGTGGAGTTTGCAGTACGAGTCAAAGCGAGTTAGCCAGAGCCGAAGGTGAGGGCGTTTACGAGCCGCAGACGAGTACTGCAACTACAAGAGGCCAAAAAGCCCACTTAGCCCTTGGTGCACACCATATTTTTTGTAACGCAAGTGCAGATTTTTGCGTTTTTTTTTTAGATATTGAGTGCGACTGATGCAACTTTTTTCAGAATCGGCGACCACACTCTTAGTGGACTAATTTTTAAATTTATATATAAATATATATATATATGTGCGTGTGTGTGTGTATATATGTATATATGTATACATATAAAAAATTTCCCGAAAAATGTTAGCGGGCGTTTTTCAATTTTTTTTGCCCACCGGTCTGAAAAAAGTTACTTTAGTCCCGCCTAATAGGTCAGAAAAACGCGAAAATCGTGCTTGTGTTACAAAAAAGCTATTAAGCCATGCACTCCATTGTTATTTGGTTTGAATTTGTTAATAGCTTCTGAACTATAGATCAAAAGTACATTTTTTAATCATTATAATTGACTAAAATCATATTTTTAACACACCCCAGCATAAAGTTAGTACTTTATTTTCGCCGAGTCGGGAATAAAGAGTTACATATATTCTTTAAACCTTATTCTAGTCCGCAGCGCCGCTCGTATGTTCTTTAGTTAGTCCGTTTTTAAGCATGGGATTGCCATGATAATTGTTTGATTTTTGAATGGAAAACTTTAGATGCTTACAATAGCCAAAAAGCATTGTTTAGCCTGGAAATGCTTTGAGGAAAGCTTGAAGAGAAACTGCGATCAATTTCAGTGCATTTTGGAAATATTAATAAAATCGACGGCAAACAAGGGTAAGCCAGCCCAAACGACATTCTTTCACATAAAACAAATAATTTTAGTAGATTTCCCACGTTTACAATACATTCGTATCGTCATTATTGAACATATCAATGGCTTTGTTACGAACGAGGAGGAGAACGAGTCGGAAAGCGAAAAAGAGTAGACGACGGGACTCGAACTCACGGACCCGAGGTTGCGAAGCCTGTGCTCTAACCACTGAGCTAACGTCTACGATGCATTCGGATGCGCTGCATCGTAGTACGACTCAGCTGTTCGACTCTTATCGCTGACTCGTCTCGCGGCTCGCGTTGCAGACGTTGCGTCTGTGACAGCTTTCTTAACTGGGCGACACTTTTCCGATAACCAAGAAAAATAGCTTTTACGATTTGGCTTCTGTCACAGACGCACACGTCTGCAACGCGAGTTGTATAGCATGCGCTTGCATCGTAGGCGTAGCTCAGTGGTAGAGCTCCTGATTGTTAATTCCCGGGCTTAATCCCAACCGCGCCTACTCTTTTTCGCTTTCCGACTCGTTCTCCTCCTCGTCCGTTACACTTCCCATTTGGTTATTTTTCAATATTAATGGCGCTATCGTATAGAACATCAAAGGCCCCGATAACAGCATGCAAACCCTCTAGGAAAAGCGATATTCACAGTCCTAATCGAAAGTTATAGCAAAGTTTGCTAAGTAGTTCCACATTGGGCACTTCCCGCCCCCCCCCCTCCTACTTTAAATTTTTTTAACCGTTCGCATAATGGTTATAGCTTATATCGAGGCCAATCGTTGACTTACGCGGTTACCTGATAATTAATTAGCGACATATTTTAGTTAAATTACTTTGTACGAGAAAAAGATAAAAATACATATAAATATATCAAATTGGAGATAAAAAAAATACTATTTTAGCAATTATAGTATACAAGTATAGTATGCAGAACTAAAGTGAGGATTCACGAGCAGAGCGAGAAGGGGGGTGGTAATCTATACTCTAACATTGTGATCGCTATCATTATTTGTCCAAAACAGAATAAAGTGTTAACTAATTTTGGTTAACAATATTCAACAACCAGTTTATTTAAATTCTTAGAAAAATACATTAAATACATCAATATTTTTTAAATATGTAATATTTTATATTTTTATAGGGATTCTGGCCGGACACGATAACCGTGTATCCTGTTTGGGAGTTACGGAAGATGGCATGGCTGTGGCCACTGGCTCTTGGGATTCTTTTTTGCGCATCTGGAACTAATCAACGTCATGTATTCAAATGTTCCTTAAGAAATCAATGACACGCAATGAATAATGAACGTCATAATGTATCAAATAAGCCATATTATCCGGTGAATGGCAAGAAAACTAATTACCAAATACGAAAAAGCAGGTAGTGCAAGAAAAGTGTTAAAGAATTCAGAATGAATGCCATCTTGGCAATCTGTGCCAGATTGAAAAAATAAAAAATCTCAAAAAGAATTCGTTCTGGAAGATTATGAATCTAAAACTCGGTTTCTCTTGTGGGTCGTGTGGATAGAATCTCGGGCTTGTGCATACGCACATAAATATAAAAACTTGACTGCCGTGACCGCGAAACAATAGACCGATCGATAAGATCATTTAATGCAACTGCTACAGTTTTACGTGACTTCAGTCATTTATTATAATGATACAAACTTCGTAATGCTCATTATAATAATGATGACAATGCTTGAGAAAATAATTAGAAGCAGCAAAATGTAAGAATAAGGATTATATAAGAAAAAAATTCACAAACGTGGTTTAGGCAAACAGAAAACGAAAAGACTTTATGCAGAAAGACCAAAGTCACTACCATTATTGTTGTCATCGTATCATTTTTCACCTCAAAAATAAATTTTTGAGAATTTTTTATCTATTATCGTATCTTTTCTCTCCTTAAATAAAAGAACATATAATTACGAAAATTTTTATCATTACATAACTTTCTAAATACAAACTGAAAAACAAAAAATTTTGTTCTTTCAAGATATTGAACCATCAACACATTCTATTCATATTCAATATTTTTTTTATATAAGTGTCAATGTAAATCAGATTACCTAAATCATACGATTTGTAACAGTACACAAGTAACAATTAAAATCATAAAATATAAGGGGAGAAAAGAAGCGACTAATCAAAAACTGCTCTGTAGACAAATTTAGGTGTTTTCTACTAATCTAAAGAATTAAAAAAAAAAAAAATACTAATGAAATGGAATAATTAATATCGTGTAAGAGCGAAGAAATCAAGGGGAAAAATAAAATGTACGGTCAAATATTTTAAGTGTTTGTACAAGTAAATCGAGAGTATGGAAAATTGTAATGGAGCGTCTAATATTCTTGGCGCTAAATAAATGAGATGAATCCTATATAGATCAAACAGCACATGTACCGATTAAAGCAAGAAACTCCTCAATATTCTCTTTTTTATTTTATTATTGTAAAAACCAACTTATTGTTAGATCTTACCTTAACAGGCAAGTTAACCTTTTCACGCGGTTTTTAATTGAAAAAACTGATTGGGGCTAGTAAAGATTTTGATATGTAATTGCTCTTTCGCCTCTCTTTCTTTCATTCTTTATATTCTCGTGTTGAAAACATGCGCGCATATATCTATACGCCCATACTATTTTATTTCTTAAAATAGTGAATAAAAAAAAATAATGAAAATGAAGCATCATTTTAAAATAACTTTTATTTAATAATTATTTTATAACAAACCATATCGAAATTCATATAAGCATACAATTATATACTGCAAATGTGAAGAAAAAAATGTAATGTTCAAAGCAGAACCTTATACATAGATTAAGATAGCATGTGTATTGTATATTCACATAAGTATAGATATAAGAAAATTAACGCTCGCAAAAAGAATCAGTAGGAGCTTAATATGTATTATTTATTATATCTATCGAAAAGTTTGATTCTGTATTAGATACTTAGTACAAATACTTTACAAAAAATTTTAAAATCAAGCCCCAAAGATGTTTAGTATAATTTTTGCTAATAATTAATTAATAATAAAAATATACGCGTCAGTACATCTTTGATTAAATCAGACTTGTTTCATTCAAGGCATACATTCAGATCTAGTGTTGCATACAAATAAATACTACACTATTAAGATGTGTTGAGTTGCGGTACATCTTAATTTTACTGAGTTTTTATAGTGGCCCCCTGGTAGAAAATAACTTACTATCCCACTAATTTGACTAAAGTTTGAACTCCTCTCCATGTTAAAACAACATATATACAATTTCAAATCAAAAGTGGGAGGACAACCCAGGAAACATTAACAACAACTCATATTTTCCATATGTAAACGGCGACGTTTCGTCCTTGGTGGGGACCTTCTCAAGCCTTTATTGAAAAAATATACAATAAAATATATAAATCATTTTTTATAGAGATCAACAGTTGTCACAAAAATAGTCATATACATATACAGATATTCATACCATAGTAATAAACCCACTAATTTGACTTCGCTGGCGGTTGGCATATTGATTAGTTCTTTTAAGTTAAGGAATACTAATGAACTACAAAATGTAACGTATGCGTATTTAAAATCTTATTTAATAAAGTTAAGTATATAATGAGGGAATCTAATAACTTATGATTAAATATAATAAGTTATGACTAAGTGCATAGTAATTGATTTTCAATAAACTATTTTTATAATATTAAAATTATATTATTCGCTGATCAACGATGGTAGGTTTTTTTCTGATGGAAAAGTGCTTTTCTATAGAACAACATAGCCAGCAGAAAGTTAAACTTTGACCGAAGGTATGGTATATGATCGGTAAATATTTGGTTAATATTTCTACCGGGGGACAAGTGAAAGTATTTGAATTTTATCGCAAATAGCCTTGAAAATATGCCTGAACTTTTTTTTTAATTTATTGGACTGTTTCTTAAAATTTACCACAAAATATAAAGTACGTATCAATTGTAAGGACAGTGACAATTAAAACGTTACAAAACTAAAAAGGAGAGTGAAAGGGAGAGAGAGAGAAAAATGGTGAAGAGAAAGAGATTATTGTATTTAGATGACTAATAAGAAAATTGTTGAACAAAAGTATTAACGGATAAAGGACAAACAAAGGAAACTTTTTTGCGTTTCATACAAAATTGAGTTAATCTATCCCTAGTGTATTGATATGATGAACAAGGTACTATGCGATTGAAAAAATATCCAAACTCATGTTATTAACTAAGACAGTACATACATTCACATGCAAAAGATACTAATCTGTAAACGTTGTATGCTCCTTATGCGAAAAGAAGCTATCTCACACTTCCAGCGCAGCGAATATTTAAAATTTTTTTTCTTTTTATGTTTATTCATCAAGTTTTAAAGTTGTAAAAAATACTACACGATACAATCAATGCACTGTGAAACATTTCATTGGATTGAAAACATTTTCAACAAGTTATCGCCGAAAACAGTCAAACAGATTTATAGTTCATAGTTCTTATTCAGGATTATTTTTAAATACGTCAAACTTGGCTTGACCTTAGAAAAAAAAAAAGAAAAATCGTCGCGGCTAAATCTGAAGTATGTTTGTCTTGTCTAAAGTGTGTTACTTTTCGTTGAAAAATCGCTTAATGTAACTCAGACTTTTATTTAATGTCACGTTGAAATGTTTTAGTATGTTGATTAGAGACATGGGTAATAACAACATGTTTAGTTTGTTGATTTCAATTTATATTTCATAAAGTTTTATAAAGTAATCTTTGTTATAAAATTATAAGAACTATTCAAACCATGAAACTTTATTTTCTACATCTTACTAAAAAATCACTAATATCCTAAGATATTGCGTTTATTGTTTATAACATACATACACACACACACACGCGTGCACGCACGCATGCACGCACACACATACAGACACACACATATATATACGCGCGCACGTATGCACATGCACACACACACACACAACCTTGTCAAGTTCTGTATTCACTTATCGTTTGCTCATTTACCAAAGACACAAAAATGGAACTATCTAGTGAATGATTATGGTTTATTTGTAATAACTGTAACAAGTGTATTCTTTTTTGTAATTTTTTTTATTCATTCTTATGTAATAATTAATAAACTTTAGACATCATGCGCTTTCCTTCTAAAAAAATCAATTCAAGAATAATAACTTATATCAAATTTGTTTGTGTCGATTATATGGTGAGCTATGTATGCATTTGAAATATAGTAATAATAATGATAATAAAAATAATAATAATAATAATAATAATAACAACAACAAAGATAATATTATTATGAAATATCTCATGATAAAAATAACTCATCATAACATCGTTTACCATTTGTCTTCATGACAATGTTTAATATGATAATCATATTAAGAGAAGAAATGATTATGAAGTAAGCAATGGAAATTAATGGAAGTGGCTTTTTTTAAGTTGCCTAAATAAATATTGTGTCAGGAAATAATTGTCCATCACGATCGGCAAAAATTACTCTAAGCAACATGTAAATATTTTTGATCATTTTTTTCAACATTAAGAACTTTTGCTTATTTGGTAAATTAAACTTAAAATTGAATTGTTTATCTGTGATTCTCTCTAAACTTTGTTTCAGTCAAGGTGAATTTAAAAATAAGTTGTATGAATGTTTTATTTAAATACAAACCATGTCCATGATTAGTCATTAATTATGTTAGAAAATAGCAAAGTATAAAAGAACATACTTTTACAAATTTAGTCAATTTTGTTTCTTTTATATGTTACCTTTTCAATAATAATGTGCACGTAACTTGTCATATTAAAAAAAAGTCAACGATTCTAAAATAAAGGTAACTCTGACAAATAAAGTTACGTTTATTTTTCATGTCATAAAAAATGTTTAAGTGCTTTAATAAGTATGTAAACAACTAAAGGGAAATCTATAACGATTTTGTCAGTAAAAGATGAAAAATGTTTTAATGAACAAAGTCATTGTATTATTTCAGGCAAGCATTACAGAAGTGCCTTATCAATGTAGAGAAATTTTTGACAGAAGCAGTGCTTGAAAAAAGAGCACAGCGTGGCTTGTGTTTAAGGGGACCAGCCTGAGTTGAATAGGAAAAAATTAAACAAAACTATTATTCTTTATTAAAATCTAAATATTGATTTAAACTAAACAAAACTGGTTATGCTTATAACCTATGTGCAACATCTGATATTAGCTAATTAGACCACTATTATGGGTCACCGGTACTATCCATCCATAGTTAAATTTTGATTTCATTGTTGACTTGCCACGGTGCAAAATAGTTAAGTGCAAAATATTAACAATTATATGCCTTAACTATGCCGCCTTAACTATGTCTAATAATTTTTAAAAAATCTTTTTTACCGGTGACTCAGATCAGTTAAGGACCACATAATGGCTAATATCATATGTTGCACATACGTTATAAGCATAAAAAGTTTTGTTTATTTTGGATAAATATTTAGATTTTTATAAAGAATAATTGTTTTGTTTAATTTTTCCTGTTCAACTCAGAAAACTGTACTGTGTTCTGTAAACAAGAACATTTGGAAGAGGATTTAAAAAAATTTTATAGTCCGAGCTTTATGATTCTTCGATATACAGTTAATGAAAGTGCCCAACTAAAGCGAGCTTTTACGCGTGGAGAGCGAAATGTGAATAGAATTGTTTTTATAATTAATTATACATTATACACAAATTATCATGCAGAAAATTAATTATTTAATTAAATTATCAAGCACAATGCGCAAACTAATTTTTTCTGCACAAGTTGGTTATCTGACAATTTTAAATTCGTATATTGTACACAAAATATGGTGCACAAAATGAATAATGATAAAGTATTTAATTGTGCTCAAAATTTTGTGCACATTGGATAAAACTAATTTTGTTTATTACAAAATTTTACTCACTCACTAAAATACGTTATTTATTGTACACAAAAGTAGTTTATTATGCACACTGCACTTTTACGTTAATCGTGCACACCTAATTTGAATATTGCGCACAAAATTCTATTTTTGGATGAAATATCTTATATTGTGCACAACATCATTTCTATTTGCATTCATAGATGGCGCGAGTAATGCCTTTACATCGCGTCATTGCGAAATCTTATCTCTATATGCAACGAGTTATCACGCAAGCAGGTAACACTTTCATCTTCACAATCTTTCATCCCAAAAATGATCAATGGTGAGTTATAATACATATTGATCACACAAGGATCTGCAACGTTGAAATTTGTTTCCTTATGATGTTTCTGCATTACCTATGAAGAAAATGATGTCACACTTCAGTTACTACAGACATACAGCTCTGATCTCGTAATCCATGCATGCATAATAATTGCATCATCGGCAATGCCAAATGAAAATATTATTTCTCCTCCTTGAAATTTTTCGATAAAATATGGCAAGACCTTAAATCAACAAATTGAAGACAATATTGAAAATATAGCAGAAAACGCCCTCGCCGTGGATATCTGTACTGTACTTACCTCTCGTATTTTCCGTTTTAGCTAGCGAATATAGTATTAGTAATAATTTTTCATTTTAAGTGAGTAAATCTAATACTGTCAACTATTATTTGCGTTTTCAAGTGCAGCATAGTCGCATAATGGGCTGCTTTTTTTCTATATACCATTTTTGCCATCGCAATTCTGCTTTGCGTGTTAATTATAATTTAGCATTCTCAATTCGAATGCAATTATGCTGGATGCTAAATTGCATGTTTAACATTACGTACATTTATGCTTACATAAGTCAATTCTTCTGCAAAGCGTCTGACAAAAAGATTCTTTAATGCTGCTGCAATTTCGCTACATTTGTGTATGCACTTGTCTGACTGTAATAATTGCACCGAAGATGCGAAATAAACCATGCGTGCTCTGCGCAATCAAAATTGCAGTAGGAATTGTTACGGACGGTGAGGTGTGGTGGAGAGACAAGATGGTGGTTGATGGTATACAGGGAGCGTAGAGAGAGAGGCCCGTCGCCTCGGAGAGGCGCGAGTGATCTGCCGCGCGGACGTCGTCGCGGAGCGACGAAAGCCGGCGGCCGCACGAGCAAAAGTGCAAGTCTGCACTTTACTCGTGGGAACAGTCGCGAGGTGTCAAGACCTTGAAAAACAATTGTGATCTAATTTATCGCGATCAGGCGTCTCTCTTATGTTCTCGTTACATTCATTAATATAATATAAATTTTAGTTACATCAGTTGGTTACATATGAGATAATATTTATACGAATAAATGATCAATGTTTAGAATTCTTAATTTTGAAATAGTTAGATAACGTATTGGATGTAATAGAGACACAGGCTTATTGGTATTAAATTTAGATAGTAAAACATAATAAAACATAATCGTAGAATATAAAGTTATAGAATTATTGAAATGTAAAAAAAAAGTATAGATTTTGTAATTGAGCTTAATCTTCTATTTTCTTGAGATAGGCGTCTGCAACTGCTTTCCCCTGCATCGTATTTCAAGTGCTCTGAAAGGAATCATTGTTCTATCGCATGTGCCACGAAATGTGCTCTTTTTCTAGATATGTTAGTTTAAAATGCTTGCGCTGCGTGCGGAAGATGCGGAAAAAATTAAAAAAAAATTAATTAATTTTTTTTTTAATTTTTGTTTGAATATCCTCTAAAGTATATAGAATTTTTTGCTGTATTTGCTAATTTTGTTTATTTTTTATTTATTTTTTTTTGTTTATCCGGAGAGCTGGAGAAATGCTTAATGCACCATGGCAGGAGGCGTGCGGGACTCCCCGTGTGTGGGACTCTCCTGGCGCGGGACAGACGCCAGGCATACCCACTAAAACTCCACCTCTCATATGGCCGCGAGAATCCCCCCGGTAGCCGCTTTCGCATTCCTTCGGGGGGTCGCCTGTCTTGTTACGACCTATAGGTCATCTATCGTCGTCTAGTCAGCTAAGCACCCGTCACTATTTTTCGTGCGGAGAACGGTCTCCACGAACGCCGTTATGTCGTCCCAATTCTACTTGCTAGCAAGCATCGTTTTCACTGCCGTGTCGGGCGTAAATGCCCCTACCGTCACCTCTAAGATTCTACGCCTATCAGCCCACCGAGGGCAGTCAAAAAACGTGTGTCTCACGTCGTCCCGTTCGTCACCGCAGTATTTGCAACCCGGTGTCGCTACCTTGTTCATCGCGGACAGGTAACTCCTGAAGTAGCCGTGTCCGGAAAGAAATTGGGTGAGATAAAAATTGACCTCCCCCCCATTTTCTGCCTACCCACGGGCCTACCTCCTTGATCAATGATTTCGTCCATCTCGCATGGCGGCATTCACTCCATCGCTCCTGCCATTTCCGCATCGTCCTATCGCGTTCCTCGGTTCGGATTTCCACCCTAGCCGATTCCCGGAGACTCTCGTAGATCCGCTTGCGTTCAATTGCAAGCAGATCCACGGGAATCACCCCCGCGATAACCATTGACGCGCCCCGGATACCGTTCGGTACGAGCACGCGATCCGAAGCGCCCCTCTTCGTTGCACCGCCGTTATCTGCTTACGATACTTTTTCTTCTGCATGGCATCGGCCCACACCTCCGCTCCGTATAAAAGAATAGAGTTTGTGGTTGCCATTAAGAGTCGTCTGACTGCCGGCCTAGGCCCGCGCACGTTGGCCATTAATCGACTAAGCTGCGCCACCCTAATCGCCGCCTTTTCGCATACGCTGTCTAAATGCGCCCCGTAGTTCAGCTTCGTATCTAGGGTTACCCCCAGGTACTTGGCTGTCGGCTTCGTCGTTATTGTTACGTCTCCGACGCGCATCGGTATGATGGTCGAGACACGCTTCCTAGTCAAGAGAACTATCTCCGTCTTTTCGAGTGCTAGCTGTAGTCCGTGGTCGGTCATCCATTTTAGCACCCGGGCCATTACCGCGTTCAATTTGCCCTGCGCGATCTCCACATTTCTAGCTATTATAACCGCCGCTACGTCGTCCGCGTACCCGACGAGTTTAACATCCTCCGGTACTTCTACTCTGAGTAACCCATCGTACAGAATGCCCCAGAAGTCCGGTCCCAAGATTGAACCCTGCGCCACCCCTGCCGTTATGGGCCTGCTCTTACGTCCCTCCGCGGTTTCGTATTCGATCGTGCGCTCCCTCAGATAATCCTCTACGAGTCGCATGATGTACCAAGGCACCCCAAACGATCGCAGAGAATCCAAAATGTCGACCCATCTAGCCGAATTGAACGCGTTTTTCACGTCTAGTGTCACGAGCAAGACCAATGGCCTGGCCGCATGACACGCTTCATCCGTTTTCTTGACCGTGTCCGTTACTTCTCTGATCGCGCCGATTGTTGAGCGTCCCTTTCTGAAGCCGTATTGCTTGTCTGAAAGGTCTCCCGCCTCCCTGACGGCGCTTAATATTCGCGGTTTTATTAGCGATTCGCCTGTCTTTCCCATAGTGTCGAGCAGGCTCAACGGCCTGTACGATGGCTTCGCGCCCGCCTGACCTTTAGCTTTTTCAATTAAGACTAGCCTAGCCCTTTTCCACCGCGGACTGAACACGCCCTGCACCAGGCACTGATTGTACATTTCCAGGAGCAGCTCAGGCCGTTGTTTGGCAACGGCCTTAAGTATTTCCGCGGGAATGCCATCCAGTCCCGGAGCCTTACCGCTCTTCAGGGAAGAAGTTGCCGCGATAAGTTCGCCCTCGCTAAAAAGGGGTATCTCATCCGTCAGTTCGTCCGTCATTTCTAATTGAGGTCGGGTGGGATGGGTGGGAAACAGCTTGTCAATTATCTTCTCGATCGCCTCTGCCGCCATCGGTTCCATTCGCCCCATTTCTCCTATTTTTCGCGTGACGATCGCGTATCCCTCGCCGAACGGATCGTTCTCTACATCATCTAGGATCTTGTACCAGCAGCGGCGCTTACTTTCTTTGATTGCGTCCCGGAGTCTCTTCTTCGCCTCGTCGTACCCGCGAGCAAGTTCTTGAGCCGTTGGGCGGTTATGGGCCCTTTGAGCTCTTCTTCTGGCTCGAAGGCTTTGCTTTCTAAGCTCAGCGATTTCGCCCGTCCACCAGTAAACCGGACGTCTGAGGTGGCCGGTGGATACTCGGGGCATCGTTGCGTCGCACATCTCGGTGATTAGCCTAGTAGTGCGTTCTACTAGGATTTCGGCTTTCTCACGTCCGCCTAGTTCGTCCGGAAGCCCATTAGAAGGTAATTCTGCGCTTCGAATCACCTCCGTAAGCGCCTCGCGATTAAGACGTCAAGTGTTCCATCGTGGTTCCCGGCTGTTTCCGCTACTTCGCCTCTCCGCGCGTTCTTCCTCGATATTAAAAAAAATGTACTGGTGGTCGCTAGCAGTAAATTCTTCCGTAACGTGCCAGCCCCTTATCTTGCGGATCGTACTTTCCCCAGCGAAAGTTACATCCGGTATCGACTCCCCGAAACCTGGTCTGCGGTAGGTAGCTGTATTTCCCTCGTTCGCAACTACCAGTCCTATCCTTGGTGCCATCTCAAGTATCGCCCTACCTCTCCTATTCGTCTGTGGCATGACCCACTCTGTCGCTCGCGCGTTAAAGTCGCCCCCGACTACAAGGTCCCCAGGAACGTCTTTTATCGCGTCTTCTAGGGCCCCTAACCTTGTCGCGAAGTCGGCTGCAGTTAGGTTCGGTGACAGATACACGCTGAAGTAAGTGACGCGACCCACCCTCACCCGCACGTAATCGTCTCCGGTTACCGTATCCGCGATTCCCCGCCTGGGCACCCAAACAGCGGCAGTTTTTGCGCCGTTGGACACCCAGCCAGGTGCATCTCGGTCCATATACTGCTCACTTATGAGGAGGATATCCACACTCTCCTCTGCGATGAACTGCGGTAGGAGATCGTGAGCCAGCCTGCTCCTGTGCAGATTACCTTGCAGTATTCGCGCCATTATTTTTGGGTCCTAGCCGCGCTTCGAGCGTTGCGGAAGACCGCGCACGCTCCGGTTCCTGGAGCATGCGCCGTCCTATCGCAAGGCACCTTTGCTTCTGTACACAAGAAACACTTCATTTCTTGAGCCGGCACAGAGCATTGCTTGGCCTTGTGCCCAGCCGCACCACACTTCCAGCAGCTGGTGCTTCTGTCGGGACCCTTACATTGCGCTTTAACGTGACCGTATCCGAGGCACCGGTAGCATCGCGTGGCGCTCGCTCGAACCCACACCCGGCAGTTGACCCACCCGATACGGATCTTGCCTATATTGAGCAGGGCTGTGGCCTTGGTCTGGTCCATTTCGACCACTGCCACCCTCTGCTCTCTCGAGTTTGGTTCGAAGAGGTGCACTTTGGTATCTTGTTCGTCGCACCCCGTGGCCACAGCGATGGCGCCGCAGACTTCCTCCTTTGTCGTAAGGCCGTCAATGTCCCTGATCTCCAGTGTAGTTCTGGTAATCTTGCTCCTAACTGTGCCTGCATGCCCTATTGCGGTTTGTATGGCCGTTTTAAGTGATTCCATTTTGTCTTCACTCTTACCCACGACAACCAAAACGCCACCGTCTTTCGTTTTGCTAAGATACTTAACCTCTGTATTCAATTCTTCTGGCTTAACCTTTGCCTTGATCTCTCTCAAGATATCGGCGTAAGTCTTACCCAATTCCGGTCTTATGAGGATTGCGTCTCCCCTCTGCCGCGAGGTCTTCCCTGCGCTTTTCCTCAATTGTTGAGGCTGGCTTTGCTCCTGTTTTTTCTGTCCTTTCTTCTTTGCTCTTCTTCCTGCAGCTAGCTGCCAAGCCCCTTGTGTGTGTGTATCTGCAGCTTCCTCTTGCGTTTTGCTCGTAGACGGTGCAGATCTATCCTCCTTCTTGTCTTTTTTGGCGGGGGTACCGCCGCCTCCGTCAGATGATGTCCGCCCCCTCTTCTTTGGCTTGCAAGACTTCGAATGGTCTTCTCCAGGTTGTTGAGATGGCAACTTTTTCGCGCCATCCTCCATCTTGTCGAGAAGCGTGAAAACTTCAATCATAATAGCTCCTATTACCGGTAGTCCCTCTTTGATTGTTGTATTCACGTTCTCCTGCTTATCCAGAGTTTTTATCATCTCTCTGTTCGTTCGTCTTATTTCCAGCAACTTTTCTCGCAGGCTGGCGTGTTCTCTTAGCCATAACCCTATCACTGTCATATTTTCGTATTCAGCGGCACTCATCGCGCTAGCTATACTAGTGCTGCTGGTTGACTTGTGGATTGGGTATCCACCGTCTTGCGATGCTGGCACCTTTAGGGTGTCAACTGTCAGGTTTCCCTGTACCTCTTTTCTTGGTTCGTTCCTAGTATTCATTGACATCGATTTTCTTCGTCCCGGTATGTGTCCGACCACCCGGATCCCCCCGTCTATGGGGGCAGCTGACATGGCCCCAACACATGACTGAAGGCGGTGCCAGACTAGGTACATCATACCAGAATATAGCGCGCGCTGTCGCACTAGCCCATCTTCACTCTCTCGAACCTATCACTCCGAACAAAAGTGATTGTCTCTCTGGAGAGTTTCTAACAGGCGTCACACGACATCGCACACTCGCTCAAGCCGCTTGACTGGTACTAGCTAGGTAACCAGCCTCCCGTCTTGCCGTCAGCAGTAGCCAAAGATGGTTTAGGTCACTTCGGCGCGCAACCTCGGATCGCCTCCCCATCCAGGATCTATCTCCCTTTGGCAGCTCACGGGTCGCACCGCACGGCAAACACGGCGGCCTGTTTGGTCCACGAAGCATATTTTATTTCTGCTTTACCCTCCAAGGTTACCTCGGCGAGCACTCTTCTATCCGCCACCCAGGGGACGCGCCGCATACGGGGTTGCAGGCTCCCCGCACGGTGCTAATTTTTTTTATACTATATTTTAATTTCTTCATAATTATAATGGTTGGTATGATTCTTTCTCATTTTACATATTATTGCAAATTACGAGTTTGTCTACTTTTCTTTGTGTAATTTATTATGTTGGTTTTAAACCTTTATTTAAATTCGCATAAAGATATTTTTTTTTCTCTGGCGATAAGTTTGCAGAGCCTCTTTAGTCTTCCATTAGTGTTTTACCCCGAGATTAGCGGCATGTCATAGAGCCTTTTTAGCTCCCGGTAAAGATTCTTGCCCCGAGTTTTCTAGGCTCGGTTTGTGACAAGGCTTTACGGTGCTCTCTAGGCTCCGGATGCTTTGTTCGCAAATTTATTGAGAAAAAGAAAATACTTCGCGAAATTTATTTTAATTTCCAAAACTGTAAATGGAATTGCCTCTATTTTGGAATTAATATTTTTGATAATTTTCTCGACGTCAACCTTATAAGAATTAATTATTAATTGAATAAACTTTTACTGATTATATTGGTTTAGATATAAATATTCGAAAGTGTTATTTTGCTAGTGTTGCTTAGCATTCCTCAGCAGTCGTTCGTTCGCGAAGACGCAGGAGCTCTCTACGTACTTCGACGGTATCGGCTAACCGTGAATGCAAGGGAACACCTTGGCCCTTATTTTTTTTGCTTATTATGCAATTTTATACGTTAGTTTAATTGCGACTATTCTTCGTATGGTAAAATTTGATTTTAAATTAAGTTTTTGAATCTATATTTGAAATTTTATTTTATTTTTCACTTAATGTATCATACCGGTAGATTTTTATGAATGCAAGTCATATTGAATTTTTACGCGAGTAGCACACGTAGAACATGATTACTTTCTAGCATCGCATATACGAGAAAATGCAAAGGTACTTACAGTGCAGAAACCACGAAGAAGCCGCCGAAAGTCATCTTGCCGTACGATGTTGGTGCTCGTCTTTGACCCTGTAGATGACTCTTGTCCATGTGTATGGGTAGCTGTATGGCTCGATTCTGCTCCAAGGATAGATGCTGGCTGCCACGTCCTTGACGTCTGCTTGACCAGGGATCGGTGGTCGAGGTCGACATTGTTGCGCACTGACCAGTGCGAAAGAAGTTGATGATTTTTCGGGCTCTCGTTGATCAGAGTTCTGCTGTGTGGTTTCGACTTTGGTCGTTTTCTCTCTCTCTTTTTTTTTTGTTTTATTAATAAAGATGTTTTTCGCTCCCTTTCCAGATGTGAAAATTTGTATTCTTGTTTTTATTCTTTCTTCTGAATATGTTAATACGGATGATAATTTTCCACTAATTTCCAAATGATAATTGCTTGCACCAACCAAACGCGTCCATAAATAGTACTTAAATTTCCAAAGGTGTAGGAACGAACACTTGATTGAGTTGAGTAAAGCACAATCCCTTGGGCTTTGCAGCGAACTCAACCACACAAAGGGATGCCAGAATGTTACGGACAGTGAGGTGTGGTGGAGAGACAAGATGGTGGTTGATGGTATACAGGGAGCGTAGAGAGAGAGGCCCGTCGCCTCGGAGAGGCGCGAGTGATCTGCCGCGCGGACGTCGTCGCGGAGCGACGAAAGCCGGCGGCCGCACGAGCAAAAGTGCAAGTCTGCACTTTGCTCGTGGGAACAGTCGCGAGGTGTCGTGTGGATCCACGGATCAGGTCACATCTGTGACAGAATGGTAACCGAGAGGTTTCAGAAAGGTTTTTTTAATAAAATTATTATATAGTACAATTCTGTAGTCTACAGGCAAAACGACGTAAGCCCACTGTTCGCGAAAATCGAGATAACTGTGGATTTCATATCTTCAAACAGTCCCTTTTCATGCAAAAATGTCGGGGGTTGACAAAAGGTTACCCTAATTCTAAAATATATTCAAAAAATAAGTCCATAAGTCCAGTTTTCCGATTTTGTTCCCGACAAAATGACATAAGTCTACTTCCAAATGAGTTTGTTATGTAGTGGTGGCTCCTCTGGGACTTGGTTTTATTGATTTACAACGAAAAATTGCCTTTCAACCCGTTTTCAGACATTCCAAAGGTTATTTCGGAAAAACACCCAATAATCTATCTGGATTCAGTAAATACTAGGGGAAGAAAACCAATAATGGACTCATGTCCTTTATTTTTGCAGTTATAAACTTGTAGACTAAAAGTAGAATTGTGAAATTGTTTTAAGAACTTATTCGAGTAACGTTGAATGGCTAGTGTGCCAATTGCCTCGGAACAAGTCTTAAAATGCGCGTTTTGCGAGTGAGAACCGCAGTGTGAATAAGTCTAGAGCTTCCGACATGAAAACATAACTCGATTCTTTTGCGACATTGCACGAAGCAACAAACGTTTAACCCGGTCATACTGGCGCGTGAATATGTACACTAAATGTGTAAACTAACCTGTACTGTATCGCGCCCCATTTCGTTAGCTCCGATCTTACATATAAGTCTGAACATTGAAACCGCTTTTTCTTAAAAACAGGAAAAGTAGACTTATGTAATTTTGCCTGTCGGACACAGAATTAAGTATTACAAACCGTACATTTGTAAGACTATAGTGTATGTGTCCAGGCCCCTTTCCATTGATATAAGGGGACAAGACACATCTAAACTCTGAAAAATAAAATTCTTATAAATAATTACAAAAATATATTATAATTGTTATATAATTTTTATACTAATATTAGTTTGTATTACCTGTATTTTTACCATGGTAAATCCATATCAGCACATACTTACCCATTGTGACTCTCCGTATACTATTTTGAGTATTTCGGTACCGTCCGTAGGATTCCATATAACCACATGGTTCTATTGGGCAGAAATTTTAGCAGCATACTTTGTACACTTGTACTTTTGATATGAATGAAAGGATTTTGATTTAAATGCTTAGAAAATGTTTAACAATGAAAATACTGAATATTTGGCTTTTTTAAACCTATTTATGCCACATTTTCTTTCATAAAAGATTTTCTAAGCATTCAGATCAATATCCCTTCATTCTTACCAATTGTACAAGTGTACAAAGCATGGTCCTAAAATTTTAGCCCAATAGAACCATGTGGTTGAAGTGAATCTTACGGACAGTGCCAAAAGAGTCACTATGGATAAGTATGTGCTAATATGGATTTACCATAGTAAAATACAGGTAATATAACTTAATATTAAAAATTATATTACAATTATAATTTATTTTTGTAATTATTTAAAAGAATTTAGTTTTTTAAGGTCCCTATAAGGCAAATCGAGAATTTCCTATTGTGAGTGGGACACTTACACAATACAATATATTTTAAAATGTACTATACATTTAGAAATTGTTAACAGTTTTTAAAGAAAAAATGGAAGAATGAATATTAGCTATATATATACCTACAGCTCCTAACTTCACTCGGTGATACAAAATTTACATTTATGTTACTCATTCCCAAAACATTCCCCTCTTGCGACTTGAGCACCTCAATATCAGGAAGACTCTCACCGACCTGCCAGGCGACGCCTTCGCCAAAACCTCTCACCGAGAGCTCCTGCATCTCAATCGTTCGATCTGTATAACTGCAACCTCCAACACAAGGCTCTCAGAGGAGGTTTTGATTCCACAACGTCGCACAGTGGTCTGAAAATAAAAAAATGGGACAAATTCAGTCTTAGATCTAGTTTTCAATGAAATCCATTTTTTTTTAAATTAAAAACATATCTTGACGTAACTAGGAATGAAATAGGATACCGCTTTTTTATTATAAACATGCATATACCCTTAAAAAATCGATGAAGTTGACCTAAAATGCATTTATTATTTCCGCAATTTATAAAATGATTGAAAACAAAATTTTATGTTCTAAATAAGTGCAGATGTGTTTTTTCCAGTAAATTTTTCGACGCTTAATCCGAATCCGATGTTGAAAATACAATAAATCTAAATTCAGCCCCTAAAATAGGGCAAAAACCGCCCTGTTTTTCGTAATATCAACGTATTTTCGATTGGCGAGTAGAGATACGGCTTTTCGAAGTATTTTTCGACGCTGAATCCGAATCCGACCTCGAAAATATAGTAAATCTAAAATCGACCCCTTAAATAGGGCAAACGCAGTCATTTTTAACATTTTTAAACAAATCACGGGTAGAAATCTTGAGCAAATATTGCTCAGCTATAGAGTAAAATTTGCTTAAAAAGCAGAGCAAGGCTTGCTGAGTAAAATTTACTCAGCGAGTTGAGCAATTTTCGCTTAACTCGGTCTCGCGAGAAAATAGCGCGAACAGTGACATGAATTCGAATGTGGTAATGCTTATTGCAGTTATTTATTAATATTTATTAATAAATAATAAAAAATAAATGCTGGAAAAATGGTAGGATGGTGTCAGGAATCGAACCTCGTTCGTTCGGATGAGAGGCAAGCACCATAACCACTCAGCTATCGTGCGAATTGTTGGGTGACTTGCCGACCGGGAGGTTATGTCCCACTCGGGTGTTCGGCATTTTTTGCTCAACTAGTTAAGCAAATTTTACTCAACTAAAAATCGGCAATTTCTACTCGACCAAATTCAGTAATTCTTGCTCAAGATTTCTAACTGTGATATTTTGTTTAAATTGAAAATAACTTTTTAAGATTTAATTTACTTACAAATCCCTACACTCATGTCAGAACTATGTGTATTTCAAACATGTTTGTAAAGTTTTAGTGCTCTTCGATGCCTAGAACTGAAGTAAGTCTGCGGTGAGTGAAACTAGCGCGCCACGCGCGACCTTACGGCCGTGGTGGCTTGCCGCCTTGCATCGCTTCGCGTTTTGCGTATAAGGCACGATCGCTGACGCTCACCATATCCCCCGCCGCTCGCGCTCCGCGCTCGCCATACCCGCCGGTGCTCGTGCTGCGCGCTCGTTATCTGAAAAAACATTTATTTTTATCTCTGTCGTATAAAAAAAAAAAATAATAATAATAAAATAAAATAAATGGGTGGCTTTTTCGAACTCGAAAGTTCATGGCCTCACAACGTATCGTGTTGTGTTTCTAGATGAATTTTAGCGTTCGAAAGTTTCCAGGGTAGGCTCATCACACCTACACCTTTTTCAAACCCGGTGTCGTGAGTAAGATTTCCATCGGATCTGAAAAAACTGATCGCCTTGATGGGGGCTCGAACCCACGACCCCTTGACCGGGAGGCAGGTGGTTTACAACGGAGCTATCGCCGGTCTTTGTCGTATACAATTAAAAATGTGTTGGCCATGCATAACTTGAAAGTTTTTCAATTATTTTATAGTTTTTCTCTCATGATTTTCAATATTGTTAATTTTGGAATATAGACATTCATATAAATTTTAACATGTATTCTTTTATCGCAACGAAATTTATTATAAATATGATTCAAAACCCATTATTTTTTCGTAAGATTAAAAAATATTATCTATTTATAGTTCTTTAATTCAAATTATACGCGCGAAATTCCATAACGTGGCCAAATTCGGAACTATCCTATTTGGCGGAAAATATATTGGTTTTTATATGGAAGCTGTGACGTCACGCTTAATAAACCGTATTCCAACCCATTCCTAAAAAGTAATGAATTTCGTGCAAAGATAGTTTATTGCATAATTTGAACAGAAAAAGTATTAGGTTTATTATATCAGCTGAGCAAAACCGAACAGCTGTTCGTTGGCTCTGACGAAGCGAGGCAGCGAGCTCGACCACTGCGCATACATTGTGCGCATCGATCTAACGACCGGTTAGCGACATGCCTATGACACATGTGTTGACGTTTTGAAGCAGCCTCCCGGCCTCCGCTAACCGCAATGTTTTTTCGGCGATATTATAAGTGAGTGCGTAGTGAAAAACGGCAACAACGACGTGATGTAACAGTTTTATAAGCAGTATAAAAATCAGAACAGAAATGCTGCTATGGTGCCTGTTTTCAAGAAACCTTTGCTCACCGTGATTCCGCTCGCGGATCAGCTGCTCGTGGTTCTTGCTTTGGATGACAGCATAAAAAGTATTCAAAAGTGATGCACCCGGAATAGCACCGAGGATGCGACGTGTGAGGGTCAGTTCATTAAGGAGTGCTGCAGTATAGTGCTGCAGAATATTAACTCCTTTGTTTTTTGGACTACTCCTGATGTGGCTGCTGCTCCTGCTCATTCTGTTGATGTGCTGATACATTCTTCTTGCAAGATGCTGTCTGGATGAAGATTCCACTATCGCATAAGAGCTACGACTAGTTTTCCTTTATT
Source organism: Pteromalus puparum (assembly GCA_012977825.3). Classification (NCBI taxonomy): domain Eukaryota; kingdom Metazoa; phylum Arthropoda; class Insecta; order Hymenoptera; family Pteromalidae; genus Pteromalus; species Pteromalus puparum. The sequence goes on along the minus strand of CM053169.1, from coordinate 32,271,593 downwards.
CTTGTGTTCATTATATTTACAACAAATATCTATTGTGTTATGTGCAGTATAATCAGTGTGAGTTTATGATCTGTTTTTTTTAGAGTTACATCAGTGTTGTAATTCCGATGCCTCCCNTCAAACTCTCTCTCTCTCTCTCTCTCTCTCTCTCTCTCTCTCTCTCTCTCTCTCTCTCTCTCTCTCTCTCTTTGGTGGTGCTGGTTGGCGTTTCTAGGTACTTCAACAGCTTCAATACAACCCTGGAGCTGGATTTATCTTATCTGGTTGTGCTGCTTGGCGTCTCTGGCTGATGTGATCACCCGGAGACAATCTTGGAACTATATTTGAGCTTTCGGGCAGTGCTGGTTGGCGTTTCTAGCTGGCTCAACTACCTGCAAATGATCCTGGAGCTCTATTTCCACTATCCGGCAGTCCTAGTTGGCGTTGCCAGCTGCTTGAACCACCTTGAGATGATCTTGCAACTGAATTGATGCTGTCCTGGAGTGTTGGTTGGCGTTCTTAGATAATTGAACTACTTTAATACGAATCTGGATATGGATTTATACAATCTGACAAGGTAATTTTTAAAATATTACAATAAACTTGAACTGTATATTAAATTAATATTGTATCTTCAATAAGTTTTAATGAATAAGTTCAGTCAACAGATTTCTTATAGCTTGCAGATATATTTTCAGTGTTCATGATAATAATCTTCTGTTTGTAAATATGAAATATGTTACTAAAACATGTCGTTTGACGGTATACATACTTAAAAGCTGCCTTGTTTTAAATTTTAAGCAGAGATCAGTGGTCTGAATCTCTCAATAATTATTTATGAGTATGATTTTGTAATATTTTTCTGTATGTCTAGGTGTATAAACAATTCTGCATTTACGGGTGTAAAAAGGCCTTATTGCACTTGAGATTTTGGGAAAAGGTAGATATTTTGTGTGTTTTAACTAAGTTTATTGCGCAGCTTTGAAACCCCTATAGTTCTTAAGATATCAAGGTTTAAATTTTTTTTTATGTTTTGATTCCTTATATCTCTAAAACAATGTAGTCTAATGCTTCAAAATTTTATTTGGTGATTTACCATAAACGAAGCTATCATCTGTTAAAATTTCAAATGATTTCGTTCAGAGGTTCTTAAGTAAAGAGCTAAAATGTAAAAACCGATTTTTCTTTAATTTATAAAAAAACCGCTGCCAAGTCATTGGCACTAAGCTTCCTCCTATTCTTCTAGTGGAAGATAATTATTGTATAAATCATATTATAATAAAAAGCAAAAATATTTTTTCAAAAATCGAAAAATGGCCATGAAATGGTCATAAAATAGTCTAAATCTTAAAAGAAAATTTACTCGAATTCAGAATCAGAAAACATATATCTCCAATCTTATCGTCCAATCTTATTACGATCGATCAAGTAGTTCCAGAATTATAACAGTATACGTACGCACGCATGCACGCACGCACGCACGCACACACACACACACACACACACACACAGACAAAACCATCTGCACGGACATTTTATAAAACCATGAAAACTCTCAAAATATACTAAGCTTTAATTATCAAATTATATGGTTGAACAAAAATAATAATGTTCAGCACACAGAGTATACAGGGTGGGAGTTGAAGAATTTGAATCTTAATATCTTTTAAACTAAAAGGTTTGATAAGCTACAAAAAGAACCTAGCCGAAGTGATCAAAAAATCACTTTTCCTAAAATATCAACTCAATTTAAACCTTTTTACTCCCGTAATCGTACGACATAAAAAAACCATTGTTTTTAGTTTTTGAGTTTTATCTCAAAAACTAGTCGCCAAAATTGCTTAAAATTTTTACAACTAGTAGATATCGTTGTTTTTTATTGTCATGATTTTTTTCAAAACATTTAACTATTTATTTTTTGAGTTATATATGTTAATCGAAAAATTACCTTTTATATCATAAAAAATGAACAGATCAGTGAATCTAGAAAATCTTGCGGGAAAAAGTAGACAAATTTATGTTCTTTTAGATACACTATTGTTGAATATATTGTATAAATCATATCATTATAAAAACGCAAAAATATTTTTTCAAAAATAGAAAAATGGCTATAATACGGCCATAAAATGGTTAGAATCATAAAAAATGACCTAAATTCAGAATTAGAAAAAATATATGCATGTCAAATTTTATTACGATCCGTCGCATGGTTCCAAAATTATGGCGGTATACACACACACACACACACACCCCCACACACACACACACAGAGCCATCCGCATGGACATTTTCTAAAAACGTATGATTTGTACTCCAAACACCTCCAAATGCGTTTCCACGAAGTATTAGCAAAACTGAAAATTTTACTATTACAAAGCTTCCTTTTGAGGAGGAAGCAATATCTTCAAAATTCAACGATAGATTCTGCAACTTCGCCATTTTAGAGATTTTGATCGGATCTTTCTGATTATTGCTTTATGTTTCTATTATGATATTTCTGATTATGCTCCTGCAGCTTAATAATTAAACTTGGAAATATTTAAAATAGCATCTACATACTGTATTTTAAAACAATATTTTATTTATTGAAACAATATATTTCGTTGAAGGATGCTACGTGCCAATGAATTGGCAGCGGTTTTTTCATGTTTATTAAATAATGATATTATTTCCAAGACAGAATGCATATTTTTATTGAAAAGGACAACGACTTATCGCCCCTATTACCAAAATTATGCACACATCTATTATATCATGAAATGTACTATAATTTGTCAGTTTTGCAACTTCCAACATTAATAATGTTTCTACGACCTATTGCAAAAAATAACAATGTGAAATTATCTTTAATTAAAAAAACTTCACCATAAAAATACTGAATATTGCGGGTAAACAAAAAAAAATTGCAAAGTTACAAGTCAATATTTAAATGCGTTAACAAATGGCATTTGAACAAAAACCAGTAGCTGCAGCGTGTGCATGTTGAAAATTTCGTTCAAATGCCATTTTTATATGCGTTGACAGATCGACTTGCAACTTTGCACATCGATATAAAATGATGAGAGAAATGGCAACTATGTCTTAGTTTTCCATAATTTGAACAAAAAAAAAAAAAATTTTTATTATCATCCAAGCGACGCCGAACAGCTGTTCGTTGCTCTGTCCGCGTCTCTGAAGAAGTGAGTACGACGACTGCGCATACATTGTGCGCATCGATCTGGGGACCTACTGGCGTCTGCGGCGACACGTTCACACGGCTGCCTGCCGTGCCTTGTGTTTTGACGTTTTGAAGCTGCATCCCGGCCTTCGCTCGTTCGGTTCAACTTCAAGTTATTCAAAGGTATTAATTGTATAAGTGCAGCACGTCGACGCGATACAGCAGTATTAGTGTGCTAATCGAAAGCGCATATGTTTTCAAGCAGCCTCCGCTCAGCGCGATCTCGCTCGCGGATCTGCTGCTCACGGCGAGACTCGCCAGTGCTTCGTTTACTTCTAATGCAGTGCGAGAAGTATATAAAAGTGATGCTCCGGAATATCAGCTACGATGCAGTGTGTGAGTGTCAGTCCGTCAAGGAGTGCTGCAGTAGAGGAAAATACGCAACTCCAGCAAGAAACTTGACTTTTTGCGCTTGGAGGTTATCCCTTGTTTTGGTGTCAGCTTCTGTTGCTGCTGCTGGTGCTCTTGCTGCTTCCACTTCTGCGTATACATTCAACTTTCAAGATGCATTCTAGATATGGATAGACTATCACTGTTTGTGCTGCTACTTCTACGGCTGTGCTGATACCTTCCTCCGACATACTGTCTGGATGAAGATTCGTCGACACTCAAAATTCACAAGTATTTCTTGTGTTATGTGCAGTATCAGTGATTACGTGGTTTTATTATGTGTAGATGACTCTATAGCTGATTTACACTGTCTGTGCACTATATGTTGGCATTGACGGCTACAAACAAGATGACTCTGGAGCTGGATAAAAACTGTCTGCTGCTACTGATGCTGGTTGGCGTTTCGAGAGGCTTCAGTTATCTGGAGACGACTCTGAAACCAGGTTCACGCTCTTTGGTGGTGATGGCTGGCGTTGCTGAAGGCTTCAATCAGCTGAGGACGACCTTGGAACCATGTTCACACTCACTGTCGGTACTGGCTGGCGTTGCTGGAGGCTTCGAACATCTGCGGACGACCATCGAACCAAGTTCACGCTCTCTGGTGCTACTGGGTGGGGTTGCTGGAGGCTTCAGTAATCTGAGGATGACCTTGGAACCAGATTTACGCTGTTTGGTGGACAGGTTAGCGTTGCAGGCCCATTTCAATCATCAGAAGACAACCCTGGAGCTGAAATCACGCTGTTTGCTAGCCTGGTTAGCTTTGCTGACCTGTTTCAATCATCTGTAGACGACCCTGAAGTTGGAAGTTGCTGGTATACATTCTACAGCTGTACATCAAGGATCTACAGTAGGTCCTCCACCAGGGTCTGCTGTTATAGTACGGAGTCCAGTGCTGTTGGAGTTACTGGTCCACAGTGTAGTCCAGCTGCATATTCAGGGGCCACTGCTGCGACTGCTGTGTGTGCAGCTTTTGCTGCTTATATTCATACAACTTTTGCTGCTGCTGCTACTCGAGCTTGGTCAACTGCTGCTGCTGCTATACAAGCAACTCCTGCAACAGCTGTATGTTCAGGATTCCCTACTGGTCCTCGACCAAGATCAACTTGTACGGCTAATTAAGTAGCTTCTGACGCTTCTTGTTCCTTCCAAAGCTTTTTGCAGGCCAAAATTTTGTCGCAAGTCTATATGATGATATAGCACATCTATATAAATTTAAGTTTTTAAGATTTGTGTGGTTAAAAATTGTATATCTCAAACCTCATGTAACATATACACCTGAATCTTGATATGCAAGCCTGTGTTACGTATTTCAACATATTTATACAGTTTAGTGACTTAAGTGTAACTAAAAGATCTATTTTGTTCGAAAATACTTGCGCCAAAAGCGTATAATTAGAACGAACTAGATCTTCTGGTTACACTTAAGTCACTATACTGTATAAATATGTTGAAATATATAACAAGGGCTTGCATACCAAGTTTCAAGTTTAAACATTGCATCACTTGTACATAAACTCAATTTTTTTTTAAATTTCTTTGACTAAAATTGCATATCTCAAAAGTGGTGCATTGTATACACTTGAAACTTGATATAATAAGCCCTCGTAATGTATTTCACTATATTTCAGCAGTTTGATGCACTTACTACAATCAGATGATCTACTTTGTTCGAAAACACTTGCGCTAAAAGCGACAATTAAGAACAAACTAGATCTTCTGGTTATGTTAAGTCACTAAACTGTATGAATTTGTTGAAAGACATAACAAGGGCTTTTATACCAAGTTTCAACTACACTTTTTTTTCAAATTTCTGGGGAAAAAAATTGCACATCTCAAAAGTAGTTTTTTGTCATAAGAAAAGCGTGTATTCGAAACACGTGTGTATATGCGAAATACACGTAATTATTTATTAATTTTTATAATATAAAAAGCGTGTATTCGAAACACGCGTGTATATGCGAAATGCACAGTTATTTTATTGTAAAAAATGCGTGTAGTCGAAACACGTGTGATGTATATACGAAGTACAGATCATTATGTATAGGCATTTTTCGTTATATCAAATCTGCGTGTACGGCAACCGCAGTGTGAGTTTCGATATTGCAAATTTTTGTAGTGGTTGACGCCAGATGGCGCCAGAGGTTATTATAAACACTACCTGCACTAACGGCCGCAAGGTCGGTAAAATCGCAGAAATGGGTTTGAGACCCCTTTAAAATATTTTTCATCAAATGGTCAATATTTCATGTATAGAAATAAATAATTCTAATCATCTATCAATATTTTTCTTTGACTACAACAGTTGCGAATAACTTAAAAGAAATCAATGAAGTTTGGATGGTTAGTTTTGCAACAAAATATAATTACAAAATTTAATAAACTGCTGCCAATTCATTGGCACGTAACTCCCTCCAACTAAATTTATTATTTTTTTTTTTTTTTTAAGTGGCATTTCGAACTCGAAAGTTCATCGCCTCATCTACGCAAGCCTTCCACGTATCCCTATTTTTTGCTAACCCTATCCATTTCGCGCCGTCCTGTCCGATTTCAGTTAAGTCCGCTTTTACATTGTCCTCCCTCCTACATCTAGGTCTACATAGAGGTCGCGACGTATTTGGCTTTCCTTTCATTATACGCGCTGCCGTGCGATCATTTCCCATTCTTGCAACGTGCCCTGCCCATCTTAGTCTTCGCGATTTAATTATTCTGTTTATATTCGGTGACGCGTATAGGTTATGTAGCTCGTCGTTGTGCAGTTTCCTCCACTCCCCGGTTTCCTCATCTTTCTTTGGCCCGTATATTTTTCACAGAACTTTATTTTCGAAAACCCTAAAACGGTTTTCCTCTGCTTTAGTGAGCGCACAAGTTTCGCATCCGTACAAGATTACCGGCATTATTATAGTCCTATATATCCTAATTTTTACATTTTTAGACAGCAGTTTTGATTTTAGTAGTTTGTTCACGGCGTAGAAGCAGGCATTACCCGAATGTAGTCTCTTATTAATCTCGGCTTTGATTTCGTTTCGATCATTTATAGTTGTGCCTAAATATCTGAATTCGCTAACCTTTTCGAAAGTAAAATTTCCGACTCTAAGATCCCCCTCTCCTTCGCAAATGCCCAGTTTATCCATAATCATCTATTTCGTTTTCGATTTGCTCACCTCTAACCCTGTTTCCTCGGCCGCATTTATGAGTATTTCCGCGTTTCTCGCTACCGTTTCTCCATTATCCCCCACTATGTCCAAATCATCTGCATATCCTAGAATCTGCGTTTTTGTCTAACATTTGTCTAACAACATACTCTAGCGTTAAGTTAAAGAGTACCGTGGAGTGCCCGTCACCTTGTTTCAAACCGTCGTATATCATGAACGATTCAGATACATTACCGCCTACTCGTACTTTTCCCGTGCTTCCGTTCAGACATATTTGTATTAATTTCACAAGTTTTTTTGGCACGCCAAGGAGCACAAGGATTTGATACATTTTACTTCGGTTGATAGAATCATACGCTTTTTTAAAATCTATGAATAACTGGTGTATTGTTTCCCAATTTTCCCATTTTTTCTCTAACAGCTGTCTTATAGTAAACATTTGATCGCTCGTCGACCTGTTACGCCGGAATCCACACTGATAATCTCCTATTATATCTTCTGCGACGTTGCAAACGTCGCAGCCACGCAAAACGTGTGTTGCTGTTTTGCGCGGCAAATTCTCCTTGACGCATAAGGCCGAGAAAGAGACAGTCGGCGCGTGCGAAGCCCGCGTTTCTCGGACGTGAGCTACGTCCCGGGAATTCGCGGAAATTGCCAGCCGTCGTGAGCTCTGGGAAGAAGTTCGCCGGTCCGAGCTGGCGCGAGACGAGCAGCCAATCAGCCCGTCTCGCGCCTCGCTTGGCCAATCGGACTACGTTATCGGCCGGACCCTAACGGTCGGGAGAGTGACGCCGAGCGCGCGAACGCAGCGTGACTCGGAGTTCTCGTCTGGATCCCGTCGACGCGACACGTCGACGAGAGAGAGAATCGCACGCGAGTGTGTGGAGAGAGAGAGCAGTGTGTGAGGAGAGCAGCAGCAGATCACGACCTGGACCGCCTCCCGAGGAAGGAGTCCATCCCACGGAGCGATCCATCCCAGCCGCCGCCACTGCTGCAAATCCAGAGTCTTCACCGCCCGGCTGCCATCTTCGTCGCAGCAGGCCGAGAGGAAAGAACCAGAACGAGGAAGGACGTTCGCGCAGGGAGCTTCGCCGGTCCAGTGCGCCCATCCGCCGTGCGAGCAGGCCACGGGAGAAGGACGACAGGAACGAAGGAAGGCGGTCGTCGTCGAGCTACCGTGAGAGAGAATGAGAGAGAGAGAGAGTTGAAAGACAGAGAGAGAGAGAGAGAAGAGAGAGCAGGAGAGAGAGAGAGTAAGAGAGACAGAGGACAAGAGGAAGCGGGACCAGCGGCCGCAGGCCAGCGAGTCTACTTCGCATTGGGAGTGAGGAGAGAGAGAAGAGAGAAGAGACGAGAGTGTCGGTGTGTGTGCGGCGCACACAACGAACGTCATCTGCGCGCAGGCGTTCGAGCCAGTGCTCCGAGTGTGTGTGTTGTGTGCAAGAGAGAGCGAAGACCGGAAGAAGCCGCGGAACGCTGTGGTGTGTAGGCAGCAGGACGCGGCTTGACGCAGTCGGCATAGCACTGCGCGCGAGTAGTGAAGAACCAGAGAGAGAAGAGAGAGAGAGAGGGAACGAGACGAGGGAGCCGGCGTAGCGCTGGGCGCGTGGGTGTGCGAGAGAGACGGGAATTTTTGGCGTGACGTTACCGGCTACGGCTTCGGGGACTAGCGCGTGTACGGTGAGACAGAGCAGAGAGAGAAGAGAGAGAGGGTCGCTGTGTCAGAGGGTGAGAGCCAGGAGACTATAGCGTGGCCAGAGTGGGTATGTGCGGAGTTGCGAGTATTGCGGGCCCTGCGTGGTAACCTTGCGTGGGCGGCTAAGCGCCACACGTTGTAGGCGAAGGGCTGGCGAATATATAAGTGCAGGAACGTGAATAAAAGTTGTTTGTGTTGACTTCTTCCTCGTTTTCACATCTCCCAGCGTACTCCCATCACGTCGGCGATCGCGTGTAAAACCCGCGAAATAAAGAATCCTAGTGCCACGCGGAGGCGCTAGGTGTTGGCACCTGTTGCGGAGGCCACAGCGTGACTTCGCGAAGGGGTGAGTCTGGAGCCGTGTATTACGATTTGACAGAACTTGTAGCAGCGTAGCTAAAATGAGATTCCCGATAGTTATTGCAGTTGTCTTATCGCCCTTTTAAAAAATCGGTATTGATGATGGATTCTTGCCAGTTTCCGGCATTGTTTCATTTTCAAATAGAGCGTACTAGTCAAAATATTGGATGTCAGCGCAGTGCCCCCATATTTAAGTAGTCAGCTGCGTATAGAATCGTTTCCGCGCCTATTGTTTTTAGTTTTTTGATCGCGGCTTCTACTTCTTTACGTCGAGCTGGCGCGAGACGACAGCAATCAGCCGTCTCAGCGCCTCGCTTGCGCCAATCGACTACGTTATCGGCCGGCCCTAAACCGGCGAGAGGGACGCGTGCGCGCGAACGCAGCGTGACTCGGAGTTCTCGTCGGATCCCGTCACGGCAACGTCGACCGAGAGAGAGAATCGCACGGATGGTGTGAAGTGTGCGAGTGTCGTGGAGAGAGAGAGCAGTGTGTGAGGAGAGCAGCAGCAGATCACGACCTGGACCGCCTCCCGAGGAAGGAGTCCATCCCACGGAGCGATCCATCCCAGCCGCCGCCACTGCTGCAAATCCAGAGTCTTCACCGCCCGGCTGCCATCTTCGTCGCAGCAGGCCGAGAGGAAAGAACCAGAACGAGGAAGGACGTTCGCGCAGGGAGCTTCGCCGGTCCAGTGCGCCCATCCGCCGTGCGAGCAGGCCACGGGAGAAGGACGACAGGAACGAAGGAAGGCGGTCGTCGTCGAGCTACCGTGAGAGAGAATGAGAGAGAGAGAGAGTTGAAAGACAGAGAGAGAGAGAGAGAAGAGAGAGCAGGAGAGAGAGAGAGTAAGAGAGACAGAGGACAAGAGGAAGCGGGACCAGCGGCCGCAGGCCAGCGAGTCTACTTCGCATTGGGAGTGAGGAGAGAGAGAAGAGAGAAGAGACGAGAGTGTCGGTGTGTGTGCGGCGCACACAACGAACGTCATCTGCGCGCAGGCGTTCGAGCCAGTGCTCCGAGTGTGTGTGTTGTGTGCAAGAGAGAGCGAAGACCGGAAGAAGCCGCGGAACGCTGTGGTGTGTAGGCAGCAGGACGCGGCTTGACGCAGTCGGCATAGCACTGCGCGCGAGTAGTGAAGAACCAGAGAGAGAAGAGAGAGAGAGAGGGAACGAGACGAGGGAGCCGGCGTAGCGCTGGGCGCGTGGGTGTGCGAGAGAGACGGGAATTTTTGGCGTGACGTTACCGGCTACGGCTTCGGGGACTAGCGCGTGTACGGTGAGACAGAGCAGAGAGAGAAGAGAGAGAGGGTCGCTGTGTCAGAGGGTGAGAGCCAGGAGACTATAGCGTGGCCAGAGTGGGTATGTGCGGAGTTGCGAGTATTGCGGGCCCTGCGTGGTAACCTTGCGTGGGCGGCTAAGCGCCACACGTTGTAGGCGAAGGGCTGGCGAATATATAAGTGCAGGAACGTGAATAAAAGTTGTTTGTGTTGACTTCTTCCTCGTTTTCACATCTCCCAGCGTACTCCCATCACGTCGGCGATCGCGTGTAAAACCCGCGAAATAAAGAATCCTAGTGCCACGCGGAGGCGCTAGGTGTTGGCACCTGTTGCGGAGGCCACAGCGTGACTTCGCGAAGGGGTGAGTCTGGAGCCGTGTATTACGATTTGACAGAACTTGTAGCAGCGTAGCTAAAATGAGATTCCCGATAGTTATTGCAGTTGTCTTATCGCCCTTTTAAAAAATCGGTATTGATGATGGATTCTTGCCAGTTTCCGGCATTGTTTCATTTTCAAATAGAGCGTACTAGTCAAAATATTGGATGTCAGCGCAGTGCCCCCATATTTAAGTAGTCAGCTGCGTATAGAATCGTTTCCGCGCCTATTGTTTTTAGTTTTTTGATCGCGGCTTCTACTTCTTTATAGGTCGGTTCTTCCATATGGAGTTCAGCAGTGTGGGATTCGTCTCCCGTTCTCGCAGTTTTCATGTACGTTTAGCAACCTATCAAGATAGCCCTTCACAGCTTTGCAGCTTCACCTCGTTGTGACGAGATGCCCGCCCTCATTCTTTCATTAATTCTGATTACTCTGGACCTCCTAATAGCCGTTAATTCCTTTGTACATCTCGCGCGGGTTATTTCCTTACTGATTAGTGTCTATTTTTCTAATCTGATTCTGTTCATACCGCGTTTTTTGTTTCCTGAATATCGCCCCCACTTGCCTTCTTATTTCGTGGTACTCTTCTACGGCCCTATCGCCTCCATTGTGTACGCTGTCTAATTTGGCCTTTTTGCGCCTTTCAAACCAGAGTTCGCACTCTTCGTCAAACCATGGTTTGCTCTTTGGCTTTTTCTTTCTATCTAGCACTTTATTCGTGACCTCTTTTATCGTTTTTTCAATATCCCCCCAAAGACTGTTTGGGTCGTCATTTACCTCCGTCGGTGCATCCGTTTCTTCGAGTACCTGACACCGATTTCTTATTTCTACTTGATACTTAATTCGTTCTATCCCGTTCCGTAGCTTTTCAATATCGAACGTTTCTACTTTGTTCGCCCGTTTACTATTTTGCCCAGCTACTAATTTGGCTCTTACTTTGGCCACTACTAGAAAATGATTCGAGTCGCAATCCTCCCCCCTATAGGTTCTTACGTCAGTACTTCGTGTGCCTCTTATCGAGAGAAAGTGACGATTTGATTTCGTGGCCTCCGTCCGGCCGATCCACGTACTTTGTGATATCTTTGTGCTTAAAGCCACGTACTCTTACTATAAGATCTTTTGCCGCGCGAAATCTAATGACCTCATACGGTTATCGTTGCTGGTTTCGTGCAGACTTTCCTTGCCTATAGTGGGCCTAAACATTTCCTCTTTCCCTATTTTAGCGTTGAAATCCCCCACTACTATTTTGGTGTCGTAAGACGCGAATTGATCGATTAATTGCTCCAAGGCTTCGTAATAAAGATCCTTCACTTCTTCCTTTTTGTCCTCCGTAGGACAATGCACGTTAATAACCACGTAATTGTACCACGCTCCTTCGATGATTATATAGGAGAGTCTGTCGTTTACGAATTTGACACTTTTAACCGCGTGTATAATTCTTTTGTTAATCAGGAATCCGGTACCTAGGGAATGTCCGCTCGCGCCTTCCTTTTTTATGATTCTATCCCGAGTTAGGCGGTATTTTTCTTCAATCGTAAGATCGGTGTTGAATAGGTCTGGGATGATTTTGGACCAATATCGCTTTGGTTTTACGCCATATTGTAGTTCAAAAGGAGTGAATTCGGTAGTCAAATGGTATCCTTCATTAATGCAGTCCTCCACAAATGAGAGCCAATGGGCCCACCCCTTGTGCGCATGGCTTGTGTAAGTACGGAAGAACCGCTCCAACTCTTTGTTCACCCTCTCTATCATATTACTCTGGGGGTGTCTAATTGCTGAAAAGATACACGAAATTCCTTCTTTTTTTAATGTATCAATCCACACATTCGAGGTGAATTGTGTCCCGTGATCAGTTTGAATCCTCTTTGGTTTACCATGTTTGGGGATGTAGTCAAGCAGAATTTTATTCAACGTAATTCGCGTAGTTGCTTTCTTGATGGCATATAGCCGTATGAATTTAGTAAAAGTATCCATGATCGCGAGAATATGTTTCGCTCCCCCGCGCGATGTTGGAAGTGGACCACAGAAGTCGATGGATATTAGATCACCCTTCCCCTCAGGGATTATTGGGCGAGACAGAGCATGACTCTTTTGAGTGTATGTTTTGTTGCGTTGGCAGCTATCGCAGATTCTCAGAATACGAGAGACTCTTCTCTTTAAACCAGAGTAGTAAAAACTTTCCGCGATTAATCCCGTACACTTAGCATTTCCCGCGTGCCCGTACAACTCGTGAGTTTCCGTAATAATTAGATCAACCATGGATCTAGGAAGAACGATACGAAGGTTACCTTTTAACCCTTTGGTCAATAATTCAGATGTGAGATGATAATCACGGACTTCCTTTCCCTCAGATAACATTTTAATTATTGGAGCAAGTTTTGGATCTTGCGCTTGTTCGGATTTAATTTCAGTTAACTTTTTCAGTAGTTCTGGGTGAGGCTTTCGGGCGAGAATTAGAGCAATAAGAGCATCTTCTGAATTTAGTCTAGATTTTGGCTCGCCAAAACGACTAAGGGTGTCTGCGATGACATTCTCTCGTCTCTTAATATACTCGATTGTAAAATCGTAATCTTGCTAGCGCCCACCGGGTTAAACGACCATTAATAAATCGACTACTGCGTAGGCAGCTGAGTGCCTTGTGATCAGTCCGAATTTTAACGTGAGCGCGGGCCAAGTAAGTACGAAATTTTTGAAGGCTCCATACGATACATAGGAGCTCCTGCTCACTGGTGAAATAATTCAGTTCCGCACCCTTAAGCGTTCTACTAGCGAGTGATATGAGTTTGAGGTTCCCATGCTCTACCTCTTGAAAGAGTGCACAGCCAATTGCGTGAGCACTTGCGTCTGTGAATAAAACGAAGGGATATTGTTTTGATGGAAAATTTAGAAGAACTTCCTCGCCAAATAATTGCTTAATTTTTTCGAAGGCGGCTTGCTCTTCCTTACCCCATTTCCATTTCACTCCCTTGTGAGTCAGAGATAACAGGGGAGACATGTGCTCTGCCAATTTATGGGTAAATTTTGAACAGAAATTTACAATACCCAGAAACCCGCGTAATTGTTTTACTGTGTTAGGAGGTGTAAAATCACGTATTCCTTGTACTTTATCGGGATCGGGCTTAATACCCTTGGGAGTGACAATATGTCCAAGAAATTTCAGTTCTTCTCTGCAAAATTCAACTTTTTTGAAATTAATTGTTAGCCCCTCTAAATGGATTCTTTCGAAGAGTACCTCTAAGTGTTCCATATGATCGTCAAAGGTTTTTGATCGACACATCCAATCGTCGACAAAATCGATAACGAAATCTTGGAGACCTTGAAGAACAGGTTCAGATGCTCGTTTTAATGCAGACGTACTTACTTTCGTGTCAAATGGAACCACCCTATACTGATAAGTTAGCCCTTTGTATTGAAAAGCGGTGTATTGACGTGATTCTTTAGCAAGGGGAATTTGCCAGAAACTAGACGTTAGATCTACAGTGGACGTGTATTGTGCTTCATCGCATCCTCTAAAAATCTCCTCAATGTCTTCGGGGCCATCATGATCGTTCTCCATGCAATCGTTCACACTACCAGCCGCAAGACAGATTCGTACATCTCCGTTTTTGTTACCAACTACCACCATCGAGTTAATGTACTGACTGTACGCGCGTTCCACGATTCCCAGTGCAAGCATGCGGTTGAATTCTTTTTCTACGTTCTCACGGTCACGAGTGGCTATAGGAATCGCTTTGTGAAAGAACGGTTCAATTTTCTTTATACGAAATTTGTATTCAAAATTTTGAAACCTTCCTGGATTTTTACTAAAGATTGATCGGAATCTCCAGACTAGGTTTTTCAGAGAATTTTTTTGATCAATGTTCATTCGGTCAATAGGATTTATTTTATTCATTACTTCCTCATATGTTAGTTTATCAGCCGAGTTATCGATAGTGTGAATCGAAACATGATTTTTATCAACAAGTGAGTGAAATATATGATCTACGTTCGCGCGATCCGAGAGCGACATATTTCCCTTCTCATAATTTAGTTCTATTTTACGGTGCCAGCTTTTCGGATGTAGGCTTATCATTTCCTCTCCAATGTCAAGTCGGACGTTTAGTAATTTTTGTGCGTCAACACCAATGATACAATCGCGAACGAGTTTTGGTATAATGACAAAAACCAGTTCAATTGTGTATCCGGCTATACTAACATTTAATAGAATTTGTTTGCGTATACGAACCGATTTTTCTCCGGTAAATCCAGTTGCTTGAAGGTTAGTTACTGGCAAGCATGAACATTTCTCCCATTTAGCGACATTCTTAGCATATAGTTCCTCCGAAATACAAGTAATTTTACTCCCGGTATCAATCAGCGCATCGACAGGGCAATCCTCAAGTAAAAGTTTGATTTGTGGGCATGATACTTGGTATGATGCAAGGTGATTTTCTTCCTCATCGAGGAGATAATCTCTTAAATTGTCGAATACAGAATTTATAAGAACAGTGTCCTTAGTGCTGTCCTCAGACAGGTAATTATAATCAGGCACCGTTGCGACAGAAGGATGTGCATCTGCACTAACCACCGAGGCGTCTGCCGCAACGACTATTAGTTTTCCAAACTACTATTATCTACGTCGACACCAGAGTCAAGGTGAATTTCATTGATTGATTGTTTGCTTGTCGAGAAGGAGTGATCGTTATTCGATGACGAGTTATGAGCAGATTGAGTTGAATTATTGAAACGAGAGTTTGGATGGCGATAAGGACGTGAGTCTCGCCAATTTTGAGAATTGTTGTTGCTGTTGCTCAGAGTAGTATTTGAATGTGGGGTGGATGCACGAATAGGTGTCTTGTTGAAGAACTCGCCCCCCTGTTTACGATTCGTTTGAGTGTCGTTAAATTCCACATAACGTATTCCGGCAATCGATGAGTTCAGCGATCCTATTTGGTCCATGCTGTCAAGCAGCAGAATGAGATTGTCGATATCGCGGATATTCCGTCCGATTACCGCCTGTTGAACGAATTCATCGAAATGACGTGAGAGTTTCTCTACCACACTTTCCATCGTTGGCGCATCCGATAAGTACCGAACGTTATTATACAGACGAATGATATATTCGCTACGACTCAAATTATTCTCAGCACGGTAAAATCCGAACTCTAATTCGCGACGAAATCCAGCTTGCACGCCTGAGTTCCAATAACGTGTTACAAAACGCTCTCGAAAGTTTTCTATTGAGTTTACGAGGCTTTCGATGTGCTCCCACCAATCACCTGCTGGCCCTTTCATCGCTTGGCCTACTAAAAATTTGAAATTATATCCGGCAGGGTCAGTAATTTCGACGTATTTTATCAGAGCAGAGAGAAAATGCATTGGTCGGTCGCATGGTGCAGCTGAAAAGGTCGGTAGTTCGGCTTTGATTATAGCTGGGTTACAGTCACGGGGGGAACTGAGACCGCGTCGCGTAATCATAGAAGTGAGATTATTTACATTGGTTTGTAGGGCTTGTTGGAAATTCTCATTTGCTGTGATAAGCAAATCGATCGATTTTGTGTTAGCTTTTACTTGGTTATTAACCGATTCGACCGCCGATTTCGTATTTCGAACCGCGTCATTGGTTAATCCGAGGCTAGAGTCGATGTGTATTATATCCTCGGCTTGATTTCTAATCGCGGAGTCAAGATCCTCGAGTCGATTAGTCGTGTTAATTTTCCATTTGTCAATATCCTTACATAATTTTTCGAGCCGTGAGATTCGAGTATCCCGATTCTTATTTTCGACGTTAATAAGTTCAATGCTACGACGGATATTGCTAACGTCCTCTTCTACGTCGGACTCATTCTGTCCCTTTCCTCCCTTACGCGTTCGCACCATTTCTCTTTTTTTACACAAGTTTTCTTTGTTATTTTTATTTTTTGCACGAGCACAACCCTCAATCCTCTGGTCCCACCAGGGGTACCAAAATACAATGAGATTCTTTTTAGTCTGATCTCGGAGTTCGAAATATCTTATGTTAGGGACCAGAGGGTGATTGTGATTTCATGCCAAATAAGATATACATACACAAATTTATCGTTAGGTATAGAAAATAATCGTTATTTTATTTATTGAATAGTGATTGCAGTAAATTGGATTTACTGGAGTAATTATATCTTCAAAGTCATTTCTAAGGATAAATACGACTCGAGTCTCATATCATATTTCGCAACAATTATTTGAGAAGTAACACATTATAATTATTCATTAATATCATAATAAACTAATATGAGCAATTAACCTGTGCCGTCAATTACAAGGGTATAGAATATCACGCACTTCAGAATTAATAACAGACCTGTTCTGCTACCAGCGCGTCCTCTCAGTGGGGCGTTGGCTCGATTTTCAAAGCGGAATGATTATACGAATGTGTCACGTCCGTCGGTATTACCACGAGATCATACAGCGCAGCGAATGGTACAAACGATCGATCACAGCAGCAGTCGGTACGGCAGACTACAGCTATACCTGCCAGAAATTCATTACGAAAAGAGACACGTGTTATGATACCGGAACTAATATCGGATCGTAAAGTGGAGCACGAAAGCTAACAGGAAAAATCACCTTCTGCGAAACTAAGCTATAAATGTCGACTCAAAGGACACCTACGAAGAGGGCGTATTAAGTTATGAGTATCGAGGCGAACCAGCCGATGAACAACTGACGCTCCGACATAAGCTGAGACATTAATTACAACTATCACTCCTGGAAAAGGGGAACACCCCGAACCGCTCGATACACGAATGACCAGCGCTTCTATAATGGGAAACGCCATGAAGACACACCCTTTGCCCTATCCTTCCTAGACTTCTAAAATCCTATATAAGCCATGTGTGAATATGAGGGAGGGCCTTCAGTTTTCGGAGCTCTTACTGACAGGGCGAAGCTCTGCCCGATAGCCATTTTCAATCTCATTTCCATTTCTTGACTTAGAATCTCGCGAGCAACTGAGTTCTTTATCCGCATACGAAACTAGAGTTGTAAAACTATATTTGTATCTTCACCAGTTTACCGTTAACTTGAATAAACGTAACTAGATCTTGTAAAAGTCTAAGCTCGAGTTGATTACCTTATTTAAACTCCCCGCTCTTTGGACGAGTCAACGCCGCAACCCGAGACGAGAGGACGAGTAATTCAGCTGTCACCCAACCAAGCAGCTAGGTCAGCCGATTAAAGGTAGGTTACTCCGTTCTCCAATCTTATCTCAGAATACGTGCATGAATGTTAAGTGTTGTTGCTACTTTCGTCCTCGCTCATATCTGCATTCGTCAATACTCG
Source organism: Pteromalus puparum (assembly GCA_012977825.3). Classification (NCBI taxonomy): domain Eukaryota; kingdom Metazoa; phylum Arthropoda; class Insecta; order Hymenoptera; family Pteromalidae; genus Pteromalus; species Pteromalus puparum. The sequence continues at coordinate 32,253,855 of CM053169.1, read as the reverse complement.
TCTCGGCCCAGGGATTGGGACACTGACCTACTCATTGCGCCGTACTGACCTACGCGTCTCGTTACCTTTGCCCTCGGCGGTCGGTCTATACCACTGTGCGGAACTAAAGGTCTACTCATTCCGGTCATAAAATAATTATTTCTTTTCACCGCGAGTATTCGCTCTGTGCGGACTTACCCGGACGTAACAAATGCAAACAGTCGCGTCAAGAATTAGGAGTTAAAGGTTAAAATGTGAACTCACGATTTAATTATTTATTATAAGCAAGTTTATTTGAGAATTATTAAAGACAGAATTTGATTAACGCTCGCTTTCAATTAACTGATGTATCTTAGACGATTATTATTTTCCTCAGAACGACAAACGACACAAACGACAATAATATTCTAAGTTTTTGAACCGTCGAAAATATTCTAAGTTTTGAAAGAAGTTACACGTAAAAAGTTACAAGTAAAAAGTCCCGAGACGATATACCGGACCGGACTCAGCTCGGGCAGAGCTTCCGCGTGGTGAAATTTCGATGAGATACTGTCTGTCGGGCTCGGCGGACCAGTGCCTTATATACTCGAAATCGCCCTCACCGACACCCTTTACGTACATAGTAGTAGTGAACATTTGTAAATAGAACATCCAATCAGAGAGCTTAGATGCTGCATATTTCCTTATATGGTTTCTCTGGACTCGGGTCTTGTTGCTATAGGCATTTTAAAAGACATTCTTTTGTACTTGTAGATGTATACGCCTGTATCTCAGCTTCTACTCAGTAGATTTTAACCCACCAAGTCTCATTTTCTTTGTTTTTATTAGTCCATAGTGGGAAAAAAGTCCGCCTTTACATTTTCTGGACCCGTTTTACTTCCTCCTAGAAAAAGGTTTGTAATAGTAAAATTTTCGACTCTCAAAAGAGGTTAGAAATTCATTTTGATGTTGGTACAGTTCAAATCAGGTGTTTTTACGAAATGTGTGTGTGTGTGTGTGTGTGTGTGTGTGTGTGTGTGTGTGTGTGTGTGTTTGTGTGGCGTAATATTTCTGGAACTACTTCGTCAATATTAATTAAATTTGACATGCATATCTATTTTTGGATTCTGAATTTTTTCAATTAATTTTTAGTTTATGACCATTTAAAAATTTTTGAAAATTATTATTTTGCGTTTTTTTCAATCATCCCATTGTTACAAACAATTTAGCTAAAATGCATTTGAAAGATAATAAAATTGCCTTCTTTTCCCCGTTCGGTCCTCGGGATCGACTGCTCCGTTCGGCAGATAAAATGAAAAAGGTGATTTAAAAAAAAAATGTGTATCTCCAAAACTAACCATCATAACCTCACGAAAAAATGATATTAAGGGGTCACGTGTCAAACTATATTCTGTAAAAATTTTGAGTGATTTGACTACATATTTTTTCAGTAATAAATCGAAAACTGAAAAAAATGAGTTATCCTATTCCACTATTACAGGCGTAAAAAGGCCTTATTGCACTTGAGATTTTTGGAAAAGGTAGATATTTTATGTGTTTTGGCTAAGTTCATTGCGCAGCTTTAAAACCTCTATAGTTCTTAAGATATCAAGGTTTAAATTTTTGTTTGTAAAATGTAGTTAAATGCTTTAAAATTTTATTTGATGATTTGCCATAAACAAAGCTATTTGCTGTTAAAATTTTTAACGATTTCGTTAAGAAGTTCTCAAGTAAAGATCTGAAATGTAAAAACCGATTTTTCTCAAAAACTTATAAAAAAAATATATCTTCAAAATTAAACAATCGATTCTACAACTTCCCTATTTTAGAGATTTTGATCGAATCCTTCTGATTTCTATTGTATATCTTTTGCTATTAGAAAATTGCTTCTACAGCAAAATAATTAAACTTGGAAATTTTTAAAAAAGCATTTACATATTGTATTTTAAAACAATATTTTCTTTTATTTATTGGAACAATAAATTTCATTGGAGGAAGCTATTAATGCATTAGCAGTGGTTTTTTCTACGTGACGCGATTACTAAAGTACAAAGGCAATAATCAATTTAAGATGTTGGATTTAGTTAGTATTATATAGCACCTTGATTCTTTTCTTTCGGTTGTTTATGATACCAGTTAGTTTCAAAGATATTAAGCTTTAAAATTTTGTTTCTTACCCTGTATACCGCTATATAACTGAAAACTGCATCGCTTTGATCTCAGCGTTTTTCCTGTCTTACCAATTTGTTAAAAACCATATTTTCAGTTACGCATATGTATTTTTTCATGGCGATTTTTTGATCACTAGTGATTTTAGATGCGTTCCGCGAACTATCCTAACCATTATAGCTTGGAAACTGAATTTTGCACTTTTCTTCAAAACATCATGATTATCGAATGTAATTATAACTATAGAACACTTTAATTTTAACTCATTTTATGGAGCATAGCCTGAGAAAAACCGTAAGCAGGAATCATAACTCCAATTCGTGCAGATTGTCTTTTTCTATTTGTTTCTCTTTGGCAATTGAGCTGATTTGAAGCCGGTTATCATAACGAATATCGATTTTCGAGTAAGGCACTTACGTACGTACACCTCCCGTCAGATGTACAGTACGTAAGCCTATTTATTATAGTGCAATTGCACAGAGAAAAAACCGCTGCCAATTCTTTGGCACGTAGCTTCCTTCAACCTTATGTATCGCTTTAATATCTAAATTGTTTTTACTTCATATATACTTCTATAAAGTTTTTATGATTTTTCGTTTGATGGATAAAATTATTTCGAAATAATTATATTACATAATCAATGCGTAACTGAAAATATTGTTTTTAACGATTTAATACATCAAAAAACAGAAAAAAACTAGCCGATAATCATGATGTTTTAACGAAAAGTTCAAAATTTAGTTTCCGAGATATAATGATAAGGATATAGTTCGCGGAACGTATCTAAAATCACCAGTGATCGAAAAATCGCCATGAATATACGCACATGCGTAACTGAAAATCTTATTTTTAACGAATTAATAAAACAAAAACAGCAAAAAACGAGTCTAAGTATAGATTAAAATCCATTAATGGAAACTGAGATCGAAGCGATACAGTTTTCAGTTATATAGAGTATACAGGGTAAGAAAACAAAATTTTGAAGCTTAATATCTTTAAAACTAACTGGTATCATAAACAACCCAAAGAAAGAGATAAAGGTGCTATATAATGCTAACTAAATCCAAAATTTTAAATTGATTATTGCCTTTTTACTCCAGTTATCGCATCACGTAGAAAAAACGACTCATAGTATACAGGGTGAAAAAACAAAAGTTTGAAGCTCAATATCTTTGAAACTAACTGGTTTTATAAAAATCCCAAAGAAAGGGATCATTGTGCTATATAATGCTAACTAAATCCAAAATTTGAACTTGATTATTGCCTTTTTACTCCAGTTATCGCGTCACGTAGAAAAACGATTTTTTTCAGTTTTTGATGTTTTTCTCAGGATCTGCCCCATGAAATGACTTAAAATTTAAGTGGTATATAGTTCTAATTACCTTCAATAATCATATATTTTTTTAGAATGATTCGCTATTTAGTTTTTGAGTTATAACGATTTAAAAAAATTGCACTGTATGGTGTATAATAAAAGAACGACGAACGATAATATAAATTTTTCACGGTAAAAACATAGGCAATTTTATTCTCTTTCAGGTACATATTAAGCAATTTACTTTTATTAACTTTTCCGATAACTTTGTTGGCAAAAACTGAAATCTCAAAACTAAAAAATCACTATAATAAAAAAACGCGTATATAAATTGTAAAAACGGACTTTCGCCCCCTTATCTTCTAGCAAAAACAAAGAAAATGAGACTTGGTGGGTTAAAATCCATTAAGTAGAAGCTGAGAAACAGCCGTATACATACGCACACACACGCACACACACACACACACACATACATCCGTACGGACATTTTCTAAAAACACCATTTTTCGACTAAAAATTCATCAGAACACACTTCCCACATGTTTTACACAAACTCCAAAAATTACTATTACAAGGCTTCCTTAGGAAGGAAGCAATACCTAAAGCTAACTAAATACAATGAATAAATAAGAAATTTAACAATAAAAAAAAAGTTTACAAATTTTCTTTCCATGCTGATGACATGCCATCAACTATAATTGCCGCTCTGATCATTAGAAATTTTAACGCAACCTATATACAGGGTGATTCTGAAACAATACAACATTTTGTTACTACCGTGATCAGCGTGAAAGTAGATAGGCTATAGGCATACTGGCTCACACGGGTTCTAGCTCACCCCCTCTTCTCTCCAAGTGAGACAAAACCCGTGCTGTGTATTTCAGATGGAGGGATTGTCGATTCCTCCCTTCCCACGCCTAGCGATCGAGAATTCTCCCCTCTCTCAAGGTGAGCTAGAATCCGTGGCATGTATTTTAGATAGAGGGATTTTTAGATCCCTCCCTTCCCTCTCCAAGCGATTAAGAATTTTTCCCACTCTCAGAGTGAGCCAGTAACCGTAGTGTGTATAAGTCCCAATTCTTCCCTTCTCCGCACCCTAAAAATAAATTAGTGGTGGGTTTATGCTCCTCCTCCGTATTCCCTCTGTCTCCAGAGCACTATAGATAGAGGGAGCGAACGGGCCTTGAGCGCACTACTCGGCTAAAGCGAGAGAAAATACTCTATATGATTTTCGCCTCCTTTGCCACCTGCACCTGCTAGCTTTTGTTTCTTCTGAGAAGAAAAGATCAGAATTTTCCCATAAGCAGCGAGACATTGCGGTCCTCGCGCAGGTATAGACGGCAACCCTCGCACAGGTGTTTTTCATTTTTATTGCGGTCCTCGCGCAGGTATAGACGGCAACCCTCGCACTAGTGTTTTTTTCTTCCGCCTTTACGCATTGCGTTAGAGATATTTCACAGACTACATGTACAGATTGCGTAGGTACTATCCCTTACACTTTCCATGCGGTCCTCGCGCAGGTAGATAGACAGTAACCCTCGAGCTGATATGGACGGCAACCTTTGCACAGGTGTTTTTCCCTAGGCCTTTTCGCATTAGAGACTGTGTGTAAATGACTTTTTCTGTCAACTCTGTCCGATGAGAGATTTTTTCCCAAGATCTTTTTTCACACGAGAAGAGGAAAATCTCACAATTCTCCTGTCTTAAAAATCAACCGTAGAGATAACTGATGGGTTTTCAGTACCGCAAAGGCTGGTCAATATATATTTTACTGACCGTGTGCACAGGTGTCTCTCGTATAGATGTGGATAATTTTTTTCTCCTTCCTTTTTTTTCCTGCATCGCCCCTTCTCCAGAGCACTATAGATAGAGGGAGCGAACGGGCCCTGAGCGCGCTACTCGGCTAGAGAGCATAGAGGTATTACTAGAGGGGAAGAGAGTCCCTTCCTTCCACTGCTGCTTTCTTAGAGAGAGCGCACAGCATATTAGAAAGAGAGCGAGAGCTACGAGACGTGAGGGGAGCGCATCGGCAAGCCAGAGCGACCAGAACGCAGAGGGAGAGAGAGACAGAGTCTGTTTTAGGTGGGGGGGGGGGGGGATTTTCGACGGTCCCCATTTCGTCCCTTAATATTGCGCTCTCTTTCTAACTTTCTATAGCTCTCTCTCTCTCTCTCTCTCTCTCTCTCTCTCTCTCTCTCTCTTCATGAGCATCACGCTTCGGGCTGGCTTCTTCTCTCTAGTAGTATCCCTCTCTAATACCTCTATGCTAGAGAGAGAAATGGCTTTCGCTGCCGGAGATGCAGCTGCCAGCCGTGTCCTTGCCTAGAGCAGATGGACTCGCCTCGACTATCTCAAGTACTTAGACGGTCAACACGCATAAAAAAAAATAAAAAAGTGCAGATGTAATAATTATTAAATGCATATCTCTTTCCTAAATGCATTTAGCTGTATTGTATATACTTTTGATTTATCTTGCTACTTTTGCATTTAAAGACTTTTATTTCGATTGAAAAAGAAATTAATAAATAAATGGTATCAAAAAGTATCAAATAGTATAAAAAAAAAAGTATCAAAAAGTATCGAATAGTATAAAAAAAAAAGTATCAAAAAGTAACAATATGTATCAAATAGTATCAAAAAATATCAAAAAGTATCAAATAGTATCAAAAAGTATCAAAAGTATCAAAAAGGCATTTTTTAATGTTCTATTGAATCTTTCACATATGCTTGCATGAAGATTACTATGTGAAGAGTATAGGTTTATCTTGTGCTTTTTCATGAGATTTTGGAAATTTGAATTGTATGGTTAGGATTTAGTGACGAACATAATAGTTGGATAAATAAAGATGAAATTCTTTGATATAACTCCGTGACTTTGTAAATGGATAAGGAATTATGTTGTAGTCAATAAAAAAGCAAATAGTATTATATTTATTTAAATAAATTTATTTGTGTATTATTATTATGTACAAGTTACTGAAAATATATATTCTTTTGTAAAAAAAACATTTTGTGTACTATTTATTGAGTGCTACTTTCGAACTTGAAAGAACTTCCACCCTGATATTTAAAAAATAAACAGAGATTGTTTGCAGTGCCGCAAAGTGAGTTGAATAACGCTTCCAAGCGTCACGAAGCAAGTTTCCAATTTGGCAGTAATCATGTCCATCGGTTTTACACTTCATGCCATGATAATTATGTTTAAGCCAGTTGTTTTCCCTTTGCATTTTGTCAGAGAGTTTTTTTACTATTTGATACTTTTTGATACTTTTTTTTTGATACTATTTGATACTTTCTGATATCATTTATTTATTAATTTCTTTTTCAATCGAAATAAAAGTCTTTAAATGCAAAAGTAGCAAGATAAATCAAAAGTATATACAATACAGCTAAATGCATTTAGGAAAGAGATATGCATTTAATAATTATTACATCTGCACTTTTTTATTTTTTTTTTTATGCGTGTTGACCGTCTAAGTACTTGAGATAGTCGAGGCGAGTCCATCTGCTCTAGGCAAGGACACGGCTGGCAGCTGCATCTCCGGCAGCGAAAGCCATTTCTCTCTCTAGTATAGAGGTATTACTACTAGAGGGAAGAAGCCAGCCCGAAGCGTGATGCTCATGAAGAGAGAGAGAGAGAGATTGATTGATTGATTGATTGATTGATTTTTTATTACGCCGCGGGGTAAGACCCCATCCGGCAACAAGTTATACATCAAGTGTAAAAGGTTATTACAACATTTGAGTACATAATTAGAGTACATAATTAGAAAATATAGTGTTTAGGTGAGTACATGAGGGAAAACAACGTTCGCATAAGTACAAAGGTTGGGAAATTGAATACAGAGCAAGAAATAGGCGCAAGTACTTAATTAGTATGATTCTTATCGAGGTTAGAAGCCCGAGCATCCGGCAACTCTCGTCAAAGGTGAGCTCGAAGGGATTGTTGACTCCGCCAGTCAGAGATGTCTCTCCGAGAAAGTGTGTCGAACAAATAGGCTTTGAAGGAATTAATCGTAGAGGGATCAAAGGTTAAGGGTTTTAGGGAGTTTAACAGGTAACATGAGAGGATATGAAAAGATGATTTCTTAGCTTCGGTACGGGGTGCTTTAACGAAGTAAACATTCTCTGTCTGGCGGCGGTTAGAGCGACGTAGGGAGATGTTTTTGGCATCTGCGAACCATGTTGCCAGGTACTCGGGGTTCCCCCTCGATATAGCGTTAAACGCCTGGACGCCAAGGAAATATTCGCGTCTGTGCGCTACTGATAGCCAGCCGAGGGCTAAGCGGTACGGTGTTACTCGCGCATCGTATGGTATGCGGCCATGCACAAACCTAACACATGCGTTTAATAGCCTATGCAATTTTAAGTTTTGAGTGTTATTAAGACTATGGAACACTACGCAAGCATAGTCAAAATGCGGAAAAATGAGAGCTTCAACTAAGGATTTACGCACGTTGCGGGAAAGTGCATGGCGACGATGCTTGAGTGCATTGAGCGTTCGGTAGACTTTACATGAAACGGCGTTCAAATGCGTATCCCAGTCCAATGTCGGGGTAAGCCACACACCTAAGTTTAATGCTTCCGTGACGTAAGGTATATTGTGGCCATTAATATTAATTTTGGAGCAGCTGTCGAGATCGATCCTCGATATATATTGCTCGCTACCCAGAATCATCGCCTTCGTTTTGCGGAGATTCAGCTGCAGACCGTTTTCTACGGCCCAATTTGCTACCGCTGTAGCGTCGCGACTAATATCCGACAAGCCGGATGTGAATTCGTGTGGTAGAAACGAGCGATAGATCTGGGTGTCATCGGCAAAAATCATGTGCTTTGACTCTCCACTAAGAACATTGGGTAAGTCATTAATGAAAAGCGAGAAAAGTAGAGGGCCAAGCACGCTACCCTGGGGCACCCCTGCGTTCGACCTGACCCACTCAGACACTCGACCACCCTCGTCGACGACGGCCTGGATGCGGTCATGGAGGTAGGTAAAGAACCACTTAAGGGCATTATCGGAGCAATTTATATTTTTTAGCTTGCGAAGCAGAACATCGTGGGGAATAGTGTCGAATGCTTTTGAAAAATCGAACAATACTAATATTGTGATTTTGCGGTCATCGATGGCTTGCCTAATATTTTCAAGTACGCCAAGAAGAGCTGTTTGTGTACTATGACCCCTACGATATCCCGCTTGACAAGGGTCAAGTAGGCCGTATTTCTCTAGGTAATCGCGCAGTCTATTATGCACCAACAGTTCTAGTATCTTTGAGAGTTCCGGAAGTTTAGCGATTGGGCGAGTGTCTGAGGGAGACAAGGGCGACTTAACCTTGCTCAGTGGTAGAAGAAGAGCTTTTTTCCAGAGGCTTGGGAAGGACGCTCGATTCACGGAAGCATTAAACAGGGTCCTTAGGGGTTTAACAAGTGCAGGAGCGGCTGTTTTGATCATTCCGATGGAAATACCGTCAGCTCCGGACGCCTTAGACTTCGCTTTTAGTATTGCCGCAAGAACCTCGCTATCACTGAATTCTCCGATGTCAAACTCTTCTCGCACGAAGTTCTGGCGCGGGGATGAAAGGAGATCGTTGAGTGTGTCTATCGAGATAGGTGGTGTGGCATTAGAGATACTAGCGTAGTGGTTATTCAGCTGGTCTGGTGTGAAGAATGAAAAGGGTGAAGGCGTAGCAGAAGAGGAGAAGCCCATGCTCTTAACGACGGCCCATCTAGCTCTCAAATCGGGTGCATTGGAAAGGCGTTTCGAGATGTAAATATTTTTAGCCGAATCGAGACGGTTACGTACTTGGCTGCGGAGCGAGCAAAATTTTCTGAATTCGACGAGCGAACCAGTTTGACTAGCCGATTTGTAAATTTTATCACGTTCTTTCATGAGATCGCGAATAGTTTCGTCTGCCCACGGTTTCTGCTTAGAGGTGAGTACAATTGTGTTCAGGGGTGCAAGCGTATCGTAAGAAGCTACTACGGTCTTTGTAAGGTCGCCCGCAAGAGCGTCAACATCGAGCATCGATTGTAATTCGTCAGTTAATGGAAAAATACGCGACATGCCGGCTGTAATCATGTTAGTTAATTCACTAGCGTCAAGGCGCTTTAAATCACGTGTTTTAATTTTCTTTGGCGCTGTTGTAGGTTTATAAAATTTGTACATGAGTTCTATACGATCGTGTCCCGCTATAAAGGGTGATTCTGATTTGGCATAACCGAGTACGGATGCTGATGACTGCGTTATAAAAAGGTCTAGCCATGTGTCCGCTATTACCGTCTCAGTACAGGTGTGGTGTGTAGCACCTGACGGCACAATGTAGAGTGCTTTGCTGTTTACACACTCACGGAGCGATTTAGCGCTGTTTTCACTAGAGAGTAAATTTATATTTAAGTCACCGGTGACGATAATGTTATTGTAAGATGGTAGGAAGTTGGAAAGTCTATCGAAAAAGTTGTGTGGGTAAGCCGCTTCAGGGCGGCGGTAAATAACGGAGAATAATAAATAATTGCTACCACTTTTTATTTCAATAATCAAAAACTCGGGAGTATTAGAGTACATAGAATCGGAGCTGTCTAGAATGCGCACCTGAAAGCAATCTCTAACGTAAACTCCAACGCCGCCACCCTCCTTCCCAACTCTATCTAACCTAAAGAAAATATAACCGTCTATGCTAACTATTGAGTCGGGGTCGTTCGGGGTGAGAAACGTTTCCGTTATCGCGATGATATCGTATTTAGCAGTTTCACATTGGTGCGCAATCACGTTGAGGTGTGTTTTGAGACGATTCGCGTTAACATGGCAAATTGATATCGCACCTGGACCCGGACGGTTAGGTAAGCAGGCATGTTGGCGTCAGGAGCGATTTTCCGGATTTACAATAGGAACCGGTTGCAGCTGTGAAAGATCAGCTTGATCAGAGATTAGAATCGGCCGGGATTCGCGTATACGCCGCATATAAACACTATTATCATACACGTAAGCACTGTGGTAGTTGAGACGACGTTTCGCTGCGAGAGCCTTGCGCCAAAGCTCGAAGACTGGTTGCGGCCAAAGCTCCTTGATGTAGATTGGAGCATCGCCTCCTGCTCCGAACAGATGCTGGCTCTTGAGAGAGGCTAAGTTGCTCCTTCTGGAAATTACGTGGTCACGGGCTGCCAAGGAAATCATCCTGACTGCCACAGTGCGGTACTTGCGTTGAACTCCAGCGGTGATCAGGTGGGCTGCTTGGCTCGTAGATGCTCTAGAGGACGTGGAGTTAGCGTTATTTGCATCAGCCTTGAGCATTTCACGTGCATTGGACACGGAGTCTGAGTACTGGGAGAGGTCGAGACTAGCAAGAAGGTCCTGGATGATCTCGAGTGGTGTAAGCGTGACTTCGATGGGGATGCCTGATATGACTAGTTCACCTTTGTCACGATAAGTCGGGCTGATGCGCTTGCGTATCTCAGCGACTTCACTGGCAAGTTGGACTTGGTTATCCTTGATTTTAGAAACTGCCTCAGTCAATTTCTCCATGTTGCCGACTCGCGTTGTAATGTCGCGGCTAAACTCATCGAACTTTCCGGAGAAATGGACAAACCAAGCTGGTGCATTCTCGCCGCCGTTGTTGTCATCCCCCATTGCGCTCGAAGGTGCTAAGATTCTTGATGAGGCGGTAGGGTTTGCAGATTTACTGAGTTCCTCTCGACTGAACTTTGAGGCCGGAGCGATAGAAGGAGACAGGGGCGAGAGTTGTTCTCGGGACCTCTTGGTAGGTCTCACAGTTGCCGACTCAGATACACTCTCTAGTTCTGGCTCAGCCGTGTCCTAGCGTACTGGGGTGCTGAGGGCGTTTTCGGCTTCCTCTAGTCTACTAAGCGCCGAGGCGCTTTCCTGTACAGGCTCCGGTGACGAATCGAGCCCGCGTGTAGCGTCGAAGGCTTTGGAGCGCGTGGAGCGGTGCGTTGTCGAGTCCTGAACTGTGGTCGAAGGATTGGACTTTTTTTCGGCAATTATCCGATCA
>CM053169.1:32167245-32242157 GCA_012977825.3 Pteromalus puparum | reverse complement strand
CGTTGGCCGAAGGATTGGACTTTTTTTCGGCATATTCGATTCACATTGCGCTTGCAGCCATGGGCTTCAGTTTTCCTCGCCTGCTAAAATTGACGAGGCCACCCCGGTGGTAGGGTTTGGCCACACTCTTTGCCCAGGTAATGTGTTCAAAGCATATGTTCTACACTTTCTACAAATCGGCATTAGCACGAAAACTGCTTGGACTGATTGGCCGTTCGAGAGGTGCATGCGACAGCGCTCGTTAGCGTGCCGCGATAGCGCCGACAGTTGTTACGTAAATCGGTATGTGATTTTCGTGTTCGAGTGAGACACGACGTCGACAAAGCTCAAGAGAGGGGGCAACCTCACGCGATGCGGGGATTATGTAATGAATCTGCAGACAGAATTGCTCGCCCTGAAGCTTAGTTTCTGTGTGTGTATTATATGTGTATGGTGAGTGCTAGCCGCCTCCACACACCAGTTGAGAGCGGTAGAAAAGGCAAAGAAAAGGCCTCCACGTGCACTGCACAACCGCATTACTCACTGGAACTGTACGTGCGAGGTATGGTTCAATGCTGCAAGAGTAACGTTCGCATAACAGATTCGTAGCCAAGGAACTTTATAGGAATTGCGGGCACACGCGAACTGCTCACAGATGCACCACACACACCACACACTGGACGCTGACGTCAGTCTAGTGACGAATAATTGGTCACTGTACTAATGATCGAAAAAGCGTTTGGAAGCGAAACGAGCCCAGAAATTGACGGTCTGCGGGACGGTCTATTCGATTTGCGATCCGCTGCAATAAACATGGCGACAACTGCCTACTAATATGTGCAGGCTGAACACCAATTACGAAAAACGATCTCTCTGGCTAAAGTAGAACGAAAGTGAATAAATTTCTTCTGCAGGGCATCACGGCCGGCAGGGTGCAGCGCTTCCCGTCCAGATCACTTAGATGCTCCTCCTGCGTAGTCAAAAAGGTGCCCAATTTGTAGTACTATCGAGGAGCACCAGTGAAGAACACGTGCCGTCAGCGTTCGCGAAACCAGAGAGAGGAGAGAGAGGAGAGAGAGAGAGAGATGAGAGAGAGAGAGGAGAGCAGAGAGCAGAGAGAGCTTATAAGTTTAGAAAGGAGCGCAATATTAAGGGACGAAATGACGGGACGTCGCAAAATCCCCCCCCCCCCACCTAAAACAGACTCTGTCTCTCTCTCCCTCTGCGTTCTGGTCGCTCTGGCTTGCCGATGCGCTCCCCTCACGTCTCGTAGCTCTCGCTCTCTTTCTAATATGCTGTGCGCTCTCTCTAAGAAAGCAAGAGTGGGAGGAAGGGACTCTCTTCCCCTCTAGTAATACCTCTATGCTCTCTAGCCGAGTAGCGCGCTCAGGGCCCGTTCGCTCCCTCTATCTATAGTGCTCTGGAGAAGGGGTGATGCAGGAAAAAAAAGGAAGGAGAAAAAAATTAGCCACATCTATACGAGAGACACCTGTGCACACGGTCAGTAAAATATATATTGACCAGCCTTTGCGGTACTTAAAACCCATCAGTTATCTCTACGGTTGATTTTTAAGACAGGAGAATTGTGAGATTTTCCTCTTCTCGTGTGAAAAAAGATCTTGGGAAAAAATCTCTCATCGGACAGAGTTGACAGAAAAAGTCATTTACACACAGTCTCTAATGCGAAAAGGCCTAGGGAAAAACAGCTGTGCAAAGGTTGCCGTCCATATCAGCTCGAGGGTTACCGTCTATCTACTTGCGCGAGGACCGCATGGAAAGTGTAAGGGATAGTACCTACGCAATCTGTACATGTAGTCTGTGAAATATCTCTAACGCAATGCGTAAAGGCGGAAGAAAAAAACACTAGTGCGAGGGTTGCCGTCTATACCTGCGCGAGGACCGCAATAAAAATGAAAAACACCTGTGCGAGGGTTGCCGTCTATACCTGCGCGAGGACCGCAATGTCTCGCTGCTTATGGGAAAATTCTGATCTTTTCTTCTCAGAAGAAACAAAAGCTAGCAGGTGCAGGTGGCAAAGGAGGCGAAAATCATATAGAGTATTTTCTCTCGCTTTAGCCGAGTAGTGCGCTCAAGGCCCGTTCGCTCCCTCTATCTATAGTGCTCTGGAGACAGAGGGAATACGGAGGAGGGGCATAAACCCGCCACTAATTTATTTTTAGGGTGCGGAGAAGGGAAGAATTGGGACTTATACACACTACGGTTACTGGCTCACTCTGAGAGTGGGGAAAATTCTCAATCGCTTGGAGAGGGAAGGGAGGGATCTAAAAATCCCTCTATCTAAAATACATGCCACGGATTCTAGCTCACCTTGAGAGAGGGGAGAATTCTCGATCGCTAGGCGTGGGAAGGGAGGGATCGACAATCCCTCCATCTAAAATACACAGCACGGGTTTTGTCTCACTTGGAGAGAAGAGGGGGTGAGCTAGAACCCGTGTGAGCCAGTATGCCTATAGCCTATCTACTCGTGAAAAACTGAGTCTAGCGGAATTGGTCCGAAAAATTTTCCATCAATTTTCAATTTCCCAGTCAGGAAAAGAAAATATCCCCACCACTGCGCCAAGCAGAGAAGCGCGTGAGGTGAAGTGAGCGCGGCGGCGGCCGCGCGGTGACGAGTGGGGGAAACCGTTACTAAGGAGGTCGGCGACGGCTGCGCGAGAAAAAGAGGAAGCGGACGCGATTTAAACAATTGTCGCAGAATCTGATGATCGGCTTGCGCTGAAAAGTAATGTTCCATGAGCAAAATCTTCGCAATTTGAGAAAAACTAGGAGGTGCGTAGCCCAACGTAGATGGAAACGTAACCTACTTACAGGTTATCTAGCTCTTAAATTTTAATTTCAAGTAAGTCTGTGCTTCAACGCACAGCCCGAACTTGGTCGGTACAGCTGATTACAAGCTAACAAAAGCTAGGCGAGGAAAAATAACATAACATGCTTCCTCTTGTTTCCATAGCGTGAGCGGTGATTAGAAATGTTTTGTGTGTACGGCTGTCCAAGTCTCTATGCCCGGTTTTACTTTTTTTTAGCTGAAAAGAACGTAGGTCTAAAGCCTCGTGGAGATTTCGAGAGCGTAATTTCGGAGCATAGCATACGAGACAGCATGCTTCCGCTTGCCTTCACTGCAAAGGCGTAAGGTTTTGTCTACCCATAAAATGGAATAAAAAGGCGTTTTAGCAAAATATCCTAACTCTATACCAGACTTTTTCATATCACAAAATATTCCATGACCTAATTCCTTTTCCTTCATTTCCAGATTTCCTCGATGGCCTGGGTATTCCCCGATCACAGTGAATTGAAAGCAGCAAGAAACTCTATTCTGATGCCAACTTTTAAGGCTTTCTTTAAAGAAAATTTGTTATCAATAAATGTCTAAGAACGTATCAGTTGTTATTACTTAGTATCTATTTACTACTAAGAAACTTATTGTGCTGTGCATATAAATTATACAAAAGCTTGTCATTAATTATCTGCATTTCCTAATCATTGACAGATAATACGGCCGATTCAGCTAGCAGCACCTTTTGACTGACTGTATTAAGCTCAAGGGGATCCGAATTTACAGTCGTATATCGATAGACTGATATCAAAAAAATAATGCACAACGGTACATATTTCCCTGTTTTCACTGCGTGAGCGTACAGTACAACTTCTAAGTCCGTTGCCGTCCGAGTCTCGGACTCTGTTTTTACTGTGTTCAGCTGATAGGAACACGGTTGAAACGTTCTGTACAGCCAGCAAGATTTCGGCTTCTAGCGCTCAAAAGCACGCCTTTGCACGCTTCCATTGCGTGGGCGTACAGTAGAACTTTGAAGCCTTTAAAATGTATACTGAAAATTTTATATCTGCTCCGACTAAGATGACGTTTCCACGGCGACGCGGCGCGTTGCAGCGACGCACGCAGCTATTCTGCCTTACAGCATCGTAAAATCTGCGGCGGAGGGACCCTCGAGCTTTATCGGAAAAGTTCACTAGCTGAAATGATGATTTCACGGCGACGTGGCGCGTCCTGCCCACGCGTACGCAGCTACTCTGCCTTACAGCATCGAAAAATCTGCGGCGGAGGGACCCTCGAGCTTTATCGGAAAAGTTCTCGACCCAAACTGACGTTTTCGCGGCGGCGATCGGCTGCACGTTGACGTGGCGCGTCCTGCCTACGCGTACGCAGCTACTCTGCGTTACAGCATCGGAAAATCTGCGGCGGAGGGACCCTCGAGCTTTATCGGAAAAGTTCACTAGCTGAAATGACGATTTCACGGCGGCGATCGGCTCCACGGCGACGTGGCGCGTCCTGCCCACACGTACGCAGCTACTCTGCGTTACAGCATCGGAAAATCTGCGGCGGAGGGACCCTCGAGTTTTATCGGAAAAGTTCTCGACACAAGCTGACGTTTTCGCGGCAGCGATTGGTATCGGAAAATTTGCGAATATAAGCTTGTTATGTATTAGGATTTGGAAAACTGCTGGTTTTGTGTTTTTTGGATCAGGCGCGTTTGAATTTAAGCAGCACAACTATGATTGTTGTATATAATATCTGCAACTACGTGAGAGGAGGCGAGCTTGCAAATAAAAGCTGGATGTTTAATGAATAGTCTGTGGGCTCTCTTGGTAGCACACTTCATTACGCTTTATAGGGAGCTGCAATGATTTGGTAAATGGCGAGATTGTAAACACAAGCTAATTTTTTTATTGGCATTTTGAAAAACAGTGTTTTTTTGTGTTTTAGGAGGAGAAGCGTACAATAAATTAGTTTCTTCTTAACTGCTTAAAATGTTCACCTTGGACTCGCAGGCACCATCGAGCTCGCCGCAAATTATCGCGCGTTACTCTTCTAATCATTTCTGGTTGTACACTGTCAGCATGATCTTGTATCCTGTTCGCTAGTTCCTCTTCTATATCTGGTGCACCGTTATGGTACACTGTCTCTTTTGAATGACCCCAGAAATAGTAATGTAGAGCGTTCATGTCTGGAGAACGAGCTGGCCACGGTATCGAACCACCTCGACCGATCTACTGACCTGGATAAACTTGATTCAAATGGGCGCGAACATCAAGGGAAAAGTGAGCAGGGGCTCCGTTATGTTGGAAGATCAAGTTGTCTTGTTGATGACGAGTAAGGACACCATCCAGAAGTTCCGGAAGATCTTCAAGAAATCTGCACATATGTTAATGGAAAATCTATTTTGGAAACGATCTGCAAAGTTAAATGAACGATGTATAAATAGTCATGCATGTGTTCATTTACATAAGTCCCTACGTAAACATACGGGAGGTTCTCGGGAGAAAAGTCGCTGTGAGGGTTTGTTTGTGCATATGTGTAGGTTTGTTAGTGCATCTACGCGTCAGTGTGTATTTGCTGTGAGCATATTTCGAGAATATATCCCATGCTAAATCTTATGGAGGAAAAATAGCTCGAACAGCCGCCATTAGCAACAGCGAGAGTAAATCCCATAATATTATAAATGTTAAAAGTGACATCAGCGACAGCCCTCCCCTTCAACGACGCGCTCGCAGCGAATATGAAGGTTTATGTGCGTTTATGTGCATATGTACTCGTGCGGGGTTAAACTTTTACAAACTGGCCTACTGATTTATACATAATATTATAAAAATGAGTACTTTACCTTCCCTAGCTAGGTGAGGATTTTCATGAGCCCAAAAATGCTCATTATGACTGTTAATGAGCCCCGTACGTCTATATATAGCTTCGTCTGTCCACAGTATTTGGTCCAAGAAATTCTCATCAGCTTCGTGTTGCTCGTCGACAAAATTGGAAAAGGCCAAACGTACCACAGCTTTACCCTTCACTATGAAATATAGCGAAGTTTTTCTTGATAAGATGATCTTTTATACATATGATAATAAATCGACCAAGAATAAAAGTTAAAATGCGATTTCTCATTAAGTTTTAGGGGATCTGCGCCCAGTATGGAACCACTTATCTAATTTCGCTATAGTTTTCGATCAGAGCCGTGAAAGTTGCTTAAACTGGAGGATTAGCTTGTTAGCTTACTGTTATACAGTTTTTTTGAGATATCGAAAAAGTGTTACCCCGTGTTTAACGTGTAACGAACTGTGTAGACGTTGGATCTTTGTTCAGGAATAAGGGAGGTGTTAATTAAAAACAACCCAATTTATAATCAAATGAAAACTCGCTAGGAGCAAAATATATTAATAAAAGTGTGTAAGTACACTTGTGTAGAATAAGGAAAAATGAGTGGAAATATTCTGACTAAACGGTCGTTCTCAGAGTGAGAACGATACCAGTAGCTGACACTGCAGTGTGTTCAGCTCTGATTCTACAGCTCGACTGACTACAGTCGGGCAACAGGTACTGCTGAGAGAGCGAGAGAGAGAGAGAGAGCGAGCGCCGAGCGTTGTCATAGCAACCCCCTATTTGATTAGCTGACCAGCAGCGTTCAGAAACTTACGTAACGGCTAGCTCCGACTCTGTCGCTTTCTCGGCGAATTAAAATTTAATGACTCTACTTAAACATACCGCCCCCCTTGCTGCCTCGCAGCAACAAGGAAACAGCTGTACAACAACAAACAAAAGATAGGAAAGCCTATTACGAAAGAAGCTAACCTATCCAACAAGATGATCAGTCTACGCAAAATTTCAATGGGAATATTCCCTTAACAGACTGTCATTTACAAGTGTGAGTTTAAATCGGCACAGCTGAATTACAATACAAAATTTTTTTTAAGCGTTAAACTTGACTCTAATTACAAAATTAACTAACTAAACTAAAAACTTTCAACCAAATTAAAAAATGACAAGAATAACACCTAACCACGAGCTACAGACTCTAACAGAGTGAGTGTTGTGTGTGTCTTCAGAGACGACAGGAGCTCTTCACTCTTGATCTGACGAAGCCCTAAGCCGCGAGTGGACCCTCTCAGTGTCATCATCACTGGGTAGGTAGATTAACTTCACAACTGGCCGTTTCACCTCCGAAGTAGCAATCTTAACCGTGACCACNCCGAAGTAGCAGTCTTAACCGTGACCACTCGAACTTGACCATCCCGTCCAGGATGCACCTTCACGACCCGTCCCATGGGCCAATGGGCCGGAGGGCTGAGGTCCTCCTTCAGTAAAACCATGTCGCCTTCGACCAACGGGCGACTGGGGTGCAGCCACTTATTACGCTGCTGCAAATGATGCACCGACTTCCACCTATNAGAGGTGACGCCAACGTCAAGTCCTAGAACCCAAATCTAATTCATGAAAAGGCTCCGGCAACACCCTCAGCGGTGCGCCGATCAAAAAATGACCAGGAGTGAGAGCAACCAAGTCTGTGGGCTCTGAGCTGAGAGGACTCAATGGCCTCGAGTTCAAGCAGGCCTCAATCTGAGCCGCCACCGTCGCCATCTCTTCGAACGTTAAAAGAGTCTCTCCAACAACTCTCCGAAAATGATGCTTGAAGCTTTTTACCGAAGCTTCCCAAAGTCCGCCGAAATGTGGCGTTCGAGGTGGAATAAATAGCCATTTGGTATTGTCCTTTGTCAGAGCCTCAGCAACCTCATGAGAGAACGACGAAGCCTCCTGAAACAATCGATCTAATTCCGTCGCCGCTCCCTTAAAGTTGGTACTGTTGTCGCTCAGCAAGACCTCAGGAATTCCCCATCTGCCACTGAACCGTCGAAACGCTGCCAGAAACGCCGCCGTCGTCAAATTCGACACCACCTCTGTGTGCACGGCGCGTCCTACCATGCACACGAAAATACAAATATAGCCTTTCGTGGTTTTGGCTCCTCGTCCTCTCGAAAACTAGATGGGAAATGGTCCTGCGTAGTCCACTCCAGTGGCCAGAAATGGCCTCTTTGGGGCCACACGAAACGCTGGAAGCGGTGCCATTTGATGCTGCAATGGCTGCGCGGCATATCTAATGCAGCGCAAGCATCTCCTGTAGACGCCTTGAACGATTCTCATTCCTCTGATAATCCAATAAGTTCGGCAGATGCAGCTGATCATGAGCTGCACTTCTCCGTGCATCGTGTCTCGATGCACCTCTTCCACGTACCTCTTTACCAACCAGCTGGACCCAGGCAAGACAATAGGATGCTTCTAATTGTAAAGCAGCAATGAGTTCTGCAAACGTCCTCCAACTCTGAGCAGATCCCTCTCACAAATAAAAGGAGCCAAGCGGAGTAGTGGGCTGCGCGCTTTCAATCGCTGACCACTCCTGATTGATTGAATCTCCTTCCCGAATTGCAGTGCCTGAATGTAGCGGGTCAACCCCACTCGAGCCGAGTCCATCTCCTCAGCAGACAAAGATCCAGCACAGCGATTTCCCTTAGGTTTGGCTGCATTGAAGCGGAATCTATAACAAAACGCGATAATTCGTACCACCTTACTGTAACTAGAGAACTTTTCCAGGTACATCAGCGATGGTAATTCCTCCTCTTGATTTACCAACTCCTCAATCGCCACCTGAGCCTGCACAGTTACATCGTCCGTGCAACTCGGTCTATCCAGTGCTTTCCAATTTGTCCAGATCCACTCAGGACCCTCCCACCACAAAGAAGACTGCATCAGCTGAGAGGGAGTAAAACCTCTGGTCGCACAATCGGCCGGGTTATCCTCAGACTTCACATGTCTCCATTGAACTCCAGGTAACGTAGTCACGATTTGACTGACTCTGTTGGCAACAAAGGTTTGCCACTTCGATGGATGACTGTCCAGCCAATCCAGCACCACGTTCGAATCTGTCCAACAATGAACAGCTGCAGGCTTCAACAACACACCATCCAGCAAGTGCTTTAACAGCCTGGTTAGAAGCACCGCTCCACAAACTCTCAGTCTTGATCGGCGCGACTTTTGTCTTGGCCATAATCAACGTAGCTCGTTCTCCAGGGACCACCATGTAAGTTTTTCCGAGAATGGCAATCTAACCACAAATCTACCGTCAGGATCCCTGTAAACGGTTGAGGTGAAATAGTCCTCAGAGTATTGATCTTCTTTAGACAATACTCTAGAAGAACAAAATTCTTCGAAGGTCCAAAACTTTTCCAAAATAAGCGAGAGAGAAGGCTCAACACGAGCATGACACACTTGGGACTAGGAGTCAACGGACTTTTCACCCGAAGAAACTCTACCCGTCAAAATCCAGCGCAGCACAGTAGACTGAGCAATAGGCTCATGCTTGCCTCCCACTCTCAAACCAGGTCGAATAATCGCTGCGTAGACGTCAGCGCTCAACACATAATCTATTTTTTGTGATTTAGCAAAATCAGGATCTGCAAGTTCTAAGTCTTTGATATGTTCCCATGGAACATGTTCGACTTCTTCCCGTGGCATAACACCAGTCACCTTATTCAAAACTAACGCCCTGAATTCAAAGCGGAAATCTATGTCCAGTCTGGACCTCAAGAATAGAGAAACCTCACCCTTCGACAATGCTGACGAGCCAGCTCCAACTCCAATAACGGAAATTGAGACTGGCTTAACTTTACTCGACAAACTTTGAACGATCCCTTGAGGACACGAAAGAGACTTCAGCACACTGATCTACCAAACAACGTGCAGGAACTGAATTACCTTTAGTGGCTTGTAACAAGACCTTGGCTGTGGCACATCAGCCGAGTCCTGCCAACCACCGCCGTATGCACCTCAACGTCAGTGTTCGCCGAGTCATCGGAGTTCGATGTTTTATCCCTCTCTGTCCTCGAATCTTCCCCTGGCTTTCGCCTATTCATATGAAGCTTAGTATGGCGTTTGCCCTTACAAATGGAACAACGAAGATTAACATTGCAATCCGCAACGAAATGTCCTTTTTTCAAACAATTAATACAAAGCCTAACTCGTTTGCAAAATTCAAAACGAGCAGACGTGCTCATCTGGCAAAATTTTTGGCAATCAGCCAGTTGGTGTGCACCTTTACACTCGACACACTTGAGCGACCCCTTGCTACCAGCCTTGCCTGAAGACGTGGCAGCTGCGTTAGCGGAAACTGATCCTTTCCTCAATGAGCGATTGGACCTCGAACGTCGGGGAGTCTGGACAAATATCCAGCTTACTATCCAACAACTGTGAGCGAGATTCTATGAACGAAATCAAACTACTAAGGGTGGGAAACCCATCGACCGTTTCCTGCGAGATGCGGCAGCTTTTAGCTGTTTGCTCATCCATCTTCCTTTCCACCAAATACACCAACCAACTGTCCCAGTGCTCGACTGGACATTCTACATCGTTGAAAACCTTCAATGCCACCTCAGCAGCGTCCAACAATCTAACCAATTTGTCAGAAGATTCCTTCTTTGCCGGTTTCAATTCGATAAGCATCTCCATATAGGCATGCATTCGCGCAATCGGATTATCGTACCGACGAACCAACTTGTTCCGGGCAACCTCGAAGCTAGATCCGGTAATCGCAAGACCTTTCAAGCGGTGCGCCGCCGCACCCTCCACCGAATCTAACAAATATTGCATTTTGAGTGCAGGAGCCATGATCTTATTTTTAACCATAGATGTGAATTTCTCCTTAAAGGACTCCGACTCTGACTGTTTCCCGGAGAATTTAAGAATGTGAAGTTTCGGCATGCTATTTATCTCAGACGCTCGAAATTCACGTTCGATCGCAGCAGCCTGCGCGTCAGTCGCTTTGTTCCTGCGTTCTGGATTCACGGGTCGATCTAGATTCTCAAGATCAGCTAAAGCTGCCATCAAATCAGCCTGTGCGCTTATATAGGCACACTCCGTTGCATTGAATTCATCGCTCCCGAAATATTCCTGGTCCTGAAACTTCTCCCTTTTACCTTGCAACACCATATCTCGATCGAGGAAGTCGCTCCAGTACGTGTCCAGCAACTTCAATCGCGCTTGAAGAGCGTGCGCGTTCAGCGTACCCGCCTTTTTTGTATTAATTATAAAGTTGGCGATATATTTGGCCTTACGACGTTGCGCAGACAATGCTTCCAATTCTGCGGCCGATGCCATAATAGATGAATCTGCCAAAAGACCAATGAATAAAGCTAAAGTGAAAAAGCAGGAAGGAGAGAAAAATTTTCAGCGTATAACGCGAAACCTCGACTCCAATACCACATCAATCAAAGAAGGAACGAGCGATGACTCCGTAGAAACGCGCTAAAAGCGCGCGCGAAAAACCGACGCTGAACGCCGCAGGTATGAGTAGGAGAGAGAGAGAGCAAGCCAATATAGCCATTTACTTGCGCGCGCGATCCGAAGAGAGAAAACGAGTGCTCGAGCGTTGTCATAGCAACCCCCTATTTGATCGAGCTGACCAGCAGCGTTCAGAAACTTAGGTAACGGCTAGTTTCGACTCTGTCGCTTTCTCGGCGAATTTGAATTTAATGACTCTACTTGAACACCCCGTATGGAATGCCGTTACCATTTACAGTATTTACGATACGTATACATTCTAAACGTCTACAAACCATTAAATTTGTTTGTTTTTAGTGAAGAAATTTTGTGTTAGCCTGTTTATCTTCGTATACCGTCAATTTTATAAATATTTTTAACATGCACGAAAATCGATCGCAGTTTATCTTTCAGCTTTTCTCAAAGCTTTTCCGGGTTAAACAATGCTTTTTGTGACTGTTGTAAGCGTTTGAAAGCGTTACATTCAAAAATTGAACAATCAGCGTGACAATCCTATACTAAAATACGTTCGATACTGGAGAAACGTACCTCGTTCCATTCTGACAAAAAGTTCCATTCTGAAGTTCCATTCTGAAAAAAAAGAAACGAAGCAAGATATAGCGGCTAACTCCGAAATTTTTCGAAAGTTTAAACTTCAAACTACACCTCTATGGTGGTAAAAATCATCGAACTTGCCTAACATTGATCTTCTCAGAAGCGGAAATTATCTATTCAACATGAATGAATAAACCACTCAATCTAGAACAATTGTTTACCCTGGAATCACTAAAGATATACTATAATGATCTCAAAGAGCAGTACCTCAACTCATCTAGTATTACTAGAAATAAAAGTATTATAGTATCGATAAATAAAAAGAGAATTAGTAATAAGAACTGTTATATTAAAGCGATCTCAACATTTAATGCTTTGCTGAATAACCCAAAAGTGCTAGAAATTAGCAAATCTAGTCAACAGAAGATAATTAAAGAATAAATAAAATCCAACTGTTGATATCTGAAATGTTCATCTCTTGTTAAAATTGTTAATCATGAAATAATTTATGTATACATATAATGTGTAAAGTAGTGAGGAGGCCACTACTAGTCATGCGTAAATATAGCATAAGTTTTAGTTTTAAGTGTTTTTTTATATTTATATTTTTATTAGTTTGTAACTAAATGCCAGGCCTGCGATCAGATAACTTTGTTTATCTTTGCAGGAATGCAGAGTATGTATTTTATTCTGTATTTTATTTTTGATCAATAAATATCTAAATATCTAAACAGCTCCAAAAATGCGGAAAACAATACTTTCCGATAATTTTTTTTCTATCTCGCTCGAGCAACACAGCCTCAAAGTATGATTTTCAGAACGTTAAAACCTACTAAACTACCAGGTGCAAATGCCACAGTCTCGCCTCAGAAGCTGGGAACTGATGGCATTCCATCTTGGGCAAAATTCCATACTGGGCGCATCTCTCCAAAAAATTGTACGGTTTAATTATATTTACTCAGTTCATGAACCCGACGATATCTATATGCGTGCTGATGATCTTCCTTCATGACCCTCTGACAAGTAGAATACGACAACCACCATCAACATTACGCACCTGCACACTACCCGTCTCAGCGACTCGATGATATACACGCGTAAAAGTACCTGCGTCAGGGTGATTGCGATTAGCAAATCGTAGGCGATATTCCTCCGCTGCTCTACGGCCGACCATCTCACAAAACCCGTACACCATGAGCATGTCAGCGTACTCCTGATTTGTGTAAGGAGGATTTCGCACGGCCATGGTATTAAGGTGTGCACGTAATGAATTGAAAAGACACTGAATGCTTAAGTATACAATATATATATACACACACACACACACACACACACACACACACACACACTAAAACAACAAAACGCGATCGCGGCATGTTGAATATATGGCTAGCTACTTATAAGTGCTGTACTAAAAATAGAACATCGGAAAAAATTGAAGAGTCAGTGAGCTCCTGTTTCGCATTCGAGAACAGTACATAATTGTAGAACCATAATAAAACGCCTACGGTCAAAAAAAAAAAAAAACAAACAAGCTTCTGTTTGCGAGACCGTCTCCGCATTAACGGCCGCCGCTAGTTGCAAGCAGGAAACATAGTAATTCTGCGTAAATATTAAAGCGCCTGCTCTAAAATTGATAAGTGCGCAGTATTTTGCTTATTTCAAAAAATATGGAGCTCGTAGTTCTAATCAAAAGAAACTTTTGTCTGCAAGCTAGCCTCCTCTCAAGTCACTGCAGCTGTCTTCGAGGCAGCAATTATGAGTATAGGTGCTACAACTTTTACGAATGTGCGCTTTCAAAAAAAAAAACCGCTATAATTTTATATCAAAATATAACCTTGTGTTTGCAAGCTCGTCTCTTCTCGAGTAGCTGTAGTTGTATTTATGGCGAAAATTGTAATTTAGTTACTTGAATTAGAACGCGTCTGCTCCAAGAATATATTGGAGCAGCCATAGTAACGTTCTCTCTATCTAATGCGCTTTTTCCGATAGCACGTCACACGCAGGGCTCGCACCGCCTCGCCGATCGAAACACAAGCCCCTTTTGGGGTGAAACGAAGAATCGTGAAGAACGGATTTTTTTTTCATTTATTAAGCACGTGTCTGCTCCGCGAATATAGAGCCCGCAGTTTTCGAATTCTCAACAAAAAATAAGCTTGTATTTGCAAGCTCACGTCCTTTCGAGTCATCACAGCTGCCTACACGAAGGAAACCAAAGTCTGATTGGACGAACTTCAACGCATTTGCTCCAAAATAGCGAAGCCTGCGGTTCACGCGTCCGCGGTGAAATTATGGAACTAAAGAAAAAAACCGCTGCCAAGTCATTGGCACTTAGCTTCCTCCTATTCTGCTAGTGGAAGATAATTACATGAGACAATCAACTCATTCTTTGATTTAAATATTCGCTACTATTGGATACTAAAAGGATAGGTTAGGAAGATACTTGTAAGGGAGGGGTATCAGGGGAGTGGGGGTTAAGGTGGATATCAAAAGGATAGAGCTCCGTGAACTCCTAAAATAACTTACATATATCGTAATAAAAAAAATACCAGTAATTGCGGAATCGATAATAACGTTAACAACTGCAAGTTACAAAATTGCGGGTGGCTTCATTTTTTTGTGAAAAATAACTTTTTCACAAAAAAATTATTTTTCACGATTTCTACATACCCACAGCCGCCTTTCAGACCCTTGACGTTGTTTTAAAGTAGAGAGATCTCATTTCAAGTACTCGACCCATCGCCTTTTAACCTCGTAATAGTTCTTTATCCACTACTCCTGGGAGAGAGTCCACCGAGACCGCTTGGGACTGAAGCCCCGAGGCTCTCTTATCGAGAAGCGCGGATGTGTCGGAGAAGGGAAAAGATATTCCAACTTGTGGTAAGCAGTCTTTAGGTACACGTTGAATTATATTGTATAAATCCAATATCATAATAAAAAGCAAAAATATTTGTTTAAAAATCGAAAAAAGATGAAATGTCAATGAAAATCAAATCTTAAAAGAAAATTTACTATCGAAATCAAACAAAATACATATATACTCTAATCTTATAACGATCGATCACGTAGTTCCAGAATTATAAAGTCCACGACGTCACACACCACACACCACCACACAACACATACACAACGCGGAGGTGCGTCACACCCACAACACACGACAAAAACCATCTGCACGGACATTCATAAAAGCCATGAAAACTCTCCAAATATACTAAGCTTTAATTATCAAATTTATATGGTTTAAACAAAAATAAATAAGTTCAGTCCACAGAAGTATACAGGGTACGAGTTGAAGAATTTGAATCTTAATATCTTTTAAACTAAAAGGTTTCATACATAGCTACAAAATTAACCTAGCCGAAGTGATCAAAAGATCAATCTTTTCCTAAAATTTCAACTCAATTTAAACTTTTTTACTCTCGTAATCGTACGACATAAAAAAAACATTTTTTTTAGTTTTTGATTTTTATCTCAAAAACTAGTCGCCAAAATTGCTTAAAATTTTTACAACTAGTAGATATCGTTGTTTTTTATTGTCATGAATTTTTTCAAAACATTTAACTATTTATTTTTTGAGTTATATATGTTTTTCGAAAAATTACTTTTTATATCATAAAAAATGAACAGATCAGTCAATCTAGAATATCTTGCGGGAAAAAGTAGACAAATTTATGTTCTTTTAGATACACTATTGTTGAACATATTGTATAAATCATATCATTATAAAAAAGCAAAAATATTTTTTCAAAAATAGAAAAATGGCTATAATATGGCCATAAAATGGTCAGAATCATAAAACAAAAAATGACCTAAATTCAGAATTAGAAAAAATATATGCAAATCAAATTTTATTACGATCCGTCGCATGGTTCCAAAATTATGGCGGTATACATAACACACACACACACATAGCCATCTGCACGGACATTTTCTAAAAACGTATGATTCGTACTCCAAACACCTCCAAATGCGTTTCCACGAAGTATTAGCAAAACTGAAAATTTTACTATTACAAAGCTTCCTCTTCAAGAGGAAGCAATAGAGTATTTATATTTCCCGAAAAAATAACCTCGATTTTTTAAATATGTTCATAGAAATCCCGCTTTAGTGCAAGAGTCAAGTTTAGATATTTATCGAAATTCTATCAGCCCTATACTTTCCACTTAAGAAAAAAAAATTAATCACTTTATAATGTAATAAATATACTTATCTCAAAAGGAAGGAGCAAGCCTCGAGTATACTCGATAATACTGTACACAGTTGACCATGTGCACCCTAACATATAACAGCTATAGCCGTAAGACTCGCAAGCCGATCTAATGAACGAGTTTATAACTGAGGAGGGCTCAGGCATGAGAGCAGCACCTACCTTTCTCTAAATAAAAATGCGAATCTTGCCATATGCTTGCGGCGATTCGCAGGTACAGCGGTGTAGCCTTGTACCGTGAGCGCCGAACCAAGTATATTTTCTGGCGCTTAAACATTATGTCGGTGTTTTCAGATTTTAAATTATAGATCTGGCAAGAATGGTTGCATACTTGAGTCTTGAAGACAAAACGACACATCTCTAATGGAGCATCGATAATTGCCTTGTACCAAAAAACGCTCTGTCGTTCACTAAGAGCTATTTGAGAAATCAATACAAGGCCAACAAGAGTGCAACTAATTTGGATGTTCCTGATAAATGCAAAGGATTTAAAATCATAAATGTGATGCATAAATTTCGTTTTCCTTATTCTTTACAAATTAAATATCTAATGAGTAAATAGGCTTATTAATATAAAACTTTGATTATCTTTTATCTTATACGTGGAATACAGATATTTAAAAATATTTTTTGACACTCTGTGTGCGAAATTCGATGTCTCCTAGCTGCGTAGCATGCGCGAAATGCCTGTTTTTCACACTAGTGCGCTAAATTCCGAATTTCACACACAGCATGTGCGAAGCTCCGAATTTCGAGCACGCTCATCTGCTAAGCACGTAGATTCACACACTCGTGTCAAAAAATAGTATACGATACTCGTGCGTGTAGGTGATCATCACACGTACTCGCTTTTCTGTCAAAGTGCACTTGTGTCGAAATCACCTACTTCGCGATTTTTGAATATTCTTGTAAAATCACACAGGTTTCGTTCTTTGTATATCGACGCCTAAGAGGAATTAACCCGTAACTCAACTGTGCTTCAAAAACAAAAATCTCATCAAGCGTTAAAAATCGTCCAAATCAAACGCGTTCTTTCCTTCATTCTGTTACTACAGTCGAATAGTAGATTATGGGCCTAGGAAAGAAAAAACTTGGACAGTCCATATCTCGTGTAAATTGCCACCCGAGCCAAAGGCGAGTTACATGGTTATTTGTTGGAAATATGACGATAACACTCGTCATACACGGCCTATCCAAACTACCCGCGAATCTCTATTGTTCACGTCATGTTTATTCAGAATAAAGCCACGTTTAATTTCGTCTACATTATCAGTATTTTTCCTTTCTCAGTTTACCTTATCCTTGTCGATTGCGTACGGGTATCATTAATAACCGACAGGTTATGATCCCCGCTCGTTTCCACCGCGCAAAAAAGTGACAGTTAAGTGATACAAAGGACCACGATCTACTCTCGACGTAGGAGCTGAGAAAAGAATGCACTGCTTCCCAGTAAAACGACCCACGAACACGCTACGCACACGAGGGGACAAAGACGAGTTCCAGCCTGACTCCCAAAGTACGCCGTATTCAGAGAAGCTGAGGTAGGAACGCAAGGTCATCCGTACATCTATAAACTCACGATGACAGGAAGGTAGTACAAGTGGGAAAATCCACAGAAATGCGTCTCGGATTAACTACGCAGATTTTACGATAAAGTCTCGTCTTGAAGAAAGAGAAAAAATAAAATGCACGCGAGTGAAAATAAAAGTGAGGTGATCGAAAACGTGCCCGTAAAATTCCTATAAAACTAAGATTACAAAAACAAAAACGCGATATAAATACGCTTGAAAGTCATAAGTCCGTAAATCAAAACGCGTCGAAACGTGAAACTTGTTGCATCCACGCGCGCGTGTATAAGAACGGAGGGAGAGTTGCTGACGCTACAGTCGAATTACACGATCGATGGCCCACGTGTGATAAAAGTAAAATCCATACACACGTGATAAAGCGAGAGCTGCGAACGGATTGTGCACATACGCGCAGGCCACGTGATCACTCTCAGTGTACGCGGCAAAGTTTACAAATTTAATGCACATGTCTTTTGTGTCTAGCGTGAGTCTACCTGCGTGCTGTTCTCTTAGCAGACACCGTGCAGTTGGGGACGCTGGCACATGGGCATACTTGGCAATTAATCAATTTGTCAGATAGATTGATTAATTAAGGAAAGACGTAATCCAAGTGAACGAAAGCTCACACATCTAGTGTAAGTCTGCCTACGTGCTGCGCTGCTGGCAGACACCGCGTAGGTGGGCCTGCTGGTGTGTAAGCAAACTCTGCTGTAAACTGACTAATAATGACGAAAATAATTATGAACATAGAATTGGGAAATGGAATCTATGTCTTCTTGAATGCTGAATACTAACTAAGAAATGTTTTAACAGATCAAAGCTCAAGCTCCAATTGGGAAGTAATTCGAGAAAAGACACTGGAACGATATGACCTGTCCAACGATCATCCTGAGGAAGAAATCTGGCTGACGCTCTTCGCTGGGAACATCTGGATTGTAACCAGCAACGACCAAAAGCTTTTGCTGGGTAATGAAGTCTTGTTTAAATAATATGGAAAACGAATGTATGTAAGAGTCTGTGCGGATCTGTGAGAGGTTGAACATGAACCCACGTCTTTTGACTTGGTACGTGCGTACGTACAGACACTTAGTCAGTGTCCCACGCTCAATAAAAACCGAACCCTCACACAGATCTGCCACCTGCTCTTGTGCTCAGTGGATCTCGGACGGCAGGAGCCGTGCTTCGGCACACATTCTGCAAAATGAGACTAGGTTGGTTGGGGAGCTTTCCTGTGGATAGTGACTCGACTGACCGCGAGGTAGCCCGTTGCTTGTGCACAAAGCACCGGGAGCCTCGCAAGGGTACTCTCTCAACCGCAGACTAATGTTTATGTATGCTTACAGACAGGAATATCCTCTCACTAGACGAGACAGTAAAGATGCTAGGGATATTGAGAACAGCAAAGGACCAAGCGGTAGGCCTGAGAGGTCCCATAAGCCATTGCAGCGAGGTAGAGAGAGCAGGAGCCGCTACGTCAACGCCCACGCACACGGCACAAGGAGTAACGAAAGGCAATATGGATGACCTTATAAGACTGCTGCAAGAAAGCACCAAGGTTCAAGTCAATCTTAGCAGCAAATTGGTTGATGGACTCGACTCAGTAGCTAAGGAAAATGCCAGGATGAACGCAAACCTGGAGACACTTCACAAGTCGAACATGAGCACGAACATGAGAGTCACTTCACAAGTCGAACATGAGCACCCTGACCAGGTCCATAGACGACCTGAAGCTCACTGGACTGAATGCAATCAGCAAACCTAAGGTTACCAGCGTAATAAACCTGGATGAGCCACTCAAGCTGTTCCCGAGAGGACGAAGACGTGGCTTCCGGCCTGCGAACACCAAACAGTTCACGCTCCAGCCACCTGGACCCAGGGAATTCACGAGCACGGATTTCAGAGGCTCCTCCACCCTTATGCCTGGGGCACCTGCCTTCAATCCTTATGATTGGAACCACGACGTAAATGTCAACATGACTCAAGATCTGCCTCCATATAAGGATTGGCGCAAGGAATTTGCTGAACGCTTGGGTACCACGTTTAATGATAGTAGTATACCCCGGACTATGGCGCGTCAAAACAAACCCCCACCACCTGCCCATGGTGAGGTGGCTGTCTGACGCGCTATAGTCCGGGGAGTGGGGGGAATCGATTTCGATGGGGGGGGGGATTGATTTTGATGGGGGGGTAGTGGGGGAGAGGGGAGTGGGAGAGGGAGGGGGGTTAAAATTCGTGATACGATAGAATGGGGTGGGGTATGAGAGAGAGCACCGTGACCTCATCCTAGTATTGATGTCCCTTAATAATACTCCCTTTTACCCTTTTTTTTCAAGTCTGAATGAGAAAAAGTGTATGAAATATACACGTATATATATATATATACTTTTTATTTAATAATAATTCAGTGGAAGAAAAATATGGAAAAGGCAAAGATATAAATAAAAAATAGAAGACGAGTTTTATTTTTATTTTCATGAATAGTCCGTAATTTATTAAACTATCAATTTGTGCATACAAATTTATTGTGTATATAATAATTTTGTCATTCGCTGTGTTCATTCAATAAATCGACAATTACATCTAGATGATGTGACGCAAGCTGGTAAAATAAATCGACAATATCATTTCGGCTAAAGGATATCCTTTCATTATCTCATCCTTCAATTCACTCGCACGTTTTTGTACAGCGCTGGTAATATTATCGAACCATTCATCATGAATCAGATTAATAATTGCTTGAACAATGGTTGACGTATACATACCACATTTTAATAGTGGTATATTGTCTAGATCAAAGTTTTTAATATACTCTAAAGTCTCTCTCGCAACATAACTTGCACTACCCGCTACAAATTTGAGATATTCTAGACGCGCATCAATACATTTTGCAATATATTCATTTAAACAGATAAATATATCTTTTTTCATAATAATAGTTGAACGATACCGTTTTGTAACAATTCAAAGTGTTGTAGAAGGGACATAATCTTCAATTTCGATAGCCCTATCCTTCTGACTACGCGTGAATTTTACTGTCCATCCTGAACCGCAAATCTGTTGGCCCATCATGTCTTCACCACGACCACAAAGATACTTGTGAAAATCGTTGAAACAATCTGTGAATTGTAGCCACGCATCGTAGGTAAAAGTGATTCCTTCAAAGTCATCACCCAATAGACGCACCACAGGTTTGTAATATTCGTCTCTGAAGTTGCTGTACTCCAATCCCACGATAATTTCCGTTGCGTAAAACTTGTCCAAACTGTATAAAGAGCTCAACAATTGAAGTATTTTTTTCTTCTCCCGGCTCGCCATGTTGCTGTTACTGCTATTGAACCGTTTCCACCAGCTTCAAACGACTAACTGACTGGCTGCACGATCTCTCTCCCTCTCTCTCTCTCAATATATTATCACCAGTGGTAGGGGGTCTTATGATGATGGTGGTGGAGGAAACTACCAGGTGTATGACACTCATTGGGTAAGGAGTGTCAGCTAAATAAATGCTGATTCACAAACATCTGGCGATTGAAAATAAAAACGCTTTGTCTTGCAGTAATCTCACACTATAATAATGACATCTTAGAATTGCAGCTTTGTAAACACCTGACAATGCAGCCACCGCTTCCCATGAAAATTTTGTCAGCATGTTTTTTCTGCTGACAACCCACATACCGTCTGACTACATCATCGTTTTTTCGCATATTGTCGGTGAAATTCTCGAGAAATTTTTTGAACCCTAGACCGTCGCTCATATAACGTAAAAACATAATACAATATTGACCGCACACGTCGGAATACTCGCTCTGAAGTCGAATGTCATTCCAACGAAATTGTTTACAATTTTTTCGCAATCGATTTATATGATCGGGTATAAATGGAGGGAGACCAAAACTATCGAAATAGAAAGCGTTGCAAGATTCGTCAGCATATACGGCGACCCAGTGCATACCCGATTTCGTATGATCATCCGTATTTAGAATGAACGCTGTTGGTTTCGTCCACATCTTCGGTATCTGATCGGCCGGGAACACACCGACAGTATGCGAACGAATTTTCGACAGGTTTTTCAATATTTGAAGGCTGTCCATTACAAATTTGGTTGATAGCAGTGTTCGAATTTTTACGCGTCAATAGATAGGATTTTAGTTTGTAAGCGTTATTTAAAGCACAACGATAATTTGTGTAGCACGGTTTGACAGCGTGATGCATACAGTACACATCAGATGATAATTCATCGAAAGACGGACAATCTTTACGGTACTCGATATTAAAAGTATGACGAGTTATAATTTTGTACAACGCTACCCATTTATCATTACCTCTAACGTATATTCTTCGCACTCTTTTTGAAAGTTCTTTTAATATCTTCTTAACCGTCTTTAGAGTCACTTCACCTTCAAAGTAGTCGATTCCGTGATGAAATTGGGTCAGCCAATCGTTCTGATTTCGTACACCTTTACTCAGATAATGAAGAGGTATTGGCAGCGTAACCATCCAATGACCGCTAAAATCACCGTTAACAGCCACTACGGCAACTTCTTTCGGTATATTTCGATACTTGGTACCTTTGAAGAACTAGATGTCAATAACCACATCCATGTTTCGTAAAGCGTATAATATATGGACAAGCGTAAGCAAACAGAGAGAGATGACTGTGAGAGAAGGTTCGCTTACTCATTAAAAGTATGACGAGTTATAATTGTGTACAACGCTACCCATTTATCATGTAACCGTTCGACTTTCCCCGTGTGTTGAGTAGTCGGCCGGACGCCAGGATTTGGTTAGGGGAAAGGTTAATTGAAGAGACTGTTTATGTAATTAATAACAAAATAGATATATTCTAGTAAATAAGATAACAAGTTGATCGTTCAATTATTAGTCTCCATTTATAACAGAAATCGAGATCGCGGTTTGTTTAGAATATTTCGCCTTTACAATCGGTCTGGCATAAACTAGTGCGGTTAACGGTACATCAACACGACGTTGCCGGAGTTACGTGGTTTCGGTGCATACGTCGGTTTTGCGGACGCGGTATCGGAGTTTCGGACGGTGACACGGGTTCGGGATATCGACGGGTTTTCGGAGGTTAGGTATCCCTCGAGTCCATAGAGTCGTGAGCGCACGGCTCTACGGATCGAGGTCGCTCGTCTCGTTCTTCTCCTTGTCCTGTGTACTCACAGTGACCAGGCGAATCTCGAGAGGTCGGCGTGTGGTCGGTTTCGCACGGGCAGGAGTCGGCCGCTGCTTCATCAGGACGTGAGCGCACGACCTGGGGAATCGTCGGCGGGGCTTTAGCTATTTTCTCAGCCCCGTGTGCTCACGGTGGCGGAGAAAACAACCAGTCCCTTGGAACGGGGGTTCAGGAGCAGGTGGCAACGTCGGGTAACGGCTACGTGTGCTCACGACGACAACTCGGAGTTCCGGGTTCTCTAACACTGTCGTCACGTGTGCTCATGAGACGACGTCGTTGGCGTCGGTCTATCGCTGGCTGTTCCTTTCGGTAACGTGTGCGCACGATGCCGCCAGGAGTTCAGCTCGAGTAGAACTGCCGCTGCGCTGCGCGGCCCGCTTTATATAGGTGTGCCCGCGGTGCGCCGCGCGCGCGCGCTCACTTCGCATCGTGCGGAATCGCCTTTGTTCGCTGCGCGCGCGCGCTCGCTGGTGTCAGCTGATTGACTCGGGGCCGCATTTGCTTGCTTTATGTGCGAGACTTGCGTCTCGTCACAATCATTACCTCTAATGTATATTCTTCGCACTCTTTTTGAAAGTTCTTTTAATATTTTTTTAACCGTTTTCAGAGCCACTTCACCTTCAAAGTAGTCGATTCCGTGATGAAATTGGGTCAGCCAATCGTTCTGATTTCGTACACCTTTACTCAGATAATGAAGAGGTGTTGGCGGCGTAACCATCCAATGACCGCTAAAATCACCGTTAACAGCCACTACGGCAACTTCTTTCGGTATATTTCGATACTTGACACCTTTGAAGAACTGGATGTCAATGAGCACATCCATGTTTCGTAAAGCGTATAATATAAGAGTAGAGAGAGAGTAAGTATGAGAGAGAGAGAGAGAGATATGACTGTGAGAGAAGGGTCGCTTACTCATATTATATATGTGTGCAGTAGTAGAGAGAAGCGACATCGGTGATTTAACTGCTGAAATCGACAATGACTTGGCGTGAACCATCGATTTTCAAAATATTGTCATACTCTGAATATATAATACAATTTACTGTTTCTGTTAGAGCATCGGCGAAACGTACTTCTAATCTAACACTACCGTGCTTGATCAAGTTCCAATGACTGCAGTCATTAACAGATAAATCTGGAGTTAAATCGAAGGCAAATAGGCAGTAACCATGTGGATATGATTCGCGCGTTATTTGATTACCCTCGTTAAGTGTATTCCTGTAGCAGAAAATAGTGTGTGATACGCATCCACATATAGATTTTTTGCTCTAAAGTCCGGTTGCAGTGGCTTTGAAGGCACCTGTACACCGTCAACGTACAAACATAGAAAATTTATATTAAAATGTTCGAAATTGAAGGGATTGAGCTGTCGATCACCATTGAACGCCTTGTTATTAACAAACCCTAGGATAATTCTCTTTGGCAGCTGACCCAATATAATATTGTCCAATGTTTCACCGTGTACACCGCTGTGCATAGTGATTGCCTTGACTTTTACACGTGTCAAGGGATATTTAGCTGTGGTTTTATCTATTTTGTTATTAATTACATTAGACAGAAGTTATCACGAGATTTTACTAAGCGCACTCTCACTTCGACCCCGTTGATCAGCAGCTTCTCCTGATTAAACACATCTATCTGAAGATGCCCAATAAGCTCCACAGGTTTATTTGGAGAAAGAAATTTTCATCTCTTCACAAGACCCTCGTTCTGATTTTCCGTGTCGTTCATTTTTTCAGCCGTATCGCTACACCACAAGACAGTCGACAAGTGAGAAGATTTAGCGACAGGTCCATAATTCAGCAATGTTTCTATGTATGCCCTGTAAGCATAAGCGTTGGTAGGCGGCGACACAGGTTTTTGATTAAAAAACACATCCACTTGATTGAACAGTGAGTGCATCAAATTATTGATTGGACCTACTCGGTTTGATAAAAGTCTAAAAGCTGGTGGGTTTGCTTCAGCTACATCTTCGTCTATGCTGCATCTTAAACTTACACGAAGACTGAGCATTGTATGAGCTAGATCGAGGTATTCATCACTATTCCCGGTGATCACAAATTCTATCGGTGAGTCATCGGTCAAAGGATGATATCGGTTTATATTGAACCCAGTGCGAGCCCTCGATTGTAGTTTGCGTAGGTGGAATGTCAAACAATAGTAGCTCGGACTTCAAGCATTCGCACGAATGAGTGTGTAGGAACGCCATCTTTAACTGTCAAAAATATATCGAGCTGTTCTACTTTTTTTCGTCCTCTCCCAGAACTCTTCTTCTTATTACGAGTTGTCTGTCTCTTCTTTTTCGTCTTTCTCACACCTTTCTTTTTCACTCCGTTTCTCGACTTGTGCTTTACACTACTGCCAGTTTTTTTACGTTTTTTCTTAGCGATACCTCTCTTTCTTTTGCGACGCACTGTAACGGGTCCGCCGAGCAGATGCAACTGAGCAGGATCCCCGTAGCGTGTCATTTTATATCCTGAACCCTCCATCAGCTTATCCAATTTTTCCTCGGCTTTCCTCTTCAGAACTTCTTTTTTAACAGGTGTGTTGCGTANTTGCGTGTCGTAACGTCAGACATGATATTAAAACCCGTTCGTACAGCCTCTTTACCCACAGCTTTTGCTCCCCGACTGATTAGTGGGAGTACCCGACGAAATATATCTGCTAGAAAGGAGCCGATACTGCCGTGACCTTTTTGGTAGGGAGAGCCGATGTAAATATGGCCGATTCCTACTCCTCCTCCTCCTCTGCGGTAACCATTGCCAACTTGGCAGTTAAAGTAATCTTCGTAACGATTCATCTAGTCGACTTTCTTGAAATGAAGTGTCACGGTCAATGTCCCATAATCGAATGGTATCGATTGTCCGCATTGGTCTCTTATATCTATTTCAATGGTCTGAAATGAGCTGAATAACAATGGTATGTACATTGGTGGGGAGAAACTTTTGATTTGTGTAGTACCGTATTCGTAATTATCAGTATTCATCGATATATCTCGTAGCAGCCTTGATTGGACATCACCTGTCACATACGGCTCACAGATGTCACTGTAGATCATAAACATGGATGGCAGACCATTAGAAAGTCGAGCGGGTCTATCAGCCTCTATTATGTATTGATCAGTAGTAAAAAGAAATTGTCTATCTTTCTCAAACCCAAGAATTTTTCGCACTTTTTCCGATAAACAGAGCTCATGACTGAACTGGGAACAGCTAGTTTTTTCACAGATTCTACTGATTGTCACATAACCACCACGTTCAACTGCCACTTGCAAATGCCCACTAACGCATTCTAAATTATTTACTTCCTCAACCAGAGTGTGGATGTCTTTGTAATTTCCTGGACGAATCAGTGATTCTGCGATTGTAAAATTTTCCATTCTTAGCTGATTCGTTTCCAGATTCGTGGGGGGAATCCGTTTCATGGAAATTGTTCTCTCTTCTTTGTCGGATGGTACGTGTTGAAACGTTAAGGGGATCTGAATCTCTGTGAGCGCGACCAGCCATGAACCTTGTAATTTGATCTGTTGTGGCAACTGTGTAATGTAATGCGTTGTAGTATTTTTCGCGAAATAATTCATGCTACTGTTGCTAGGCAGTATAATGTAAAACTGATCTTTCATATTTGCGAAACTTGATTAGCCTTGACCCAGGAATTGAACTTTTCTGCATAGCCTTTCCAGCTGACAAAATACTCCTTCGAACGACCCTTACCTCTGCTTGGCAAAATTTTTTCTATTTCAAATGACGTCGCATCAAGGTTCTTTCTAACTCTGCTCAATTCCTCCCCGTAGAAACAGCCGTCTATGTCCTCACCTGACAAATCTTGCAAATGGTAGACAGGTGGTTGACGTGTCAGAGAAATCCGTGCAATTTTAAATAACTCTAGTGTCCAACCGCTCTCGTAACCCTTGTCGAAGACAGTTCGTGCACGACTGATGCGAACCAGCTCACCAACTTTGAACTTAGGGTTGAGTTTGTGCTTATTGTTATTATTATAACGACGCTCTAAATTCTCTCGCGCTTTGTTAACGTTGTGCAAAGTCACAGATGCAGGTGTCATTTTTATCGTTGAGTGTTTGCTGTGATTGTACACCTCTATAATATTCTGCAGCATATCGATGTATCTGCGTGTATTTTTGTGAGTAAAATATCGCCAAATTCGCTGTTTAATAGTTCGTATCACTCTCTCAGCGATGGCAGCTTTCGTATCCGGGCTGCGTGCCACTCTGTGAATAATGTCGTTGTCGCGCAAAACTTGCTGCGTCTCACAACCGAGGAATTCTTTACCCTTATCTGTCTGGAGACACATTGGTTTACGACCATTGCTTCTCGACAGCACACGTAAGAAAGCCTCAGCGGTATTTCTAGAAGTTTTCTGCTTGATGGGTTCGAGCCAGCTATATTTACTGACAACATCGATGACAGTCAAGATATAAGAGTAACCGTCATTGAAGATTTTAAGGATCTCAAATCCATGAGATCAGCTTCCCACACGTCATCCAAATTTCACACATTATAACTACGTCGTACAAATCGGCGTCTAACTGGTCGGTGTAGATTATACGCATCTTGACTCTCGAGCCACTCAACAACATTTGCGCGATTGATTTTTTCTTTTTTTTTTACTGTTTTTTACCCACTCACGTGTAGCTTGAAAATGTTTGTCAACACTAGTGTACGCTGCCGGATGTGGGGGCAGGTAATAAATGTTCTCGAATCTTCTTCCTCTACTCATCCTGTATTGTGTCTTTATTCACTTTTTAATTGTTTTCCCTTTACGATGCTTTTATTGATTTTAGACCCTTTTTTCAAATTTTCATCAGTTTTGCTGCTACTGCTGCTATTACCTGACTTCTTGTGAACTTTTTTCTTATTCTTCAGTGCTCTCCTGATGCGTGAAAAAAATTTTTCGAAAGTTATCTTGCTCACCATGCAACAGGCTGTCATCATAGCCAGCGTGCGCTCGTCTCCGGCTGTTTCATCAGCAAGCATTCGCGAAAATGCATACTCAGCTAAAACTCGATCAGCCTTGCGTCGGTTGCCTTGCTTTTCACTATAGACTAGATCATGCTGACGACACGCCTCGTCCAACGGATTGATGCCGACTTCACCACGTTCAATACGTTTCGCTAGTTTTGTACCCGGACCACAGAATTTGTATCCGGGTACATGCATTTCAAACGGTAGTAGATCAATCAATTCATCCAGTGCACTATTTTTTACACTCATTCGTTCTTGTTCTTCGTCTTCTTTGACGGTGTTTTGGGTCTCTTGCTCGGGCTGAATTTCCCGCTCAATCGCCGCCATGATGTAACTTCAGAATTGGATACGGCTACTTTCTTTTTCGCACTCGCTTGGCCCACGACTGTTCTTTTTTTTCGCTTTAGCACTCGCGCTGCTACACCACTACTGCTTTCGTCCGCTTCGCTGTCGACAGCACTGGTGCTTGCACGACTACCACTCTCAGCACGACGACGTGGTGTACTAAATAGACGATTGAAGCCACCTGGCGTTAAAATCTGGTGTGGCATAGCACCGCTAGCACCACCTGGCGGTACTGGTGTAGAATTCCTAGGTAGATCAACACCCGATGCACTAGCTATCATGTTATTCCAAACGCGATTATTGCCGATGTATTCTCTTGGTATAAATGATTCACGAAGAGCAACGGCAAATTGCGTATGACCAAATGGTGGTGAGCATTTTTTATTTCTCATAGTATCATTTATCAGATCGATCATGTTGGCGTTGTGTATACGAACACCACCTATTGTCACGACACCGTTCGCATCCCAAGTAATGTTACCACTAACTCGTAATTTACGCAATACGTGACCAGCTTTCTGTCTGAACTTTGCAGGTACACTCTCTATGATACCTGCATCCACCCGATCCTCTTCTTCGGCCCTCTGTATTTCGTTGGCATCATAATTGCCATCGTCGTTGTCGTCTTCGTAGTTCGTCGTAGTCGTTTTTTTTTCATTTGACGTTGCTCTTGGCTATCTTTCTCCTTCTTCTTCATAATCTTATTATTGCTATCAACATCTTTAAATTGAAGATATCGCTGTAGTACTGTCCGATATTGACCCCATTTTTCTCGATCACTTTTGTAAGTAGACGAATTTAGTATGTTATTCATCTCAGCCTCCAATCTAGTCATGACGGAACCGGGTGTTTGAACTGTCTTTAGTATAGAATCCTCACCAGTTGTGCAGCGTAGCGCCGTGCAGTGGGTGCAGCAGGTCCACTGCGTTCGGATCGTCATCCGCTTCATCCTCCGGCTACACACGCTGCACACATCCCCGATCTTGGGGATGAAGTTGGCGACAGGAACGACAATAGTTGGGCCTCGAAACACCTCTATTGCCCGTTTTACTTCTTCACTCTCTTCGTAAAGCTCGTCGTACGTGTCGCGGTGCTGTTGGATCAGCCGTGACTCGCGTTCCATGCAAGCTTTAAGAAGAGAGCATTTCTCCTCTAGCTTTCGAATTATATTGCACTGCACCGACATCTTTCTAGCTGAACGAACGTCTTGGAACTGACGACTGTAGGCCAAGCGATCATCTGTAGGGCTTAGAAGAAGAAAGAAAAAGGAAGGAGAAAAATTTACACTTATACCGATAAATTTTCGATAGCGCACGTGTGCTCGTACACCCGATACTCTAACGAACTGTTTGACGCGTTATGCAGCGAAATGCTTGACGGACACGGGATACTTTTTTTTACGAGCGCGAGAGAGCGTAAGTTTTGGCTCTCGAGTGCTTTTCACAGGATGTTGATATTTTTTAATACCCACTTGTAGCCATGAGTCTTAGCAGACGATACCTATGCAGTTGTGACAAAACAACTACACGTGGCTGATACTGCTCGATGCTTGACTGATACAAGATACTTTTTACGAGCGTAAGAGAGAGCATAATCTTTGACTCTCGACTGCGCTGTGCGTGAACTTGATATTTTTAATACCCTCGCGTCAGCATGAGTCTTTACAGTTGATACCTCCGCAACGAAATTGGATCACTGTGACAATACGTCGCTCCAGAGCTGTAATCTCAAAAGTAATTAGCACGTGGATTCTTAGAACCGTACGCTTCATACCGTACGTGAGAGAATCGGTCTGGTTATCACTTGCACAGGATGTCGGATACTATTAAACATGATTTATTTTAGACGTATGAGACGGAGCATTGATTTTCGCCGCCTTGTACGAGTTTCGTCGGTGGTATCGTCATTTCAGATTGTGTTACATCTTGGACGAAGGCAAAGGTAATATAATACCCATGAATTAGACGATTCTCTTAACGTGTAAGAGACGTTCGGCCTGATTTTTATACTCGGTAATGATAACGCTAAGACAAAACTTATCACAGGATGTTATTTTTTCGCGATATATAGAGCAGTGTGAGTGTATATCCCCCACTAAAAAGACCTTTTTCTCGCACTATATAAACCCTGCGCTGACCCCATGAGCTCAGTAGTCATGAGAGTAGTTGCATCTAATCAAGAGCTCGCAAACATGTACAACGCAGCCGAGGACTCTTTTCGCGGTGTATTGCTACGCGTCGCCGGTAATCTTCAAGCGTGCAGTGCCATTCGACGCAGGTGTACAAAATCCTGGCGCTTACGTGTGAACCGCATGGTGGCGTGTCAACTAGTTCGCGAGTTTTCACGTCTCTTACGATGCTGTGGGCCACGAAAAATTGCACATCTTCACCGTTTCATTTTAAAAAAATGTAATTTAGCTGTACGATGTGCAGCAGAATTTTGTATGCAACATAATATTGCACATCTTCCTGTGCTAACACATCTGATGACTGCATTCGAAGAAAATAATGGTGAGTACATTTTTTATTAATTATATTTTCTCTATGCTGCGACATATGCCTTATCATTAGTAAAATAAACAAACAGTGCTTATATACGGTAACGATGTAAATGGTACGACAGCTGATAGTGTCGTCAGCTGTTACTTACTACGTTACTACAAACTCTGTTTCATTCATACACACACGCGAGCGCGAGCGCGGACGCGTGCGCGTACACACATCCACGGTTGAGTGTGTCATCCGATCCTGCTGTAGATAGCGTCGTCTGCTACTCATACTGGCTAGTGTTCATGGCTTCTGTTGTTTCCAAGTCTTCTGCTACCGCGCGCGCGCTAGCTTCTTACATCGGTCATATTATGTAGCGCTCGATACACAACTGTCTCATAGCATCAATTTATAAAATCGGAGAATATACAGTTGTTATATACCGCAACAATGCTTTTGTAACACATGTAGTATACATCAGTATCTTTGAATACGTTTATTGTTTATCAAATTAATAAACAGTAAGCGATGTATATTAACATAAAATTTGTTTACATTTCAGCACCGATGAAGATGATGATGAACATACATCAAGTTCTGAAGCTACGTCATCGTATGAAGAAGAAGAGGAGATGGAAGGAGAAGAAAGAGAGGAGGAGGATGCAGCGCAAGCGGAGGATGATGTACCAGCTGTACAGTTTGTACCATCTGAAATGGTAGTGGTGGAGGGGGCTGACGCTGCAGACGAAGAAGAGATGCAGTCGGTGGGTGCTGAGAACGAAGCCGGAACGAGAGAAGCAGCGGAGGGGGAGCATGCGTATTTTTTTGCATCGAGAGAAGAGTCCGATGATGTGCGTCGGCAAGCGGCAGCAGCGCTACTCGAATTACGGCCTACACTGGATGTAGTGGCGGGTGCTCATGATGCGTCGCAAGCAGTAGCAGTACCGGAACATCTCCAGGCGAATGAAGGGACCGAGAGTGGCGATGGCGGCGAAAGAGAGATAGAAGCTGAAGATCCGCCTGTAAATGAAGATCATCAGCGTATGTCTAATGTTGAGCACCTTTTAGCCACGTGCCGAGAACCAACAACAGCTGCTAATAATATTTTACAACGCTTGATGGAGCGTGCAGCTGATGAGAGCACAAATATTATTGAATATGCGCAACATCCATGTGTCAAAAGACGTCAGCAAATTCTTGATTTTTTGGCCAGACCGATCGAACCCGAGGAAATGAGGTACACGCGAAGCGCTGGAGGAATAGTCACCGAGCATTTTTTCAATCAAGG
This sequence comes from Pteromalus puparum, assembly GCA_012977825.3. Taxonomy (NCBI): domain Eukaryota; kingdom Metazoa; phylum Arthropoda; class Insecta; order Hymenoptera; family Pteromalidae; genus Pteromalus; species Pteromalus puparum. The sequence goes on along the minus strand of CM053169.1, from coordinate 32,210,437 downwards.
AAATCCAAGAGATCGACAAATAAATGAACGTAAGTCTAATGTTGTATTTTAAATTTACACCTTTCTTAAAAATTAAATCTTATTTTATAAATATTATTTAAGTTATTCGACGTGGTCTCGAGGGATTCTCCAAGTACCCCAAGGCTTTAAAACAAGATATTATGCGTATCATGTACGTTAGAAGAGCACAAGAAATACGATGGTTTTTCAATGTATGTAAAGATAACGAGAATTCTGTACTGTTAAACACTGACAATTTACCTGAAATGTTTAAGCGCTTGGGTCAGAGTTTTTCAGGACCACCGGAAGAATAATTTAAAAAAAAACTTGTAATTACTTTGTTTAAATAAAATGTAACAAACTTTTCAGAATATATCGACTCTGATGCTTCAGCTTCTTCTTCTTCCATATCCGTTTTTCCCTTATCTACATCATCATCTTCATACAGTAATAGTACTGTAGATTCTGTAGATTATGAGGCGGATGAAAGCGACGAATCAATGCAAGTTGGTGGAGGTCGAGAAAGTCACGATGAAGATTCAAACCAGGATGGTTTTTCCGAGGCGGGCGAAGAGGAGGAGGAGGAGGAAACAGTCAATGGGAAAGAGGAGGAGCCGACTGACGAAGAGGCGGTGAATCATAGAGATGACGAAGAAATGGATGTCGAGCAAAATGACGATATTCTACCGCCCGGTGAGCGTTTTATTATACATGGTCATGAGAATCATTACGTAGCCAAGTATAGATTGGATGGCAGGCGACTTTTGTTAAAAATACGTCCGCCGCCAGAGCACAATATTAATCTTATCATTTGGTTAGAATTAGCAATACGCGATATTTATGCATACTTAATTTCATTAACTAATCAAAACGATATGATTGGTATTTCTGTTAGAAACGTTAATTTCGCGCGTGGTCCGGGCGGTTTATCTTTACCTCCAGTCAACAACTTTCTTTACAATGACCTGTGGGGATTAATTAGTGGATTATCGCAAAGTAATGCCGATTTTGAAATAGATGAAAGTTTTATATTAACTGTAACCTTAGTTAACGTACCGATCGGCGAGCGAGGTAAAAAGTTAAGTATCAATTCAGTAAGCAGGAGATCAATTGTTTCTATTTGTAACACCGATAACTTATGCTTACCTAGAGCACTTGTTGTCGGAGAGGCATTCATAACCTATAAAAAATCTGATAGGCCCGAGGAGCATGAAGTTTGGAAATCTGTTAGAGACGGACGACGTAGTCTGCAAAAAACTCGTGCAAATCTTTTGCTTGTTAGGGCAAACGTAGCGATCCCTTTAAACGGTTGCGGAATACCCGAGACAGAGGCATTTCAACATTATTATGCAGAGCGGAATATTGCAATCATAATTTATGATAGTGCATCTTTTGGAAACGGTGAACCGCCTTTTTATGACCGTAGGCGAATGTTAAATGCCGATTCATATGATATGATATATCTTTTATACGATGCTCGCTCAAGACATTTCGATACAATATTAAACTTGACCGGTGCAGCGGGTAACAGATTTTTCTGCGAGCATTGTAACAGAAGTTATCGTTACGTAGATGAACACAGGTGTACAGCGAAATGCTCTATGTGTTTTTGTGCACCACCGTGCAATTCCGACGTAGATTTAATAAAATGCAATGATTGTAACCGAAATTTTTTGGGCCAGCTATGTTTTGAGAATCATAAAAATGACGGATCGTACAAAAAGAAAAACAAAAATGTATGTGCCGTTGTGAAGGTATGTACAAAGTGTTGTAAACGGATTAATCTTTATAAATCGAAGCATGAGTCTGGCATTAATTGGTGTAATTTATGTCACAAAAAGCATAACGTAAATCAGTTATATTACATTCAACCTATCGGCCGTGAAATTAACGCTAGTAATATTCAAAAAACTCCTAAGAAAAAAAACTTATTCATTTTCTATGATTTTGAGACTCGACAAGATTCCCCTTACAGAGATCATGATTCTATAAAAATTCATGTCCCAAATCTCTGTATCGTGCAGCAGGTTTGTGATGATTGTATGTTAGAGCAAAATATGAATGTACTTTGTCATACGTGTGGGGTACGAGAATATATATTTCGAGATGATCCTGTGAGAGAATTGATGGGATTGACTGTTCGCGAAAAAACATCGTTCGGTCAAATTATCTGCATTGCTAACAATTCGCGAGGATTCGATGCGCAATTTATTTTGCGAGAAATCGTTGAAAATACAAAAGTAGTACCTAATGTAATTTTGAATGGTCAAAATATAATTATGCTTCAATGCGGACAAACGAAATTTATTGACAGCTTAAACTATTTTCATATGAAGTTCGCATCTTTTTAATACACTAGATAATCAAAATTATATTGGCCCGTTACCTGATGCAGCTTTCTATGCGCCCAATTCAATGTCCGCAGCGGAGCGAGAAACATTTTTTACTTGGTATGAGGAGAATCGCGATACTTATGAATTTGATTTCAAACGAGAAATAGTCGAATATTGCCGCATGGATGTAGAAATTCTAAGACTTTCGTGTATGGCATTTCGTCAAATTTTCATTAAATGTGGTAATACTTGTCCGTTTACAGAGGCTACGACAATAGCTTCAGCATGCTCTGTTGTATACAGAAAAAATTTCTTACGCGAAAAGACTATTGGTATTATTCCTACAGCTGGATATCGTCGTGCTGATAAGCACTCGCAAAAATCACTACAATGGTTAGTACAGTGTGAACGTGAGATTGGTCGAGAAATCGTGCACGCCGGGAGAGCGCGTGAATTTATGTTACCTGAAGGATTTCGTGTGGATGGATTTTTACCGTCTGAAAACGCGAATGATGATAATAATAATAAAGGTGTTGTCTTTGAATACCAAGGGTGTTACACGCACGGTTGTCCAATTTGTTTCGATAGAAAAAGGGATAAAACAATGGCTTACGGAAAAACTATGGATGAAGCCTATGAAAATACTTGTCGAAAAATAGAAAAAATGAAATCTTTAGGATACGAAGTTCGAGAGATGTGGGAATGTACTTTTGATAGAATAAAATCCGAAAATCGCGAAATCAACGATTATGTAACGCATCATCCACTTATGAGTCGGGTAACGTTGAATCCTCGCGATGCTTTTTTTGGAGGTAGAACTGAGAATATAGTTACTGAATATACGATCGGTGCTAATGAAAAAATTCAATATACGGATATATGCTCTCTATATCCGTACGTATGCAAGAGAGGAAAGTTTCCCGTAGGACATCCGCGAATTTTGATTGATAGAGAGTGCGAAGAATTAACACATGGGGAAAACAACAATCTAAATAATATCGAGGGTTTAGTTAAATGTAGCATTTTACCACCACGTAATTTACACATTCCTCTTTTACCAATTAAAATGCACGGGCGGCTTCTTTTTGCTCTTTGTCGTACTTGTTGTGAAGAAATGCAGCAGTCGGATTGCGATCACGAGGACCCAAAAATGCGGGAATTCACGGGTACTTGGGTTGTCGATGAGTTGCGTAAAGCTGTAGAACTCGGTTATAGTGTTACGAAAATTTACATAGTTTGGCACTATGAGGTAACACAGTATAATCAAGTTAACGGTACCGGTGGGCTTTTTGCTGAATATGTAAATACATTTTTAAAAATCAAACAAGAGGCTAGCGGCTGGCCTTCGTGGTGCACTGATGAAACAACAAAATCGCAATATATAGAGCAGTACAAACGTGATGAGGGAATAACTCTAGATAAAAATAATATCGAAAAAAATTCTGGATTACGAGCTGTTGCTAAACTATGCCTAAATTCATTTTGGGGCAAGTTTGGTCAGCGAAGTAATCTGAAACAAACTGAAGTAATAAAATCACGCGAAACGCTTTTACAGCTGCTTACTTGTCCGGAGAAAGAGGTTCATGATTTACTCGCAATTAACGAAGAGATACTATACGCAAATTGGCAATACAGGGATGAGGCTGTAACGCCTGCACCACATACAAGCGTCGTGATTGCAGCTTATACTACAGCACAAGCGCGTTTAAAACTATATGAACATTTGAGAGGGTTAGGTGATCGTGTTCTTTATTATGACACAGATTCGTGTATATTTGTTTCGCACGATAATGATCCGGATGAGTATACGCCCTTTATCGGTTCTAAACTCGGTGATATGACAGATGAACTTTGTGGACATGGTGAAAATACATACATAGATAATTTTGTTTCAGGCGGGCCAAAGTTTTACGCTTATACAGCTGTAACGCCTAATAAAAACGTTAAAATTGAATGTTGTAAAGTGAAAGGTATTTCATTGAATTTTTCAAATGGTATAAAAATAAATTTCGATAGTATTAAGAATTTAGTCAATGACGCCTTTGCAACCGATGATCAAGAATCTGAAAAAATGAACGATGAATGTAATAAAATACGATTAAAATTTAAGGCTATCAGACGAACTAAAATGCACGAAGTTGTAACGCGCGAGGAATCGAAAACTTGCTGTGTTGTATTGAAAAAACGACGATATCTCACCTCACGAAAGTCTCTACCTTTTGGCTATAAGAATATTTAACTTTTGTACAATAATATTATGTATTAAGTATTAATAAAAATAAAAAATAAAATATATCTTTTCCTATTCCTAATATATAAGATTCCCTACATACATTAATAACACTCAGTATAGCTTCTGCCATCGATGAGACTGCTTGTTGACAAAATCAGCTTATTTTCAGCGCGTAACTCAGCTTACTCGCGGCATTACTTAGCTTACAGGACGCGTGTATTAGCTTGAATAGCGGTAATTAGCTGATGTTTCAGCACACGTAAAATAAGCTTATTTTTACGTGTGCCGCGCCGCGCCGCGCCGCCGCCGCCGCCCGCCCGTCCGCTTGTATCCAGCAGTGATTTTGACTAGTGTTACAAAAATGGATACGCGATTTAAGCATCCGTTCACTTGCATTGTTAGCGGCCCAACGGGCTGTGGTAAAACTGTCTTTGTCAAACGTTTTCTTCAGCATCTACCACTCATGTGTAATGCAAATTTTGATCGAATACTGCTCTATTACGCAGAATGGCAATCAACTTACGAATCAGACTTTGTACCGGGAGGAGGAGGAGGAAGCAGTAAAAAGAAAATTGTTGAATTTCACGAAGGTTTACCCCAGCCTTCAGACTATTCACAAGACAATGATAAGAAAAAATTATTAATTATTGATGATTTAATGAGAGAAGCTTCGAACAATGTTATTCTTGATCTATTTACGAAGGGGAGTCATCACAAGAATTTAAGTGTAATTTTTATTACACAAAATCTTTTTCACAAGGGAGCTGGTCAACGTGATATTTCATTGAACGCTAATTATCTTGTTATTTTTAAAAATCCACGAGATCGTTCGCAAATTCAGTATCTTGCACGTCAAGTATATCCTGAAGATCCTAAATTTTTGCAAGAAGCATATCTTGATAGCACATCAACTGCACATGGTTATCTTCTGCTAGATTTGAAACAGGCCACTAGCGAGGAATTTCGTTTCAGAACCTGTATATTTCCCGATGATAGATTGCGCTACGTGTATGTACCAAAACACAAATTCCGATAAAAGTAGCGTATAGGTAGCTGAGCCATCAGTCTGAGTGCAACGATGGCGGGGAAAGCATCGAGAAGCAAAAATACAGTTATTAGAAGAGGGAAAAGGCAACGTGGTGCTGGTGCTGGTGCTGGTGCTGCTGCTGCTGCTGCTGCTGCTGTCGCTGATGCTGATGCTGGCAATACTGAGTGCGGTTGTTTACCAAAACATTTTACGAAAAAGTGTGTAGCAATATTAAATGCTCTTTGCCACGCTGACGGACAACAACGTTTAGCTTTAATTCGCTCAGCTGATAAAAAACTAATCAAAAGTATATGTGAGTGCGCGTTAAATGTATTACGAGGTGTGGTGAAAATTAAAAATTCTCACAAGTCAAGATTGAGGAAACATAAAAATGTTTTGCGTAAATTATTGAATAAGAGTAGTGGAAATAATAATAATGACCATGAATGGAAAAAGAAGAAACGGGTGATTATTCAAGACGGTGGTGCTTTTCTGCCTATGTTACTTGCACCTATAATTGGCGCACTAGTAGCGAGGATATTTGGTAATTCTAAAAGTTAAATATGGAACATGCACGTAAAATGATTATTGTACCGGAGGAGACATATGACCGTGTAATGCAGCAGCAGCAGCAGCAGCAGCAGCAGCCAGACGAATCAAGTAATGGTTTGGAATTACCGAGTACACAGACAAAAGGCGATAACTTATCACGCCTCGATGCTGAGATGCATGATATACTTTTTTCAAAAAGTATTACAGATGAGCGAGAAAAATGTCAAAGGTATTTACAGATTTTAAGAAGATATCTTCATTTTAAAACGTTAGAACGTCAAGAACTTTTATCCGATGGCAATGCTACTGCTGCTGGACCAGAGATTAAACATGAAGACACTTTGAATCCTTTGTCTGATGAGGCGATTCTCACATACCTAAGGGCTCTGTAAGGAAAGCTCCTTTATTGCTTCACCATTGGAAATCAACTGTACCTCACCGTATCAAATGGGATAATTCGGGCACAGTCAGTAACGACGATAAAGTTATACCTCAATCAAATATTATAGATTTGGTGGAGGATGTTGTACAGAGCAAGGCAGCAGCAGAAGAGGAGCCAGTTGGAAGATTTCAACTTGCTAATTTTATAGCTTCGTCTGACACCCCGTCTAAATTTATAAGTAATCCCATCGTATTATCAATCAGTGAAAATTTCAAACGTGCTTTGAACAAAATTTCTTCAAGTAAAAGAAATAATTCCGAGAGCGTTCAGACTTTGGAAGAAGGTGCAAGACTTGCTGCTTCAAGGCGTTACAGCGAACGTTTGAGCAAGAAAAAATCTGTACCACGAACTTATAATATATAAACATGAGTTATGAAAATCAATATTTTGACACTAAACATGAGGCTGGCTACGCAGGTGCACGTAAGCTCATTCGTGTTAATAATAAAAAAAATAAGAATAACGTTAATAATTGGTTAAGCAATCAGGATGCGTACACTCTTCATCGTCCTATTAGAAGGAAATTTCCTAGACTCATGTACAATGTCAGTAATGTGGATGATTGTTGGGAGATGGATTTGTGTGATATGCAATCTCTCAAAACTTACAACGATAACTACGCATATCTGCTTGTTGTAATAGATATTCTTAGTAAATACGCTTGGGTTGAGCCATTATACGACAAAAGTGTCAAGAGCGTTGTAACTGCTTTTGATAAAATCCTAAAAAGAGCCAATGGTCGACGCCCTGTTCTCGTACAAACAGATAAAGGCAAAGAGTTTATCGGTGCGGAATTTCAAAAATATTTACAAAAGAATGATATAAATTTTCGAGTTGCACGTAATCCTGATGTTAAAGCCGCAGTTGTGGAACGTCTTAATCGTACTCTCAAAGAAAGAATGTTTAGATATTTCACTCATAAAAATACACATCGATATATTGACGTTATTCAAAATATTGTTTATGCTTACAATCACACACTACACATTGGAATAAAAATGGTTCCTGGTTACACTTCACTTTAAACGATGTCAGTAGAAGAAGAGAGCAATGCAAAAATGAGTTACTACGTAGAATATTACGCTGATCAAGTCGGGGGAGGTGGTAGAGAAGTAGTGCGCCGAGTGTTTGCAGGTTCAAGCTATCGGCGAGGACATGGTGGTATAGGAAGTTTCTTGAGTGGTTTATTTCGAAGAGTCTTGCCATATCTCACAAGTGGTGCCAAAGCTGTAGGTAAAGAAGCTATTAAAGCAGGAATGGGTGTATTAGATGATGTGGGTAATCGTGGAGTAAGTTTTAAGCAAGCTGTAAATACACGCGCACGAGAGTCTGGTCGAAATCTTAAACACAAGGCCGCAGATAAAATAGCTGAGATGATGAAGGGTTCAGGATATAAGCGACGAGGCAAGAAGCGAAAATGTCAGTCGTGTAAGAGTCGTTTAAGTGGACGCAGCAGCAGCAGCAGCCGCGGTACTAAAAGTGGTAGTGTGAAAAAACGACGTGTGAATAAAAGTAAAATTAGAAGCTCGAAAAAAAAGAAAGTAAATAGAAAAAAGAAGAAGGAGCGCAGTGTCTCTGATATTTTTGGATAAACATCATCATGGCTTTTCTACATTCAAACTCATGCGAATGCATGAAATCAGAATTAGATTTGTTTACTTTACCGCCAACACAAACATCAGTGGAAAATTCGCAATTCATACATTACAAGCCCGTCTCATCTCTCACTGACGATGGGCCATTAGAATTTGTCGTTCCAGGAGGCAATGATTATCTCTATCTTGCTCATACAATGCTCAGTATACGTGTGCAGATATTACCGAATGTTGACATTGCTCCTAACGAAAGTACCACAGAATACGCTAAGGTAGCACCAGTTAATAATCTTTTACACTCACTCTTTAATCAAATAGATGTGTTTTTTAATCAAAAATTAGTATCACCGCCAAACAATGCATATCCATACCGTGCATACATTGAGACACTACTAAATTATTCATCGGCTACAATGGGTTCTCATCTTACATCTTCACTCTGGTATTTAGATACTCCTGGTCAAATGGATGCAGCACCTAATACAGTAAGCACTGATGCAACAGCAAATAAGGGAAGTTCTTATCGTCAATATTTCTCAATTAACGGTCAAACTATTGATCTAATCGGCCATTTACACTGTGATGTTTTTAATCAAAATAAGTTTTTGCTAAATGGTGTTGAACTACGATTACGATTAGTGAGAAGTAAGGATGCTTTTTGCTTGATGGATGTGTCTGATAACGAGAAATTTAGTGTACATATTAAAGAAGCGTCGTTGATTGTACGACGCGTCAAAGTAAGTCCAGGAATTATGTTAGCACATGCGAACACTCTCACGAAAGCCGCTGCAAAATATCCAATAAACCGTGTAGAAGTAAAAGCATTTACACTGCACAGTGGAGTTCATGGGGATACACTTGACAATGTTATTCTAGGCCAAATTCCTAAAAGAATAATCATCGGTTTCGTGGATAATAGAGCATTTAATGGAAATAGAAAGTTCAATCCTTTTAATTTTCAACATTTCAACCTAAACTATCTTTCTCTCTGTCGAGTGCGTTGATGAGTTCGAAAAGCGCAAGTACATAGACACATACTATGAGAAAGAGGGTGTTTTGCTCGATTACGATAAAATCGAGAAAAACCCGTGGCTAAACTATGTCTCAACTCATTTTGGTGCAAGTTTGGCCAGCGCGACAATCTACCCTCGACCGAATTTGTTAAAACGCGTAAGCAGCTTCTCGAACTTATTATGGCTCATGACAAGGAAATAAAAGGCCTCTTACTTATATCCGAAAACGTTTTATGCGTAAATTGGATAATGAAAGAGGATTTTATTCGTCCGTCCAACCATACTAATGTCGTGATAGCTGCCTACACGACAGCACAGGCGCGCCTCGTATTGTACGAATACTTGGAGCGTTTAAACAAACGGTTATTATATTGCGATACCGACTCTGTGATTTTTGTCAGCGATGATGACAATGCAGCGTACGAACCAGAGTTGGGTAATTTTTTGGGCCAAATGACTGACGAGTTAGTCGCATATGGCGATGACGCTTACATCAGTCATTTTATATCAGGCGGCGCGAAATTTTACGGTTATCGCGGAAAGTCGTCGTCCATAGATGCTTTTGAATGTGTAAAAGTTAAAGGCATTAGATTAAATTATAGCAATGAGAAAAAAATAAATTTTACAAGCGTTTGTCAGTTAATTAATAAAGAAATTTCAAATATAAAATTAAACTTCAAAAGTATCCGGCGGACAGCGACTTTTGATTTAGTTACTAAGAGCGAGCGTAAAACATGTAGAGTAGTTTTAACAAAGCGGTGCTATTTCGAAGATGGTACATCGCTCCCCATCGGTTTTAGAAATAATAATAATAAATAATATTAAGGTTTATTGTAAATATTTATGAAAATAGAAATTTTATATATTTTTAAATCCTGTGTTTATTTATTCTAAACCCACATCTTTTCACAATTTGTTTGTTGACGACGACGCCGACGACGAGTGTGACGAAAAAAGGTTAAAAATATATACAACTTTTTATTATTATTATCATGCATTTATAAATATATTTTTTTTTTCTTCAATAATCTATAGAGGAAACCGACAACGCCGCCTACAACGTCTCGTTTCAAAGCGAAAAGGTAAACAAATATTTTTTGTTAAGATTATTTATTTAGAACATAAAATACAAATTATTTTGCCCATAAAAATAGTTTACAAAGATATGTATTTTTTCAGAACTTCTTATAACCATGCTGTTCAGGCCGGGAATTCGTATTGGTGGAATATTTGTCGAAAAAATTTTTCCCTTGTTTACTACTTTTATCTGAAGAGCAAGGTTCTCCACGATATGTATTGCACTGTTTATCATCTTGTACTTTTCGAGCATTCTTGTCCTCCTTCACAGGCGTGTATGAAATATTTTTTCGACTCATTTTGCTTGAGAACACACTCTAATCTGTCTTGGCAACTGACTTGACGATACTGATTTTTATTATTAAAAGAACACAGCTTCGTCAAGTGTTAATAGGAAATGGACACCACCACTCTTAAGAACGATTTCCCCCTTGTATTTATTGCAAGCGAGAGCGTCAGTATATAACGAACTTTTAACCAGCCAACACCATGGGTCCTTTAGACGCAGCCATCGATAATCTCATCGCTGCTCAAGATGCTTTTAACAAAACACCATACGTGAGTTTAAAAGTTATAAATTTTAAAAACTATTGCGAGTATAATTATTGATATTATCGTTTTTCAGGCTATTGTTTACCAACAAAAACAAATTGTAATGAGTGAACTTACAGCCCAATATCGTAATTTGAAAGCAGCAATCTCCAAAGGTCGCGTTAAAGCATTGGTAAATTACACTATATACTTTTTATATAATTTTTACATTTACTACACAATTACTTACTTACTGTTTCAGGATGCTGTTACTTATCTGGAGCGTCAAATTCCCACGTTTTGCGACTACGACCATCGACGACTAGTGATCACGCATGCGCTAGAGCTACTAAAAGATCACGCTTGCGAAAAATGGGTAAATTTTAAAACTAATAACGATTCCTAAATTAATGATAATTATAATAATATTAATCATTCGAAATGTTTTTAGAATTTCAGGATGTACTACCTCATAGAGACTATACAAGAAACAGGCGAACTTGACAGCCCTGGTTTCCTGTACCAATCGGCCTGGGATCGTGAAATCTGGGGAGCACTTGTCAAACTGACAAGATATCTACAATCACTCAACGGCGATTCCGACACCGAACTGTCGGATTGAAGAACAAAACATTGTTATTATTGCTAAATTTTTAAATAATTTTTAATATATTTTATGTTATAAAAAATTTGAATTTTTTCATTTACCCGCTCTTTTTTCGAAAACCCCACTCCTCCCCATATATATATATATATATATATATATATATAATTTATGTTTGTGTTATTTGTATCTGTGTGGTGGACCTCCTATAGCGAGGTAGGGGGTGGTGGGTGGCGGGTGGGCCGCCTATAGCGAGGGGGTGACACACACCACAAAGCCTTTAGACCCCCTCGCCATAGCGAGATCCGACTACCTGCGCCAAGGGTCTAGAGGGGGGGCTCGCTATACCCAACGGCGAGATCCCCACCACCACATGTGCAGACCACGTGGCACCACCCACTGTCTGTCTCGCTATAAGCTACCCTTCTCTACTTTCATACAAACTTCTTTTATATCTGCGACGCTTATCATGATATTATTTTTTTCCTTTACTGTGCAGTTGCCATATTTAGGTGGAATAATCAAATTATAAACAGAGAGCATTATATATAAGAATAAAAACGTTGGGCATGTAGGATGTTCATTGCAACCTGCGACTGTACGTATTGTGCCGAAAAATTTCTGTATAAAATATTTGCTTCCTCCTCAAGAGGAAGCTTTGTAATAGTAAAATTTTCAGTTTTGCTAATACTTCGTGGAAACGCATTTGGAGGTGTTTGGAGTACGAATCATACGTTTTTAGAAAATGTCCGTGCGGATGGCTGTGTGTGTGTGTGTGTGCGTGTGTGTGTGTGTGTGTGCGTGCGTGCGTGCGTGCGTGCGTGCGTGCGTACGTATACTGTTATAATTCTTGAACTACGTGATCGATCGTAGTAAGATTGGACGTGCATATATGTTTTCTGATTCTGAATTCGAGTAAATTTTCTTTTAAAATTAGCTTATTTTATGACCATTTCATGGCCATTTTCGATTTTCGAAAAAATATTTTTGTTTTTATTAGATATGATTTATACAATATATTCAACAATAGTGCTACCTAAAGACTGCTACCCACAAGGTTGGATATTTTCCCCTTCTCCGACGCCCGCCCTCTCTCGTCTAAGAGAGCTCGGGCTTCAGTCCGAGCGGATCTCCGGTGAGACTCTCTTCCCGGAGCTGTGGAATACAGAAAACTATTACGAGGTCTAAAAGCCGACTGTCGCAGTACTGAAATGAGCTTTTAAATTTTAATAGGCGATTATGTAATATAGAAAACAACGTCAAAGGTCTGAAAGGCGGCTGTGGGTATGTAGAAATCGTGAAAAATAATTTTTTTGTGAAAAAGTTATTTTCCACAAAAAAATGAAGCCACCCGCAATTTTGTAACTTGCAGTTGTTAACGTTATTATCGATTCCGCAATTACTGGTATTTTTTTTATTACGATATATGTAAGTTATTTTAGGAGTTCACGGAGCTCTATCCTTTTCATATCCACCTTAACCCCCACTCCCCTGATACCCCTCCCTTACAAGTGTCTTCCTAACCTATCCTTTTAGTATCGAATAGTAGCGAATATTTAAATCAAAGAATGAGTTGATTGTCCCATGTAATTATCTTCCACTAGCAGAATAGGAGGAAGCTAAGTGCCAATGACTTGGCAGCGGTTTTTTAGAATGTTTAAAATGAATATAAAGTTCATTACTTTTTAAAATCAATTGTACTTAAGATAGAAAATGACCTCTAAATTGTCCTGGTTTACTTTCCCTGTTGTAGATATTTAAAATCATATTTTTCAATAAGGTAATTGCATAGATTTAAAGTTTATGTTATTGTGACCCGTAAACCATGTGCTGTCTCTTTAGTGAGAAATTCTTATTCCGGTATGATATTTTTCTTAGTGTTATTTTCCCATTTATTAAGCCATACGAGGGCATCTGTCAGTACCTACAGTTAAACAAAATCGTGCACAAAAAATAAATTGGTTCGAAAACTAATTTCAAAATTTTCGCATTTTAAGAATCATGAATAACACCTTGTGACGAGACGCAAGTCTCACATATGAAACAAGTAAGCGCGGCCCCGAGTCAATCAGCTGACGCCAGCGAGCGCGCGCGCGCGCAGCGAACAAAGGCGAGTCCGCACGACGCGAAGGGAGCGCGCGTGCGCACCAACCGAAAGGCCAGTCCGCACGAGCGCGAGAGTCTACTAGCAACTCAGCGGCGACGAACCAGGCGGCGCGAGCGGCGCGCCGCGAACACACCTATATAAAGCGGGCCGCGCGGCGGAGCGGGCAGTTCTACTCGAACTTAACTCCAGGCGGCATCGTGAGCACACGTTACCGCAAGGAACGGCCAGAGATAGACCGACGCCGACGACATCGCCTTGTGAGCACACGTGACGACAGAGTTAGCGAACCCGGAACTCCGAGTTGTCATCGTGAGCACACGAGACAACCAGGAACAACCGAACCGCGCCGAGTCTCGTCTACGTGAGCACACGTAGCCGTTACCCGACATCGCCACCTGCTTTTGAACCCCGTTCCAATGGACTTGTTGTTTTCCCCGCCACCGTGAGCACATGGGGCTGTGGAAACAACTAAAGCCCCGCCGACGATTCCCCAGGTCGTGCGCTCACGTCCTGGTGAAGCAGCGGCCAACTCCTGCCCGTTCGAAATCGATCTCACGCCGACATCTCAAGATTCGCCTGGTCACTGTGAGCACACAGGACCAGAAGAAGAACGAGACGAGCGACCTCGATCTGTAGAGCCGTGCGCTCATGACTCTATGGACCCGAGGGATTCCTAATCTCCGAAAACCCTACAATATCCCGAACCCACGTCACCGTCCGAATCTCCGATACCGCGTCCGTAAAACCGACGAATACACCGAAACTACGTAACTCAGTCAACGTCGCGTTGATGTACCGTTAACCGCACTAGTTTAAACCAGACCGATTGTAAAGGCGAAATATTCTAAACAAACCGCGATCTCGATTTCTGTTACAGATGGAGACTAATAATTGAACGAAGAACTTGTTATCTTATTTACTAGAATATATCTATTTTGTTAATAATTTACATAAACAGTCTCTTCAATTAACCTTTCCCATAACCAAATCCTGGCGTCCGGCCGACTACTCAACATACGGGGAAAGTTGAACCGTTACAACCTTATAATCTGTAGATTTCGGTGTAAGCCCTTGATTTGGCTGTTTCCTGTTCAGAGCATCAAACATATCCTTTAGTTTAAGACAAAAATCAGCCGTCACCTCACAACCTTCAAATTGTTTATACTTTCGCGATCGAAACATTTCTAAGCCAACGGCTACGGACTTACTAAAAATCTGCAACAAATACATGTAACATAATACTTGAAAATAAATGCTATTGAATATTCCAGAGTACAGATAATTACGAATTTGAAAGCAAATGTAATAATTGAAATTTTATGAAATTTAGAAAAAATAAAGAAAAAATCGAGGATAAATGGGTTATTGTCTTACTTGTGTTGCATATTTTACACGCATTTTACCAGTGTTATCGAACTCAACGTGTCTTCTCGAAATCCTTGGACACACCCTTTCCTAGGAAGAGACGTATCGACGTCGTAAAGGTGTTTAAAATACTCCCACTTTATGTAATTGTCTTCTTTTCGAACCTTTTTATAAAAAAAGTATATTAGTATGACTATTTGCTACATTTATTGACATAAATTTAATATAAATAAACAATCGTATCATGCTGAAAAATATATATAATTTTGTGCAATATATTTATGAAACTAATTTTTTTAAACGAACCTTGAGTCGACCCTTATTATGCAACCTATTCCTGATACATTTAAATAAGTGCGGTGTATCGGAGAACACGAAAACTTTGCGGTCGTTGTCAAGTGGATGAGTAAAACAATTTTTTAACTCGGCAATGTTGCTGTTGATCCCTAAAACTTTCCACATCTTTCTATTGGTGGATGCCTCATCTCTAATCACACCGTGTACCAAAGCACCAGCCTTTTCCAATAAACATATCGCTTTTACAGTAAGCTTGGCTAAGTCATTACCGCAAACTGATGTGCTAGATGCAAACACAGCAATAGGTTGTGTGTATTTTTCAGACAAAGATTGAAACATTAATACTAGCCTGTGAAATGCTTTATCATTAAGATCTTCACTTTTACGGCCGTCATCGCCAAAAACGGTCAATCCGGTGTAGCTTAAGATTTTCGTAGAAACAGCAACGGACTTACGTAGATTAATTTCATCGAGAAGTAGAACCCCGTGGCGCAGTTGCGGTTTTTTTTTGTCAAAAGATTTTTTCAAGAGCTTAAAAAAACCTTCATCGAAACCACATTTATCACCTATTAGTGTCATATATTCACGTACAGTCTTCGTACAAGGTAAAGGGATTATGTCATTGTCTCTTAGAAATTCATAATAACCTTTCGATCTTATGTTCAAACCGTCCAAACAATCGGTAGATAAACCAGCAACTTTCGTTGCCGATCTGCAATAGCGTCCGTCAGTAATGAGAGTTTGTACACACACCGTTAAATGAAACTTTGAATTTCCGGAAGTGACCGGCATGTTCGCGCCACCGGCGGCTGTGCGTTAACTGTGCTTAGCATTGCACATGCGTCGCCCGAATGCGACGCACCTACGCCATTGCTCGTTCGCAAAGCGCGTTAATAGAATTGCTGTAAATACTATATTTTAATGCATATTAATAATAATGATAAAATTGTTAGGCTGAATAATGTATGAAATAAAAATAATATTTACGTATATTTTGTTCTTTTATTAACCAATTAAATGATGAAAAAGACTGATTATACAATATATTATAGTATGTTTAAACAATTTTGAAAAAGTTTTACATAAAAGGAATAATTGAATACTTGTATGAATTTTATGATCAACTTACAATGAATTGCTCAATGTCTCTTTCAATATCCACATTAGGCAGATCAGGCGTTTGAAAGTTTGAAAGAAAGAAAGTTTGTGCTCATCAATTGTAGCTGCTGAGCCTGGGACCAGAGAAGTAGCTGTCTGTAGTACGCAGCTGAACCTACGACTGCGCCAGCTATAATACATATGAAATTACGTTAGATTGCATTAATAAAACGTACCATAAAACTGCAAGCAAGTACCTTGTGGTGGTTGATTAATCAACATTGCTGGCATGCTCCAGAAGTTTCCTGGGAATCCATTTTCTATTGGTGGTTGAGAGCCAAGCTCCAACAAATTCTCTGCCGTTGATATGCCATCTACGCTATGGTGGTGGGGTGCGGTCTGTATATGTATAAATGAAATAATAAATATTTTGTTTATACATTTTCTAATCATTTGATTAGACAATTTAGTTTGTAAATTAAAAATACTACCGTGATTGATAGGTGGAGGCCATAGATTTCCTGGTGTAGTGCTTGTATGACTGTGCTGAGAAGTCGAATTTCTGCGACTGCCCCATTCTGGCCCACCATTTTGGTTCACGCTCAGTCCTGTGATTTGACCCTGAAAAAATAAATCCTCGATTTAGAAAAATACCTGTTCAGTTCATTGTACTGAGTAGTTTAAAACTCTTATAGTAGTAACCTTTCTCATCAAGTCTTCGAGCTGCCATCGCTTGTTCTGAGCCTGCTGTCGCACGGTGCCGTTGTTGCTAGTTGTGTGATTACTCTGCTTTTTTTCGACAAGTGTCGCCTGCGACGGCGGTGGTGTAGAGCTGGTTAACGAAGGTGGTGCCTGTGGATTTTCATTGTCTTGTTTTAACCGTTTAAGTTCGTCTCGAGCCGCTTGCAGCATCAACTGTTGCTCTTTTAATTCACGTGTGACTGCCTGCAACATCCGACCCTTCACTTTCAATATTGACATGGGTTGCGAGGATTTGTCAAGTTTAATGCAACATCAATTTGATGATTTTAACATCTCTATTTTATTTAATATTAAAACGTAACAATATTGTTGAAAAGTCACCTGAATTTGTTCTACGGGTGGCAGCTCACTGCGCTTGGGTCTGACCGTTTCGTCGAGGTCGTTGTACTCATTCGAGTTGTTCTCCTCCATCTGATAGACGTCATCAATGTTGCCATTCATGATTGGAGGTTCATCTTCAACAAGTTCAGATTTGGAATTCGGAATCCCATCAACAGCTTCACGACCTCCTGTTGCATTGTTCATCAGGCCTTCAAGTGACTCAACTGGGCCTTCAACGCCTCTAATTCAGCAATTTTGTCCCGTTGACCAGTGGTTCGCGAGCCTTCGGAACTCTATAATACATTGGAATAATTACTCGTCTGTTATTTAATTTTGTTATATGTATCAACTGGAACTTGTACTAACACAACTAGCTCTTTCAATATGTTCGACTGCTTGCATAAGATGATCCATGTGTCTCTTCTTATTTTCCAACTGTTGCAGCTTACCCCTCAATACTTCGGTCTCTCTCTCAAGCTGATCCACGTTTCCTTGATTGGGGTGTTCTTCAGCTCCTTGGATATGCTCTTCGCCTTCTTCCTCCTCCTCATCGTTAACGAGCAAAGCTTGTTGAGCTTGACGGGCTTCGTTCAAACGCTCGCGAACTTTTAGCTGCATTCCTACTAGCTGCGCCTGGTGTTCTTGCAGCTGGGCCAACTTGTGTTGAGATTCCTCTACTCTCAGATCTCGTCGTCTGCTCTCCGTAAGTACTAAACGCCTTCACTCGACACTCCTCTTTCGAACTGCTATTCTGCTGCTTTCTGCCTTCGGGCGTGTTTTTTTTACAGTTCGTTGCACGCTCCTTATTGCAACCTTCAGCCTGTCATAATTTTCGCTGGAGGCTGCACTCACCACACGCTGTTAACTCAACTGCAACTTTCGCACTCAACTCTAACCTCAAATTGTTTCGCTTGGCTTGGCTTCGCTTTTCTCTTGCTCTTCCTGCATCTCTACTCTCCAATCAGCACACGAGGCGACATCTCACGAGACGACGGGGAAGATCTACGTCGGTCAACATCTACACGGGTCGGTGCGTTTCTCTGTCTCTTCTTTCTCCTCATATTCTCCTCCAACTGCCATTTGGTGAGGAGCTCAGCATTCATTTCTCTGTCGGTAACTTCCAACTACGATCATCTACTCCAACGCTCTACATTATCGACTGCCAGTAAGTTGCCGGCAAGAATGAGTGTAACAGGAGAGAAGGTTACGGAGGCGTACCAAACCATCTGCGAACACTGCAACAGGCCTATACAAACCAAGGACCCGAAGCAGTGCGAGGTTTGTCGCAACTCCTTCCACACACGTTGCGTAACCTTTCGATCTGTGGTGTTGAAAGGCGTCCCGACGCTCGCGTGTGCAACGTGTGCTGACTTAAACACCAGAGCCAAGCTAGACGCTTCACTCAACGCCAGCACGTTGCAGAGGACTGGCAAGAGGGCCAAAGCAACATCAGCGCCCTCTTCGACTAGCACCTCGCGCAACCAATCGCCGGTGCGTCCATCAGCAACTTCCTCTGCAAGGAAGGACGTCACTCTGCAGGAGATCCTTGCAGCAATAAAGGACGTCCGCGCGAGGCAAGATGAAGCGGCGATGTCTTTGAGAGATAATTCCACCAAACTCTCGGGGTTAGAGACGAGGTTGGGCCTACTGGAGCACCGACTCATCGCCCTGGACGACCTGCCCTTGCTCCAAACTCGCATAGCAAATGCAGAGCAGACGATCTTGGAGCTAAGGGCACAAGTTGAAGATCTGTCGTCCAGGCCCCCTCCTGCGCAGTCCCCTCAACACACCTCGTCCGACAACGTTCCCCCTGCTAACACTGTCCCTTCGGAAATTGCCAGTCTCCGAAGGGAGCTGCTGAAGATCAAGCAGCAGCAGGGGAACAACAACAACAACGTCGTTGTTCTGACAGGGCTGCGCTACACGAGGGAAACATCCATTGACCTGCTGGCCTTCGCTGTGGTGTCTGCCCTTGACCCCACGGTCCTCAAAAGGGACATAGCCGGGGCAAGGATCATGGGAAGAGTGAATGAGGCCGCTGACACCCAGGCTACTGACAGCAGACTTCCACCGATTGCTGTCACCCTCTCTTCTCATGCCCTCG
The DNA here is from genome assembly GCA_012977825.3 of Pteromalus puparum. Taxonomy (NCBI): domain Eukaryota; kingdom Metazoa; phylum Arthropoda; class Insecta; order Hymenoptera; family Pteromalidae; genus Pteromalus; species Pteromalus puparum. The sequence continues at coordinate 32,190,976 of CM053169.1, read as the reverse complement.
CTCGCTCAACCATCAGAGCGAAGATAAGGAAGGGCAAGTTGCACACGGCAGAGCTCGACGCAGGTATCCTGGAGGAGGCAAAGGCTCCAAACCATCAGGGGCTAATCAACGTTAACGAGCTGCTTCCTCCAGAGATACATAAACTGCGCGTCAGGACCAGACAGGAGGTCAAGAGTAGGCCCGGATGGAGGTCCTACGTCAGGGACGGTACAATCTTCGTCCGGTCCCCCAACAACTCGGACAGGGCCACCATCGTCAGCAGTGAGGAAGACCTGGACGCTTTTTTAGCCAGGATCCCTCCAGCCAGCACCAACAGCAGCAGCAACAACAACAACAACAGCACCATCATCCACTGAAGAGGACGTCGCTTATACACACACACATCATTCGTCCTTCGCCACCTTCATCGTCATCTAAATCAACATCTTCATCATCCAAGGTAACTCTGTCCGAGGGACTAAGGGCCTGCCATTTCAATGCTAACTCTCTCACGGGTCACATTGAGATGGTTAGGCTCTTCTTGTCTACTCGTCCCTTCTTTCACGTAATTGCTGTAACTGAGACCTGGTTAGACGACAAAATCAAAACCATCCCTTTACTGGACAACTACATTCTACTCAGACGAGACAGAAACCGGAATGGTGGAGGTGTGGCCCTCTACATACACAACTCTCTCACAGCTAAAATCATCACTTCATCCGACGGCACTTGGTTGGGCAGGCCAGGGAAGCCTGAGTATCTTTTCTGTGAGGTCTCAGCGAGGGGAGTTAACCCTATTTTCGTCGGCGTTGTATATCGACCACCCCATGCCCCTTTCATCCAGGGCAGTGACTTTATGGAAAAACTAACCACGCACATGCACTGTTACTCTACTAAACTTGTCATGGGTGATTTCAACGCTGATCAGCTCTCCTCTTCTGAGGATGCCAATTTCATCAGGTCATTCATAGATGAGAACTCACTTCTGTCGGTTCCCTATGGTGCAACGCACCACAAACAGGACTCCGACACCTGGCTTGACCTCTGCTTAATTGACGAGCAGGATCGCCTGCTCGCACACTGGAAGACCGACACTCCATTTATTAACGGACATGACCTTATAACGGCCACACTCGACGTACAGATGCCACTACACGCACCTCAAACTTACTCTTACAGAAACTACAAAGGCATCTGCGCCGAGAAGCTAAGGGACTTCTTGGGTGCGTGCGACTGGTCATTGCTCGCTACATCATCACTTGACGACTGCATCACACTGTTGAACGCTAACTTGACTAACGCCATAAACCATCTCGCCCCATTACGAACAGTGACCCCACGAACGAAACGTCACCCGTGGTTCACCACGGCTCTTCGTGACCTTGTGAAAGAACGGGACAGACTCTATCGACGTTTTCGCAGATCGCGTCTCCCCTTAGACCTGCTATTCTATAGACTAGCTAGGGATGACGCTCATCGGCAGGTCGAGGATGCCAGGCTGAATTATTATCATTCACGCTTGGCGTCTCTGACTGACGCCGGTGAGATCTGGAGAGAGCTAGAGAAACTTGGAATCACCACCTCCAGGGAATCACCTCCCTCTCGTTTCTCTACTGAAGACCTCAACAGGCACTTTAGCGGAATTTCCACCGATCCGCTGGCCCCTGACGTTGCGGACTACCTGCAAGGGCTCGAGAGTCTGAACACCCCCGAACACTTTAACTTCAGGGAGATAACGGAATCGGACGTTTTAGCTGCGATAATGCACTTTGACTCCCAGGCAAGAGGCAGCGATGGCATTCCACAGGGCATAATTCAGAAGGCATTGCCAGTACTCGCTCCCTTTCTCTGTAGAATTTTTAACCTGTCCCTGAGCGAGTCATGCTTCCCCTCTGTCTGGAAAAAGTCTCTAGTGCATGCGCTAAACAAAGTCAGCTCCCCAACATCTCTTTCTGACTATCGTCCGATCTCCCTTCTATGTTTTCTGTCAAAGGCACTGGAATGGCTGGTACACAAACAAATATCTGAATATCTGGAATCGAGGCTCTGCCTTGATGATCTTCAAACCGGCTTTCGCTCCGGACATAGTACTCAGTCAGGCCTGATAAAGTTGACCGACGATATCAGGCTAGGGATAAACAAAAAGATGGTTACACTTCTCCTCCTCTTCGACTTTAGTAAGGCGTTTGACACTGTGTGTCACGTCAAACTTCTCTCAAAACTAACCTCTTTCGGTTTCTCGAAACAGGTCATCCGCTGGCTTGCATCATATCTTACGGGCAGAGAGCAGGCTGTCATTGGTGATAAGGGCGAGCTCTCCACCTTTCGCCCTCTCAACACGGGAGTCCCACAGGGGTCCGTCCTGGGCCCCCTGCTATTCTCGTTATACATCAATGACATCGGCTTCTGCCTTGACTCAGACACCTATCACCTCATTTATGCGGATGACCTCCAGATCTACTGTCAATGCCCCCTCGAGGAGCTGGATTCCTGTTCCGTTAGGATGACAGCTAATGCCGAGAGGATTTCAGGCTGGGCAGCACAAAATCGTTTGAAGTTAAACGTCAGCAAAACTCAGGCGATCGTCCTGGGCTCCCCTTACTACATAAACTCTTTACCAACTGTAGCTAACACCTACATAAACATAGGAGGAGCCCGGGTCGAGTATCAATCATCCGTGCGCAGTCTCGGGTTATTGCTAGATTCGAAGCTAACCTGGAAAGAGCATGTCAAGCAAATATGCAAACGTGCTCACTCTTTAATGTACCGTCTAAACTTCTTTCGAAAAAGCACTAGCCTTAGACTGCGCAAACATCTTGTGCAGGCTCTCCTGTTTCCCATCATTGACTATTGTTCACTGGTATACTGTGACTTGACTAAAGAACTAGACCTCAAACTACAGAGACTGGTAAATACAGGAATTCGTTACATCTATGGTGTAAGAAGGGATGAGCACATCACTCCTTACAGGCGTGAGCTCGGCTGGCTCACCACCGCCGGACGTAGGAAGTACTTTATGGCTTGTTTTCTAAGAAAACTATTTAATACTGCTGTACCATCCTATATCTTAGCCTATTTTAACTTCCACGTCGCCCTCCGCCCAGTGAGGGGTGAAGTGAGTCCTCTAGACATCCCCCCCTTCGCCACAGAGACGCTGAGGAAATCATTCCACATCAGCGCCTCATATCTCTGGAATTCCCTACCATCTCACTTACGTAACAATAGTTCAATTTCTTATTTCAAAACGCAGGCTAGACAATACTTTTTCGCTCAAGAAGAACAGAGTAGAAACAACTAAATTCGCAACATTCTCTCAAAAATCCTCACAAACAATAGTAACTATCACACAAACACCTCATTCATAACTTTCGCTATCTCATCTCACCACTATTACTTAACACACTTCAAATCATCTATCGCTCAAACCTGTAATTAATCTGTAAATATTTTCTATAATACTATTTGTACAACATAATGTACAGTAATAAAACACTTAAATCTAAATCTAAATCTAAATCTCGCGTTGCTCTTGCCGTGTTGTCGTGTTGTCGAGTGTCGAAACTCCGAAAGGATAACCTCTTTTCAAATACTCTCTGCCGTCTGCTCCCATGGCTGCGGCCATGTTGTTCATGACGTAAGTAGGTCATTCCTCCGCAGTCCGCAGCGAGAGCTGAGAGCTGTACATACATACATACATACATACATACATACATACATACATACATACATACATACATACATACATACATACATACATACATACATACATACATACATACATACATACATACATACATACATACATACATACATACATACATACATACATACATACATACATACATACATACATACATACATACATACATACATACATACATACATACATACATACATACATACATACATACATACATACATACATACATACATACATACATACATACATACATACATACATACATACATACATACATACATACATACATACATACATACATACATACATACATACATACATACATACATACATACATACATACATACATACATACATACATACATACATACATACATACATACATACATACATACATACATACATACATACATACATACATACATACATACATACATACATACATACATACATACATACATACATACATACATACATACATACATACATACATACATACATACATACATACATACATACATACATACATACATACATACATACATACATACATACATACATACATACATATATATGTATAGAGTATATGCGTGCGTATATGCGCACCAGCGCGGAGCTCCTCACACGGCAAAAGTTCCACGAATGGGGGAGAGAGCTTTCGTCGCTCGAGAGCGGGCGCAATTATTCGAAAAACAAATGCTCATCGAGCGGCGAAGTAGCGTGCATCGCCGAGACGCGAGCTCCGAATCAGTGTCGCTTGGTCTGCCTGCAGCTAATCACCTCTGTGCTCTTCGTTTGCTTGTGCTACCCGACTCCAGAAAAATGGCATCTGCTTCATCAATTTTTGGCTGTAAGTATTTGATTGTTTATTCTAAATGCAGAGTGACTCCACCTTTTTTAACGATTTGTGCTACATTTTCCCATTTTTTTTTTATTTTTCAGACTACAAGCTGCCCGTACCAACCATCGACGACATAACGGAGCTGGAGATTTTGGAGGTGCGCCATTTTTTGGCGGTACAAATGGAGAAGGAGGTCGTAAAAATGCACGACGAAGGATATTCTCTAGCAAATTATCCTCCTCACGAACGAGAGACGCAAGCATTTCGGACCATAACCCACTCCTTGAACTGCAGTCCCGGCCGCAAAATGAGAGGTAAGTTTTTATTATTCTTTTGCTCTTTCATTTTTCTTATTTCAGTGCCGCTGCATGCTTTGGCGTGTTGGTTTCATTTTTACAATTTTTGTCAAATTGCTTAATACACGGTATTCGTAAAGTGTGTGTGTGTGTGTGTGTGTGTGTGGGTGTGTGTGGGTGTGTGTGTGTGGCAGTTTGTGCGCGTATAAAGTATTCCAGTTATGTATTGTGTGTGTCTCTCTTTCTGTTTCAGTGCGGCAAGTAAGAAAGCTGTGGGAATTCATGCGGGAGCAGTATAGAACCATTGCGAAATTCCTTCGCAGGGAGTATTTGCAGCCCAAGGACTTGGATCCGGAAGATCGGTGCCTGTATAAAGATCTGCAAAATATTGCATTTTTATTGTGATGTGATGTGATGTGATATGTATATCTAAAAAAATGTAATGAAATTTAACATGTATAGCAAAATTTGATTTTTAAAATGTAAATTAATTAAACTGACTCATCGCAATGCACAGAAAAAAATCATTAAGGTTAAGCACAAATTTTTTGGGATTAATTTCTTTAATTTTGAATATTACCATATTGATGAACAAAATAATTATTATACACGCAATAATTTGTGCTACACCTTAATGACCTTTTTCAGTGAATGCTTTTATTTATATTATATTGCACGTCCTTTTTATTCATTTACTAATTAAAGTATATTGCATTTATTAATTAAAGTAGATTCAAAAAAACGTAAAATTGTATATTTAAATATATATATATATATATATATATATATATATGACTAGAGTTTCTATTATTGCCATTGTTGTTCTCGTTCATGCCGCTCTTCATTTGTTAATACACAAAAGCGCGTCGAGCTGCAAAGGCGAGTATGTGAGTGTGTGTTGTGCTGCAAGTGCGTGTTTTTTCTCCCTTTCGAATAAAACTTCGCGAATATTTTTTCATTTATCATTTCGGTTTTGTCGTTTATTCTTTCGACAATGCCTTTTAATCCTAGTGAAGCAAATCTAAATCAGATGCGCGCGTTATGGAGGAGAAATGAACGTGTCGGTGAAATCACGCGGTATTTCAACTGCACGCAAATGACTGTGCGCAATTGGATTAGGCAATTTGAGGAAGAAGATGATAATAATCTCGCTCACGATCTCTGAGCAGACCATAGTGGCAGTAGATTGACTTTATCGGATGCTGATCTTGAGCGAGTGCGGCAGGCTATAGAGGAAAATCCGTTTCAACCTGCCTACAGGCTCCCGGAAGCATTGGGGTTGGAAATCGGAGAGCAAACGCTCCGAAATTCCATTAAAAAGCGATTGCATCTTAAAAATCGCAAAGCAGCCCGCAAAGCCATTATCTCATATATGGATCATATATACATTACTAAAAAGGTAAATAGGATTTTTACATTACAATTAATCAAATACCCCTATAGCACCCGATGTTATAATGATGCGAAAATATTTTAAGGTTAGCGAAATATTAGTTAAATATTACAGAATCTAGTAGCAATGTTTCTTAAATAGTTGCAGGAATATTAATAAGGCTTCATGCAATATTGCACAATCTGGTAACGCAATCTTCAAGCAATGTTCCCAAAATATTGGGATCTCTGTGGGAGATAACCAGCCTCGCAATAAAAAAGCGGACATTTTGGTGCGTGACAACATTGCCTAATGGTTGCAGCAATGTTGTTCTACGCGCTAGCAATATTGACGAATCTAGGCAGTCTTGCAATGCAATGTTGAAGCAATGTTGCCAAATTATCGGGTGCTATAGGGGTAATTTAATAGGGTTGTGGTGCTCCCGACGGCGCAGTGTATAAAACTTATACTTGCCATCGGGGCGCTACCGCGCCCCCTGATAAGAGTAATCGATAATATTATTTTTAGATCCTGCTGGTGTTAATACTTGTAAATAAGTTTATTTTGTTCATTTTTGTTCTTGTATTTCTGTAACTTTAAGATAATAAAGTGGTCGCAGAATCAATTTTTCAAAATTTCGCGGGTATCTAACTTGGCTCGCATCAGAACAACATGGCCGCCACAGTACGTGCAGACGACTGCAGGGTGTGCAGACCACAGAGAGCGGTTAACCTCCGTTTGCTCCGACGAGATGAATCGCTGCAGTTTGCTCCGAAATAAACATTGCGAGATTAAGCATTCTTTTTATTTGTGCGCTGTTGAAGCCAGTTCAACAGAACAAGATTCTCAACTATTTTCTCGACCTCGCCGGCCAACTTCAATAAAGAGAACAAACAGCGTGAGTTCTTGCTTTTTTACTTTATTTACGCTTTTTTATGCTTTTACTCGCACAAAATGCAAATAACCATGATCTTTCTACGCTTTTGTTAACTTTCACTGCATGAACTTCTCTTTGGAAATGATTTTAGTTTCATTTGAATTTTGTATCATTAGACAGAATTGCTCATTTTACTCAAAGTGTTTATTTAACTATTGTAGTGGTGCAACGTCCACTTTAAGGGGGTCTCAAACCCATTTCTGCGATTTTACCGACCTTGCGGCCGGTAGTGCAGGTAGTGCTTATAATAACCTCTGGCGCCATCTGGCGTCAACCACTACAAAAATTTGCAATATCGAAACTCACACTGCGTGTTGCCGTACACGCAGATTTGATATAACGAAAAATGCCGCTATACATAGTGATCTGTATTTCGTATATACATCACACGTGTTTCGACTACACGCATTTTTTACAATATAATAGCTGTGCATTTCGCATATACACGCGTGTTTCGAATACACGCTTTTTATATTATAAAAATTAATAAATAATTACGTGTATTTCGCATATACACACGTGTTTCGAATACACGCTTTTCTTACGACAAAAAACTACTCTTGAGATGTGCTATTTTTTTTCCCAGAAATTTGAAAAAAATGAGTTTATTTATAAATGATGCATTGTATAAAGTTGAAACTTGGTATAAAAGCCCTTGTTATGTCTTTCAACAAATTTATACAGTTTAGTGACTTAAGCGTAACCAGAAGATCTAGTTTGTTCTAAATTGTCGCTTTTAGCGCAAGTGTTTTCGAACAAAGTAGATCATCTGATTGTATGTAAGTGCATCAAACTGCTGAAATATAGTGAAATATATTATGAGGGCTTATTATATCAAGTTTCAAGTGTATACAATGTACCACTTTTGAGATATGCAATTTTAGTCAAAGAAATTTAAAAAAAAATTGAGTTTATGTACAAGTGATGCAATGTTTAAACTTGAAACTTGGTATGCAAGCCCCTGTTATATATTTCAACATATTTATACAGTATAGTGACTTAAGTGTAACCAGAAGATCTAGTTCGTTCTAATTATACGCTTTTGGCGCAAGTGTTTTCGAACAAAATAGATCTTTTGGTTACACTTAAGTCACTAAACTGTATAAATATGTTGAAATACATAACACAGGCTTGTATATCAGAAGCGTCAGAAGCTACTGCCGTATAAAAGGAGATGTACTAGTATAAGTAGCAAGTTGATCTTGGTCGAGGACTAGTAGGGAATCCTGAACATACAGCTGTTGCAGGAGTTGCTTGTATTGCAGCAGCAGCAGTTGACCAAGCTCAAGTAGCAGCAGCAGCAAAAGTTGTATGAATATAAGCAGCAAAAGCTGCACACACAGCAATCGCAGCAGTGGCCCCTGAATATGCAGCTGGAGTACACTGTGGACCAGTAACTCCAGCAGCACTGGACTCCGTACTAGTAACAGCAGACCCTGGTCGAGGACCTACTGTAGATCCTTGATGTACAGCTGTAGAATGTATACCAGCAACTTCCAACTTCAGGGTCGTCTACAGATGATTGCAACAGGTCAGCAAAGCTAACCAGGCCAGCAAACAGCGTGATTTCAGCTCCAGGGTTGTCTTCTGATGATTGAATCTGGTTCCAAGGTCATCCTCAGATGACTGAAGCCTCCAGCAACCCCACCCAGTAGCACCAGAGAGCGTGAACTTGGTTCCATGGTCGTCCTCAGATGTTCGAAGCCTCCAGCAACGCCAGCCAGTACCACCAGTGAGTGTGAACATGGTTCCAAGGTCCTCCTCAGCTGATTGAAGCCTTCAGCAACGCCAGCCATCACCACCAAAGAGCGTGAACCTGGTTTCAGAGTCGTCTCCAAATAATGAAGCCTCTCGAAACGCCAACCAGCATCAGTAGCAGCAGACAGTTTTATCCAGCTCCAGAGTCATCTTGTTTGTAGCCGCCAATGCCAACCTATAATGCACAGACAGTGTAAATCAGCTATAGAGTCATCTACACATAATAAAACAACGTAATCACTGATTTCACTGCACATAACACAAGAAATACTTGTGAATTTTGAGTGTCGACGAATCTTCATCCAGACGTATGTCGGAGGAAGGTATCAGTATAGCCGTAGAAGTAGCAGCATAAACAGTGATAGTCGATCCACATCTAGAATGTATCTTGAAAGTTGAATATATACGCAGAAGTGGAAGCAGCAAGAGCACCAGCAGCAGCAACAGAAGCAGACACCAAAACAAGGGATAACCTCCAAGCGCAAAAAGTCAAGTTTCTTGCTGGAGTTGCGTATTTTCCTCTACTGCAGCACTCCTTGACGGACTGACACTCACACACTGCATCGTAGCTGATATTCCGGAGCATCACTTTTATATACTTTTCGCACTGCATTAGAAGTACTCTGGCGAGTCTCGCCGTGAGCAGCAGATCCGCGAGCGAGATCGCGCTGAGCGGAGGCTGCTTGAAAATATATGCGCTTTTGATTAGCACACTAACACTGCTGTATCGCGTCGACGTGCTGCACTTATACAATCAATACCTTTGAATAACTTGAAGTTTAACCGAACGAGCGAAGGCCGGGATGCAGCTTCAAAACGTCAAAACACGAGGCAGCAAGGCACAGCTGGCGAGTGGCGGCTGCGTAAACTTGTCGCCGCAGACGCCAGTAGGTCCCCAGATCGACGCGCACAATGTATGCGCAGTCGTCGTACTCACTTCGCCAGAGCCGCGGACAGAGCAACGCACAGCTGTTCGGCGTCGCTTAGATGATAATAAAACTATTATTTTTTTGTTCAAATTGAAACCAAGACATAGTTGCCATTTCTTTCATCTTTTTATACCTATGTGCAAAGTTTCAAGTCGATCTGTCAACGCGTATAAAAATGGCATTTGAACGAAATTTTCAACATGCACACGCTGCAGCTACTGGTTTTTGTTCAAATGCCATTTGTTAACGCATTTAAATATTGACTTGAAACTTTGCATTGTGATAGATGATTCCGAGAGGAAGGGCAACTATGTCTTGGTTTTTGATAATTCACCGTATTTATTTAGTTTCAAGCAATTTTCTACCGAGTACTCGTTCTATCGACTCGGTCGGTAAAAATTGGGTTTGAGACCCCCTTAAACAGCTTGATTAGAGGCTCTTCATCATGCAAACGAAACCTGATCAACTATTTTCCACATAGCAAAGCAAGCGAGCAGAGTACTGAAAATGTAATACAGAAATCTACCAGGACGCCGAAGAAGGTTGCCCAAAACCTTCTGAGATCACAATCTGATACCATGATGCAGAGTGCATTGCAGTTCTCGGCATCTAAGTTTCCTTCTGAGGAAAGATTGAAAGTGATCAACAAGAACGCAGCGAATCCTAGGCTTTCACAAGATAAAACTCCTGTCACTCACTTTTGCACTCCTAAAAATGCAAGGTCTGGTGCTACTAAGTGGGTGCGCAAACCTGAAAAGCGCTTTTTCAGTGACAATGCTTTGCCTCTAACTCCAGACTGCTTCAATTTGGTGCATCTGGAAACACCAAGAGCAAAGACTAACAATGGAATTGACGAACTAACTGTATTAGAAGGAGAGAGTAGTAGTTTGACTGTGGGAGTTAGAGTAAGGCCATTAAGTTTTAAGTAACTTGAATTTCCATTTTAACTGCTTTGATTTTGTATGGCTTTTAATGTATATAATCTACTTTATTTTTTAGGGGACAAACCGAACCAAGGATAACGTCTATTGTGGAAGTTACTGATCAAAACATAGTAGTTGAATGGTTTAAAGCGTATGCACTCTTACTCGGCTCCAGAGAGGCCAGCGTTGTTGTAAACGGCTAGGGTGGTGGCAAGAAAAAAAAGGAGTCAGAGCAAAAACTGAAAGGTCAGTTAAAGATAAGAGAAAGAGTAACCACAAAGTTTGTTATTAAATTTTTGTACGCAACAATGAAGCACGTATATAAAATGCATCTTACTTGTTTATAGAATTTACACAAAGTAAGGAGGAACGTATGATGATGACAATTGGAGAGATCATACAAGAACTTTTAAATGCACATGAAGCCAATGAGGATGTGGATTTAAATAAACTACAAACACAGATTTCATCCAAATATGGTCTTTCATTATCACCTATATTAGTTGATATCATCGCTGCTGTTCCGTATGCTGTAAAACACGCTCTTTTGCTAAAACTTAAGGCAAAACCCATCAGAACAGCGAGTGGTGTAAGTTTCGTTTCTGATATAAAGCATCTTTAGTATGTTTACAATTTGATGATTCAAAAAAATGTTTGTCCTACAGATTGCAGTTGTAGCTGTCATGTGTAAGCCACATAGATATCCACACATTAATATGACAGGAAATATTTGTGTTTATTGTCCTGGTGGTCCGGATTCAGATTTTGAGTACTCTACACAATCTTATACAGGATATGAGCCTACATCGATGCGGGCAATACGTGCTCGTTATGATCCTTTCTTACAGACAAGACATAGAGTTGAACAGGTTTGCAATTTTTTTTACATTTTACTTGGATTTTGTAAATCATTACTTGTAATTTAATATTTATAATTGTAGTTGAAAAAATTGGACCACAGTGTAGATAAAGTAGAATTTATTGTTATGGGAGGAACATTTATGTCTTTACCAGAAGATTATAGGGATTATTTCATAAGAAATTTGCATGATGCCCTATCTGGGCATGTAAGCAATAATGTAGCAGAAGCTGTTAAGTATTCAGAAAGAAGTAGAACTAAATGTATAGGTATTACCATTGAAACACGACCAGATTATTGTTTAAAAAAACACTTATCAGATATGTTACATTATGGGTAAGTGTAGATTAATTAATCAATTTAATATTTTTTTATGTAAAACTTTTTCAAAATTGTTTAAACATACTATAATATATTGTATAATCAGTCTTTTTCATCATTTAATTGGTTAATAAAAGAACAAAATATACGTAAATATTATTTTTATTTCATACATTATTCAGCCTAACAATTTTATCATTATTATTAATATGCATTAAAATATAGTATTTACAGCAATTCTATTAACGCGCTTTGCGAACGAGTAATGGCGTAGGCGCGTCGCATTCGGGCGACGCATGCGCAATACTAGGCACAGTTAACTCGCGGCCGCCGGTGGCGCGAACATGCCGGCCACTTCCGGAAATTCAAAGTTTCATTTAACGGTGTGTGTACTTTAAACGTTTACTTTGCCTTTGTTACCTTCATAGTTTTTTTCTCAAAGCTTTTAACTTCTGTTGTTCAGTAACGTTTTTTGATGAACTCACACGAAAAATAGTTTTTTTTTTTTATTGTTTCAAACTTTTAGCTATGGAAGTTGAATATATTTTGCAGGAATGGCATTTTTCAGAATTAAATGATAAAAGGGAACAATTTTTATGACGTACATCTGTGCCAGTTACTGTTCTCGAAACTGATGTCTCAAAAAAATTCGGAATTGTACCAGAGACACTTTTGCAAATTTTAAAATCTTTAAATTTTTTCAATATTTCTGGCAACATTTTAAAATTACTTAGAATTGCAGGATGTTTTGATTCTGGTACATTAACTCTTCTTGAGAATACCTCATATGTAATTTCTCTTGATGAATTTATTAAAACAGTTTGTTCAAAAATGTGGGTTTGCATTTTACCATCCATACTATCTACAACATACGTAAAAATGAGAACTTGTTCCTTTCCGATTACAGATTTCTGAAGACCCCATGATTTAGGAAGTTTTATCTGAACGTTATTTTCGTCAGCATCATTGCATATTATAACAAAATATCAGAAAAAATAATTATATAATAAATTGCAGTATGAAAGTTTTCTTAAGTATACGCTTCTTTTAAATGACAGTCAGGGTAAAATATACTGTAATCACCATAGATTTTAGTAACTTACACGGAGTAGAAAAATTGAATGTGAAATTGCTACTAAATTTAGTTGAACTCATCATAATATCATTTACTTCATTATTATGCGTTTCTGTACGTTTTTTGGATTCGAAATCGTCCATTTCTTTAGCCTTTAAAACTATAAAAAACGGAAAAATTTGTTTACATGCTAATCAAAAATTTATGTGGATATTTTAATTGCATTATTAAAACAAAAAATATTTAGAACGAATAAAAAAATGAAACCGAACAGATTTGAACCCGAGATAAAAAAACTATGAACCATGATTTAACACGCACAACTACGAACTATATTGAAAATGATAAGTTTCAAAGTTACGTATGTTCATCAAGTACAACGCATAATTAGTTTATATATTGATTTATAAACACGCAATTATGTAGTGCCCGCAGTCAACTTCATACTTGCCACGGACACTAATATTCGTTTTGATGAGTTATTATTATTATTATTGATTGAAAAATAATATATGCTAAATATATTGTTATACATACTTGAGTCATCGACACTTATATCGCAGTCAATATTATTAATATTCGAAGAAGAACTCGAATTCATCTCAATACCATAACTGCAATAATTTTGGGCTTCGATTTCATTAATATCTTATTGGTTTCCTTCAAGTTCCTCATCTCCTGAACTGTCACATTCTACAATACATTGCACATCTTCTTCTGCTGTTGAATTAAAATTAATAATATTAAAAATAAACCTTTTAAATAAATACTTCACATGCAATGTGTTTTATTAATACTCACGAGTTGCATATTTATCACAGTCTATAGTGTCTGTTTTCAAAGAAGCAATCATATTACAGGACGTTTCCTCTTGCATTTCATTATCAGAATCCGTCTTTGATCTTTCTGCTGCTACTTAAAATAAAAATAAAAAGAAATCAGTAATTAATAGTCGCAAACTTTTATATGAACGGATAAATATATACTCACAATTTTCAATGCTGATGTCAAATTGATTGACATTTAGTGAAGATTCAGATATTGTTTATGCTGCGTAAGAATGATCTAACGTTATGTCAGCGATACATTTTTTCAACGTTAAAGGACTTCTGTCTCTCAATAAATCGTTGTTTTCAAATATTGTTAGGACAGCACCTGCTTTCAAACGATGATATTTTAACGGAACCTATAATGTGAACCTATAACCTATAACCTACATTTCATTGTGTTTCTTGAATATTAATAAAAATACTGAAAAGAATAATGATTTACCTCTGCTATAATATGCCCATCCTTTTTTTTTTTTTTTTTTTTGTTGATCCGGAGAGTTGGAGAAATGCTTAATGCACGTGGGACTCTCTGGCGCGGGACAGACGCCAGGCATACCCACTAAAACTCCACCTCTCATATGGCCGCGAGAATCCCCCCGGTAGCCGCTTTCGCATTCCTTCGGGGGTCGCCTGTCTTGTTACGACCTATAGGTCATCTATCCGTGTCTAGTCAGCTAAGCACCCGTCACTATTTTTCGGCTGCGCGAGAACCTCTCCACGAACGCCGTTATGTCGTCCAATTCTGCTTGCTAGCAAGCATCGTTTTCACTACCGTGTCGCGGCGTAAATGCCCCTACCGTCACCTCTAAGATTCTACGCCTATCAGCCCACCGAGGGCAGTCAAAAAACGTGTGTCTCACGTCGTCCCGTTCGTCACCGCCAGTTTTGCAACCCGGTGCGCTACCTTGTTCATCGCGGACAGGTAACTCCTGAAGTAGCGTGTCCGCGAAAGAAATTGGGTGAGATAAAAATTGACCTCCCCCCATCTTCTGCCTACCCACGGGCCTACCTCCTTAATCAATGATTTCGTCCATTTCGCATGCGGCATTCACTCCCATCGCTCCTGCCATTTCCGCATCGTCCATCGCGGTCCTCGGTTCGGATTTCCACCCAGCCGATTCCGCGGAGACGTCTCCGTACGATCCGCTTGCGTTCAATTGCAAGCAGATCCACGGGATCACCCCCGCCCGATAACCATTGACGCGCCCCGGATACCGTCCCGTACGAGCACGCCGATCCAAGCCGGCCCCTCTTCGTTGGCACCGGCGTTATCTGCTTACGATACTTTTCTTACTGCATGGCATCGGCGCCCACACCTCCGCTCCGTATAAAAGAACAGAGTTTGTGGTTGCCATTAAGAGTCGTCTTACTGCCGGCTAGGCCCGCGCACGTTGGCCATTAATCGACTAAGGCTGCGCCACCCCCCTAATCGCCGCCTTTCGCATACGCTGTCTAAATGCGCCCCCCGTAGTCAGCTTCGTATCTAGGGTTACCCCCAGTTACTTGGCTGTCGGCTTCGTCGTGTATTGTTACGTCTCCCGGCGCGCATCGGTATGAATGGTCGAGACACGCTTCCTAGTCAAGGAGACTATCTCCGTCTCTTTCGAGTGCTAGCTGTAGTCCGTGGTCGGTCATCCATTTTAGCACCGCGGGCCTTACCGCGTTCAATTTGCCCTGCCGGATCTCCACATTTCTAGCTATTATAACCGCCGCTACGTCTCCGGTACCCGGACGAGTTTAACATCCTCCCGGTACTTTCTACTCTGAGTAACCCATCGTACAGAATGCCCTAGAAGTCCCGGTCTCAAGATTGAAACCTGCGCCACCCTGCCGTTATGGGCCTGCTCTTACGTCCCTCCACGGTTTGTATTTGATCGTGCGCTCCCTCAGATAATCCTCTACGAGTCGCATGATGTATCCAAGACCCCAAACGATCGCAGAGAATCCAAAATGTCGACCCATCTAGCCGAATTGAACGCGTTTTTCACGTCTAGTGTCACGAGCAAGACCAATGGCCTGGCCATGACCACCACCAATGACACGCTTCATCTGTTTTCTTGACCGTGTCCGTTACTTCTCTGATCGCGCCGATTGTTGAGCGTCCCTTTCTGAAGCCGTATTGCTTGTCTGAAAGGTCTCCCGCCTCCCTGACGGCGCTTAATATTCGCGGTTTTATTAGCGATTCGCCTGTCTTTCCCATAGTGTCGAGCAGGCTCAACGGCCTGTACGATGGCTTCGCTCCCGCCTGACCTTTAGCTTTTTCAATTAAGACTAGCCTAGCCCTTTTCCACTGCGGACTGAACACGCCCTGCTCCAGGCACTGATTGTACATTTCCAGGAGCAGCTCAGACCGTTGTTTGGCAACGGCCTTAAGTATCTCCGCGGGAATGCCATCCAGTCCCGGAGCCTTACCGCTCTTCAGGGAAGAAGTTGCCGCGATAAGTTCGCCCTCGCTAAAAAGGGGTATCTCATCCGTCAGTTCGTCCGTCATTTCTAATTGAGGTCGGGTGGGATGGGTGGGAAACAGCTTGTCAATTATCTTCTCGATCGCCTCTGCCGCCATCGGTTCCATTCGCCCCATTTCTCCTATTTTTCGCGTGACGATCGCGTATCCCTCGCCGAACGGATCGTTCTCTACATCATCTAGGATCTTGTACCAGCAGCGGCGCTTACTTTCTTTGATTGCGTCCCGGAGTCTCTTCTTCGCCTCGTCGTACCCGCGAGCAAGTTCTTGAGCCGTTGGGCGGTTATGGGCCCTTTGAGCTCTTCTTCTGGCTCGAAGGCTTTGCTTTCTAAGCTCAGCGATTTCGCCCGTCCACCAGTAAACCGGACGTCTGAGGTGGCCGGTGGATACTCGGGGCATCGTTGCGTCGCACATCTCGGTGATTAGCCTAGTAGTGCGTTCTACTAGGATTTCGGCTTTCTCACGTCCGCCTAGTTCGTCCGGAAGCCCATTAGAAGGTAATTCTGCGCTTCGAATCACCTCCGCAAGCGCCTCCCGATTAAGACGTCGAGTGTTCCATCGTGGTTCCCGGCTGTTTCCGCTACTTCGCCTCTCCACGCGTTCTTCCTCGATATTAAAAAGAATGTACTGGTGGTCGCTAGCAGTAAATTCTTCCGTAACGTGCCAGCCCCTTATCTTGCGGATCGTACTTTCCCCAGCGAAAGTTACATCCGGTATCGACTCCCCGAAACCTGGTCTGCGGTAGGTAGCTGTATTTCCCTCGTTCGCAACTACCAGTCCTATCCTTGCTGCCATCTCAAGTATCGCCCTACCTCTCCTATTCGTCTGTGGCATGCCCCACTCTGTCGCTCGCGCGTTAAAGTCGCCCCCGACTACTAGGTCCCCAGGAACGTCTTTTATCGCGTCTTCTAGGGCCCCTAACCTTGTCGCGAAGTCGGCTGCAGTTAGGTTCGGTGACAGATACACGCTGAAGTAAGTGACGCGACCCACCCTCACCCGCACGTAATCGTCTCCGGTTACCGTATCCGCGATTCCCCGCCTGGGCACCCAAACAGCGGCAGTTTTTGCGCCGTTGGACACCCAGCCAGGTGCATCTCGGTCCATATACTGCTCACTTATGAGGAGGATATCCACACTCTCCTCTGCGATGAACTGCGGTAGGAGATCGTGAGCCAGCCTGCTCCTGTGCAGATTACCTTGCAGTATTCGCGCCATTATTTTTGGGTCCTAGCCGCGTTTAGAGCGTTGCGGAAGACCGCGCACGCTCCGGTTCCTGGAGCATGCGCCGTCCTATCGCAAGGCACCTTTGCTTCTGTACACAAGAAACACTTCATTTCTTGAGCCGGCACAGAGCATTGCTTGGCCTTGTGCCCAGCCGCACCACACTTCCAGCAGCTGGTGCTTCTATCGGGACCCTTACATTGCGCTTTAACGTGACCGTATCCGAGGCACCGGTAGCATCGCGTGGCGCTCGCTCGAACCGGCACCCGGCAGTTGACCCACCCGATACGGATCTTGCCTATATTGAGCAGGGCTGTGGCCTTGGTCTGGTCCATTTCGACCACTGCCACCCTCTGCTCTCTCGAGTTTGGTTCGAAGAGGTGCACTTTGGTATCTTGTTCGTCGCACCCCGTGGCCACAGCGATGGCGCCGCAGACTTCCTCCTTGGTCGTAAGGCCGTCAATGTCCCTGATCTCCAGTGTAGTTCCGGTAATCTTGCTCCTAACTGTGCCTGCATGCCCTATTGCGGTTTGTATGGCCGTTTTGAGTGATTCCATTTTGTCTTCACTCTTACCCACGACAACCAAAACGCCACCGTCTTTCGTTTTGCTAAGATACTTAACCTCTGTATTCAATTCTTCTGGCTTAACCTTTGCCTTGATCTCTCTCAAGATATCGGCCTAAGTCTTACCCAATTCCGGTCTTATGAGGATTGCGTCTCCCCTCTTACGCGAGGGTCTTCCGCTGCGCTTTCCTGCAGATTGTTGAGGTGCTTTGTCCTGTTTGTTTGCGGTCCTTTCTTTCTGGCCTCTTCTCCTGCAGCTAGCGCCAAGCCCTTGTGTGTGTGTATTCCTGAGCGCTTCCTCTTGCGTTTTGGCTCGTAGACGTATGCAGATCTACTCCTCTTGTCTTTTTTCGTGCGGGCCGTTACGCGCACGCCTCTCGTCGATGATGTCCGCCCGCTCTTTCTTTGGCCTTAGCAAGACTTCGAGATCGTTCATTCGTCCAGGTTGTTGAGATGGCAAACTTTTTCGCGCCATCCTTCTCTTGTCGAGAAGCGTGAAAACGTCAATCATACATAGCTCCTATTACGGTAGTCCCTCTTTGATTGTTGTATTCACGTTCTTCTGCTTATCCAGAGTTTTTATCATCTCTCTGTTCGTTCGTCTTATTTCCAGCAACTGTTTCTTCGCAGGCTGGCGTGTTCTTTTAGCCATAACCTATCACTGTCATATTTTCGATATTCAGCGGCACTCATGCGCCGCTAGCATACCTAGTGCTGCTGTTGACTTGTGGATTGGGTATCCCGTCTTGCGATGCCTGCACCTTTAGGGTGTCAACTGTCAAGTTCCTGTACATATGCCACTGCTTATGCATGAATATCATTTTTAATAACTATACCTCTTCAAAGATTCACAGACTATGTGCGATGAGGCGCAAAATATTTACTCCATTCGCGATCTCCACTTTTCACGCAGATCTTCATCAGAAGGCACTTTGAATGGTAGAACTTTATCAATTGTTTTCATTATTTGCAACGCAGTTCTTAACAACACACCACTTTTTTTTACGCGAATTACGAACTTTAAATAATAATTCGTATAAGCGGGGGGGGGGGGGGGTGAAAGGTTAGGATGTTACGGCAAAACTTGTTTACCTCTGCGCCAAGCTTTACTCGATCGCAGCGCTCAACGCCGTGGCAAGTTAGCAAAGCTCGACTCGCAGGTCCGAAGAAGCCTACCCCCACCACCGGAGGTTCCCGACCTGTGTATACGACCGTGGCAACTACGCACCCTAAGCTCATATAAATTATTAAATTATACCTATCTTATTTAATAATAATTGAAAATTATTTTTGAAAATTTTTTTATATAAATATTTTTTTATCAATACATATATTTTGATTTGATTACTCTATTGATATTCATATTTTTTATTCTTCATATGTCATAATTACATATTCTTAAATGATTTAATTATTATTATTATATTATTACTAACACTTTAATTATCTTTTATATTATTGAAACGGAGATTCAAATTATCCTAATTTACGATGCGGACTGCGTCCCACGATGATGCGGAGCCGGGCTCTACGCTGCAGTATCCCTCGATCAATGCTGCTCGGTAGCAGCTTTGCGACAAAGTCGCTTTAGTGTTTACCACGTGT
Source organism: Pteromalus puparum (assembly GCA_012977825.3). Taxonomy (NCBI): domain Eukaryota; kingdom Metazoa; phylum Arthropoda; class Insecta; order Hymenoptera; family Pteromalidae; genus Pteromalus; species Pteromalus puparum. The sequence goes on along the minus strand of CM053169.1, from coordinate 32,171,301 downwards.
TCTCATGTGGGCACGGCTGATCTTTGTGATACGCGTTGCAAGCGGATCTTGCAACGCCCGCGGAGGCGGCGGTATTCGTGGGAAGGAGTTGGGATTTGGTACGCACTCGGGTTTCTAAATAACAACGCGAATATTAAAATGAACGTACTGCGTTATTATTACGAGATGTTAGGTATAAGCGAAAGACACGCGAGCCGTTATTAATGCGGCTGTTACGTCATTCACCTCTATATAATGACCTCAATAAAAGAGCGTTTAAAAAACATTCAAAATTCAAACTCTCCGAATAACGTACATCGCTGTATGTCAACATACGGCAAAAGAATGTCAGGACTGAATCAGCGAAACGTCAGTAATTTTAAGATTATCAATATTTTGATTTTTGTAATAAACTGAGGCTTTAAAAAGCCCCAGATTCGTTTAAACAGACAGTTCGTTACCAGACACGGGCTCCGTACACGTCAGTTCGACAATCGGCGAAGCTCATACGTGGAAACAGTCATAGTTTTAAATACATCTGCCCTATTTTATTCTCGTCATCGTCGAGTAATATTGTAATTAATTTGCTAACGCTAGTGGAATAAATTACATCGTTACAGTGAAACTTATTTGTGCCTTGAACGTTATTTATAACATTCTATCCTACCCAACACGAGCTCAAGTCTACATACTGGCAACTGCCCTCAAAGGTAAGTTTCTCATTTATTTGACTAACAGTGAGAGTGTTAGGCGCGAACTAATATCCTTTACAGCCTTGCCACTACACCTATCACTACGTTCATAACTATTTATTTAAGAGTAGTCTGGACGTAACAATTGGTTCCGATACTTAAAAAAATCTAATAAAGATTAGGAAAAACGCGTAACAATAAATTTGTAGAACCAATTAACAATTGGTTCCGATACTTAAGAAAATCTAGTAAAGACTAGGAAAACGCGCAATAATAATTTTTGTTGAATGAATTAAGATTAAAATATCAAAAGTGAACATTAAAAATCGAATAAAAAGAATCTACTACAAGTGAATAAAATCTAACAGTTTCAAATAAAACCAAGTGAAGAAAAAAATCTAACAAGTTCAAAGTGACAAAACTACAAGTGAATAAAATCTAGCATTTTGAAATAAAATCAAGCGAAGAAAATCGTCTAACAATTTCGAAGTGACAAAACTATCAAAAAAAAAAAAAAAAAAAATTCAGAACAAGTATATTTTGGTTTATGTGTGTACCTTATTCCTTAGTCTGCTTAATAGCGACTTATCCTTAGACCTGCTTTAAAGAGCGGTCATTCTAATCATTCCTACAGTCTGCTGAAAAGCAAACTCATCCTTAGACCTGCTTACACAGCGGTCACTCAACCCATTGAACGCACATTAAATTTAAATGAATAGCGAAAAGTGTCAAAAAAAGCCAACACTAGTTAAAAAGAAGAGAGGCGGAAGAAAGATACTCCTACGAAAATTACTAAACGAAAGAAGAATTTTGATAGAGCAAATTAAAAGTATAAACCTACAAATTTATAATTTCAATGCAATTTCAGAAACAAAAAGAGTAGTAGTTCAGAAAAATAACGAGACAGAAATTTCGGAATTTCAACGCGTAATAGGGCAAAAATTCGACGATTTATTAAATTTCGCTCAAATTGAAATAAATAAAAATAAGACTAACAAAAACACGGAGATTGAAACAAATCAGACAGAGAATATAATAATCGAATAGAATATTATAATAATAATTTTATAATACTTTCAAAACAACGTATATCTTTAAACTTAATAAAAAAAAAACAAAAAAAACCCGTAATAGCTTCTTAAAAACATCTAAAAATTAATGCAAGTATAAAAAAAATCGTAAATAGTTACAAGTTACGGAAATATATTCATCTACGATTTGTACAGGCATTTAATATCTGTTTGCATGTCTGAATAGTCAAATATCAAGTGAGGATAAGATTAAAAGAACAAGCTGTAAAACATATGTCACGATAAAACGCAGCGCGTGTCAAATTTTCAATAGCTACTCGCGGCGCGGTGAGTGACCTACTGAATCTGCAGGCATCAGCAAAGACGCGGAAGTCGAGCAAAGCGTAAACGATCGCGGAAAATAAGTAGGTCACGGACAAAAATATACAAGACTAAACGTGTCGTAATCAAATAACTGAACCATATTGCTAATTTAATAATGAAATTTTCAAATGAGTGACAAAGCAAATATAGACAAGAAAACTTCAGACAACGTAAGGATCACTAGACAACACGTTCAACGAAACCCGAATTCAAAAAGCAGTTTATTATCTGGGCCACTTGAAGAACAGGCGTTTAAGAAGAGTGCAAAAATACAACGGACACCCCCAAAACAAGTCAGAATACAAAAAAAAGAAGAGACAGACAGTAAAGAACTACAGAATACGAGCACAAAACAAAAAATCGTAAACACAACAAAGGGGATCATTGAAAAAAAATTTGAAGAGAAAACCAAGGAAATAACAAACAAACAAGAGCAGAAGAGCAAGATAAAAGAAGTGGCAAATCAACAAAATAATCAAGAAAATCTACAGATAAACACCGAACAGCAGGACAAAACAACTTTTCAAACTAACCTATCATTTTTTCAATCAGGCAACGACTCATTTTTAGGACAAACGTTCGAATTTGAAAAGGACGAGCGATATTCGGACATAGGAGGATTTCTAGCAGAACAAAGCCTCGTAGTAGGAACAGCAAAAGATCCGCAGCAAAACCTACTTAAATACGACGAGCCTTCGGCAAATTTTTCGACAAATACAAGCGTAGACGAAGATAAGGCCCTAATAGACTTCGGAAAACAAATCAGAGAAGAAATTAGATCCATACAAGAGATAACTGATAACAAGCTGATCAACAACCATAACGAGAATCATTCTGAAGAAATCCAAGCCGCCACAAACCAACACTATAATAACGGAAGAAATCCAGAGCAAAGAGGAGCAAGCATAAACATGGCTCCCCCAGCAGAACCAGCAAGGCCAATAAAATTAAATCTAAAGGATGTCGTAAACTACGTCCCAGAATACAACGGAAAAAATATGACAGCAACGGAATACATAAAAAAATTGAAGCAGGTTAGAAGTCTTATAGACCCCATAGACGAGGCAAATCTCACAAGTCTGCTGAAAGTGAGAATGACAGGGGAAGCAGAAGAAGCTCTTGGCGGTAAAAGTATAAAAACAATAGATGATTTAATAACAGGAGTGAGAACGCTGTACCCAATCGACGACGATATTCACGAGCTATTTGCGAAAATGCGTAGAATTATCCAAAGAGAAACAGAGACAGTAGTACAATACACAAACAGGCTAAGAAAAATAGTTTTTAAAATAAAAGAATTGAAAAAATTGGAAGGACCATCGCAAGATGAAAGGACAAGGTTTGAGACGGAATTAGACGCAGAAGCCGCAAAGAAATATAAAAAAGGCCTGAAATCAGAAATTAAATATGAATCAGGACAAGAAACCACTGTAGCGGACATTTCAAAGGCAGCTATAGAAATAGAAAGCGACATAAGAAAAAGAAAAGACATAAACAAGGGTATTGTAAATAACATATACGAAGACTACGAACGAAAAGCAGAAACAGAACCACAGAAAGTGCTGACATGCCAAATATGTAGAGACTTCCAACACGAAGCTCTTTTCTGCCGATCTGCCGCTTGCGTCTACTGCAAGGGAGCAGACCATTTTTCAAATAATTGCATGAATGTCAAAAATAAAATCAAACTGATCTGTAAATTCTGCAGTCAGCCAGGGCATTCGATAAGCGCATGTCGATTCAACAAGAAGCAAAATAACCACTGCCAATACTGCCAGGAAATGGGGCATGATGTTGGGCAATGTCCTTATATCAGCGATTATGAGATATGCTGGAAATGTAAAGAAACGGGTCATAACCCGAATAGATGTGTAAACATAAGCATGAATAATATCGAAAAATGTGAATATTGCGATATTAATGGTCATACAATACAAAACTGCCCAGATGTCGTTTGCAAAAAATGTAACAAGAAGGGACATACGATAAAG
>CM053169.1:32144655-32166691 GCA_012977825.3 Pteromalus puparum | reverse complement strand
AAATAAATTGTTAGTAGATAGTGGTGCACAACTAAACATTATTAAAAAACAAAATATATCAATTGACCAAATAAATAATGACGAACAAATATTAATATCGGGAATAACAGAAAACGCTATACGTACTCTGGGATCGATAAAATTGCCAATAAACGGAATATATTTTGACTTTCACGTAGCTCCAGATACATTTGCCATTCCGTACGATGGAATCGTCGGAATAAAGGTTTTATTGCAACAAAAATTAAGACTAGATAAAGGATATTTAGAAATAAATAATGAAAAAATCGAGTTGAAATCTACAATGTATACAAACCTAATAAATACTAGCATCATAGCTAAAGAGAGTGGAAAAGAGGCTAGTACTCAAGAAACCACTGGAGAAAACATTACAGTACAACAAGATTTAGAAAAGGTATTAGATATAGTAGAAAAAATCCAAGATAATATAAAAAACGGAATTTCAGAAAACAAAAATGACCCAGAATACACAGGCGACTCACCAGATTTCGTAAAAGAAATTTCGGAAGGAGCACAGCCGAGCAATTGGAGCAACGTAAAACTTACAGAGTTTATTCACGATTCAAAGTCAAATATTCAACAGTTTATGGGAAATATTAATGAAACTCTTGAAGGTACAGAAAAAGAAGAAACCGAAGAGTATTGCATTCAAAATTTTCCGACATTTGTAAAAACACTCAACGATAATGTAGATTTCGAAGGAGATGAAAAATATTTACGTCATACAAACGAAACAAATTTTCTTACGTTTGATATCGAAGATATGCCAGATACGTTTATGGGAATCTCAGGATTACCACTGCCAAAAGAGGAAGAGACCTTACATTGTGGCTTCATATATTTAACTTCACAAAGCAGAAAGAGTCTTGAAGAAGTGGAAAAATTAAGTAAAAAAGAGAGGACAAATGTATTATTAAATACGATAAATTTAAATCATTTGTCGAGAAAGAAAAGGAAATTTATCGAAGACTTAATATTATGTAACGAAGATATCTGCTGGCTAGACGGAGAGAAATTAGGGATATGTAATGTCGAAGAGCACGAGATAAATTTAACAGATGAAGCTCCAGTTTACGTGAAACAATTCCCACTACCATATACGTTGAAACAAATAGCTATCAGCGAAACAAAGTCTGGACGTAACACGGCTTATTCGTTGAACGCAATACGCGCGCGAGAAGGTCGCGCGCTATCCGACGGGCCGCTGCCACGCCGTGTTCTCAACACCGGCGAGAATCCTTGCGCTCTCCCTTCACGGAGAGCGTGTCGCACATGCAATCACACGCACAATCACTGGCCGCTTACACACCTGTATACGAGGGCGAATATATCGGTGACGTCTTTCCTCTCGGTACAGCGAAGGGACGCGGGTGGATGCGCTGGATCTCACTCACACCAGTCACGAGCCTTCGCACAGGCTTCCAAGTCGCTAGAATAAAACTCGCGTGTTGCTTCTAAGCTGGCTGAAATCTGTCTACCGTCAGCGGCGCGTGTCTCATCGCGTGTTCTCTNCCCCACCGGTCGCGCGAGTCCAGATCCTCGAATTCGCGCGCGGTGGACTCTCACGTTCGTCGCAGCGCAGCGGTGCTTACACCGCACACGAGTTCGAGCAGCGATGCTCAACTCGTTATATTATATACATAATATTAATAATTATAAATATAAATAATCATTAAGCAAAATATTATACAAATTAACAAAACCAACAAAAATATTATAAAATTTAATTATAAAATTAAAAAAAAAACGCATAATCTTTATTATTTTTATAAAACATCCAAACGAATATAATTTATAAATCTTCCGTAACTTGCTTTACAACAAAATATGTTAATCGCGAGCGAAGCGAGCGTTTTTTGCTAGTATAAAAGTAAAATCCGATTTTTCATTTTTTGACAATTTAAGGTGGTTAGGTTTCCTTAAGGTTACTTTATTTACATTTTGAACCTTAGAGTATTTGTATAGCCCTTAATACATGCCAAAGCCGGTATGAAGAGTTAAAAATCAAATTAGCATAGTATACGTGGTAAAACTCTATTGGAAATGGGAAACAATTACAACACAGAATATCTTCTCTTTATAAAATTAACGTTTATTCTGAGACGCATAGAAGGAGCAAGCATATTTGAACTCTATGACGTTCTGTCGGAGACTAACTGTAGCTAGCGCATATCAAGAGTGCAGAAGGGAAAGGGAAAATCCCTAAAACAATGGCCCTACTATATAACTCGCAGAAGGACTCCAGATGGCAAGGCCCACCGAGAAGTCCGCGGCCCGCTACAACGTGTCGCAGCACGTCGTGCCGTAGCGCCGCTACCCGAGCTTATATTCATAAAAACATAAACGCATAACTAGACCCTTCTTAGCTATAAATGCACTCAAGATTTAGTTTTGAAATACGGATATTTCCAACAAACTGCATGCATATTAGACTCTTATAAATGAAGGATTCATCTATAGTTATAATGATCCAACAGATGACCATGGTCTTGGTTTTTCATTAAATGCTTTATTTAAAAAGTTTTATGGAATAGAATAACAGTGTTATAAGCTCCTAGATCTTCTTAGACATTTGAAATATTCAGTTTAACAATATGGAAAGAAGAAAATCTATGCGCATATTATTAATCAACAAAGCAAAATTGTCCGAGTATGCGCCTCTCCCTAGCATAATTTTTATAAACACATAAAATAATATCTATAATTTATAATTGTGCAAAATAAACAAATTGAAAATGTTGCAAAAAGCAACAAAAATTAAAGTTATAATATAAGCTTTAGATATAACCTTGAAAATAATAATAAACTCGTAAAAGATTCAGATCTTTTACAGGAAGCAATAGAATATTTGATTAAGGGGAGGTGGGAGCCATGCAAATTGGTGCAGGGTTACCTAATCTGAAAAATTGTTCAGATCATAAATATTACATAATTACACTTACTTATAGTATAAAAATGCAGTGTTTCGCGTTTGCTGTTATAATATATTGTATTAAATTGGTTTCATATTTGTGTAATTATGCATAATTTTTGCAAATAACGAAAACTACGACACGAAGTCAAGAGAGCGATATCAGTCAAATTACCGTCACTTCCATATATGAAATATTGAATACGAAAAATTTTTTACTTATTGAATCATAACAAGAACTCTGTGTTTTGCGATAACTTACACAATAACATGCAATTATTAATATGATTTTTTATGCTACGATGTAAATTGTAAGCAAACAATGTAAACTACGACTCGAGGTGGAGGTCACAATTGGTCACCTTGGCTCCAACATCTTCTTAATAAATAAATACAACAGGAAAATAAGAACAAGAATCGAGTTGTCTTGACTTGATATTCTCAACTTAAATGAAGAATTTAACTTTATATATTTATATTTAGCTGCTTAGATTACATAAAAAGTGTATGTTTTTACGAAAATTTGTCCATCGAAAGCATTTTTTGGTACAGCTCTATAATTTTGTTCATTCTATAATATTAATAGATGTAAACATGTAGCTATTAATTTATTATTGTTTATAATATTTTTAATATTTTTTGTTTCCTCCTAGAGGAAGCTTTGTAATAGTAAAATTTTCATTTCGCTAAAATTTCATTGAAACATGTTTTGAGACGTTTGAAGTTCGAATTGCGTGTTTATAGAAAATGTCCGGATGGATAAAATTACCTACTTTTCTCCGCTTGGTCCTCGGGATCGTCCGCTCTGTCCGGCAGATTAAATGAAAAAGGTAATTTTTTTTTTAAATTCATATCTCTGAAACTAAACATCATAACCTCACGAAAAAATCATGTTGATGAGTCACGTGTCAAACTATATTCCATTAAAATTTCAAGTGATTTGACGACTTATTTTTTCAGTAATAAATCGAAAACTTAAAAAAATGAGTTTTTTTATGCCTTGATTACGGGCGTAAAAAGGCCTTATTGCACTTGAGATTTTGGAGAAAGGTAGATAGAATAGGTAGATAGATAGAATAGAGAAAGGTAGATATTTTATGTGTTTTGGCTAAGTTCATTGCGCAGCTTTGAAACCCTTATGATTCTTAAGATATCAAGGTTTGAATTTTTTTTTGAAAATTTTTTGATTCTTCATATCTCTAAAAGAATGTAGTCAAATACTTCAAAATTTTAAATCTTACAAAAAATAGTATTATATCTTTTCTTTATGGTTTTTAATGTCCTTCAAAATTTATTTATTCATATACAATTCTAATAACAATAATATAGTACTTTATAGGGTACATGTGACTCATACGGTCTATTATTTCATGGTATAAGGTTCTGCATCTTTATCATTATAAACATCTGCGCATAGCAAGGGCAATATTTTTGTCATGCAATGGGCCACTTAAGGCATGACTATCGAACACTATTTTTCATCGTTGCAATCAGGTTAAATTTTCTATTTTTCTACGTGACCAGGTATAATGTCATTAATAAATACCGTCGTAGCAATTATTTACATTAAGTCTGCTATCTTTTTTATCATTCCATATTAATTAACTAACTATATTTTATAGGAATGAAAAAAAAATCAATGACAATTTTTGAATTATTCACGTTATAATATCAAAGTTATACAAAGCTTAATACAAGAAATGGAAAATCAATAACCCCAGGTGAAATAGTAATGCAAAATGTCCAAGATATGCGCGTAACGGTGTGCGCAGAACAACAATATTATAAGTAACATGTGGTCTACAAATAGAACAAATTTCACAAAACTAGAACATAAAGTTCGTGCAAACACAGAGCCTAAAAAAATGATTTTTTAGATTTTATTTACATATATGTTAATGCAACGTTTTCTTTGAGTAAAATATAACGTGACAGTTCAAGAATACAATTCAAAGAACAAACACGTCATGTTATTTAATAATAAACTAGCTAATGCAAGATATGTTTTCGGATCTACCTAATATTTGTAATTTGTTGTATTAGATATAAATGCTCTTTTTTAATAAACTGATAAACAAAACAAGAAGACATTAATCAAGACATTTTTTACCTGTACCACAATGTTTATTGTGTGTAATGGTTTGTCCAATTTATTGATACTACCAACACAAGATTATAGCAATGGAGGTTGACAAGGTTTTTTAAAATTTGAGGACGAAAAGTTTAGGAAATGAAAGTATAAAAAATATTTTTGAGAATAGTATGAGAAGTTAGACAAGGAATGTGGGGAAGCTAGGCAGAGAGTGAAATGAAATTAAGCTAAAATATTATGTTACATGAATAGCCTGTCATCTATACATATTTAATCTTCATTCTACAATTTGCATTTTAATCTTTTTTGTTATATAAATATTATAACATTCAAATAAATATGTGACTTAAAACTGCCTAATTATTACAATATTAAAGTATCAAATAATATAATGTATCAAATTATATTTCATGGGATAAGAAGAATCCATCAATAATGTTTGAAACATATTCGTTATCTGTTTCTTAAGGTCTATTTATTTATACTACATAGTAGAATCTAACGTGACACGAATGAGCAATGAATACATATTTGGTTATATTTGATTAGACTGCATATATTTTTTACAAATCATTAAGTGCCGCTGTACAAAAGTGATTAAATATCTAACACTAGCTGCCATGGACACGCCATTAATGTTATTTTTTCAATTAAATAGGATACTAATCAAAGAAAAATTTTATGAAATACAAGTATGTGTCAAGTACTACTAACAACTGCCATAGGTTAACTTTTTCTATCACGTACAAAGTGTTTTTAATACTAAGCTTTACCAACTTTGTTGCGCGATAATCATGTTTAATATGTTTCATTGTGATTTTTCTAACATAAAAGTACAGTTAATGGGGATATCTTATGCAAGTAGTTTATTTGTAGAGCCCACACAATGTGACTAAAGTGAATGCACAAAAAAGTGGAATAGTTAGCGCACAGAAATAGTTCTTGCATAGTATTGGTGGATAAAAAATTTGGTTTGAGAGATAATTATCATTTTCAACAGTGCTCTTAAATAATAAAATCAATAGCCAGATTTATTCGGAAGATTTTATTTGTTTAAGCTTGGGTAACTTGCTCCATCCTTTAAAAACTTAAAAATGCTCTAAATATATGATAACAATATTAATTATTAACAGTACTTTCATACTCAAGATAAATGAGGTGATTGAATCTGCTATATAAGAGAGCTCTTTATCAATTACAGTTGGAAAACATCTCATTTTTAAGCTCCTAGAACGATTTTTGTATTAAGAACTGAACGAAACAAAACTTATCTTATGTTGCACTATGTTACGAAAACAAATGTATTTGTTTTATACTTATATTCGTAACAGTAAAAGAATGTAAATATTTTAATCAATGGTATTTTTTATATTCAAGGATTGTTTTATTAAATGTATTTCAAGTACGATGGATCTTCACTTACATTTGTCAAAAAGCAGTTCTTTACAGAAGTATTAATTATATAATTTAAGATTAATTAAAAAGAATTTTGCTACAAAAACAAAAACTGTAAGAAATCATCAATAGAAGACAATTAGCGAAAGGAATAAGAAATTAAAATTGCTACTTTCATGAAAAACGAAATGCTATTCCTTAAGAGCATTTGACGAAACAAACTTTTCAGGCATTTTAATAGATCTAAGTGCTAATTATAATTAACCCTACGCTTTTTCAGAATTCAATACAAAACTCTATAAATAATTTTTACGATCTTCGAATCTAAACAAATTTTTAAATTAACGATGATTTAATGCGAAACATAAAGTTCAATTACTAGCCTTCCTATAACAATTATACTGATCGATTCTAAGAGGAGCAAAACTGCTGGCTGTAAAAAAGAGATACACATATTTAAAAATGCTTAAAAAACTATAAGCCCTTAAATTGGATTCTAATCAACCAATGTTGCAAGTAGTGATTTTTGAAAATTGTTAAAGAAGAAATAAGGAATATACATGTGGGAAAAAAAACAGTTTATACATGATTTAGTTGAAATTCAATTTCAATTCAACAAAGGTTTATACATTTTTGGTGAATAGCAATGCCAATTTTAATTTGAAAAAAAAAATGGTCATGGATTTCTGTGTCATGAATACTACAGCAATTGAAAAAGAATATTTTGTTTCTTATACAAAATAGGTTAAATGCAAAAATTGTCTTCATATATAAGAGATAAAAAGTGCAATACTTTTCGAGTCTATTTCATCAGAAAATACATTCATTCTTATTGCAATGACTTACATCAAGTCTCCACGAACGATGTCGGAACATCTCCTCGGGCAACCAGATAGACCATCTTCAATGATCCTTAGTTCTTTACAGACTAAAAATGATTCTCTACGCGACGGCGATAAACAATGCGATAGTTCGTCTGATATACCAAAACAAAGATGGAGTAGTGTTAGAGTAAAAGGAGGTAGTACAAAAAGTCTTCTAATTGAAAATGGTGGACCTCAAGCACCGCTAAAAAGTGCAATTAGAAAAGAGGTAATTTTATATTATTTATTAATTTTATTATTGATATTTAACTGATTAATATGATTAAAATTGTATAGAATATAAATAATTTACTTTTATTTAGAGATAATTTTCACCCAGGTAAAAAATTAAATAATTTAATGGTCAGTCGGCGAACACTCTGCACTTTTATGGTCGCGAATCCTAACCTACACACGATTGTTTAATTTACTGATTTTACGGTGTAAAGTGTATTAATTGTTGATATAATTTTGTTTATCATCAAGGGGCGCGTTAGCGTCACGATGGCAAGTATGAAGTACGAAGTACATACGAAGCCTTAGAAAAGCACCGCGCCCTATATTCTTTGAAATCGTGGTTTCTAACCTTACTTTTTTTTCTAACACTATTTTTTAAATGCTACAGTAGCATTTCATGTGATTGTTGGCATTGATTTAAAAGATATCAAACTTATTTTTAGTGAAAAAACATATTCAATCATATACTTTTAATTCATAGTTCAGAAACGATTTAAATAATTAAAACCACATAATATGGAAATACACGACTCGAGATGTTAAAATTAAAAAATTTTTTTACTAACTTCTGAACTATGGATTTAAGGGGGTCTCAAACCCATTTCTGCGATTTTACCGACCTTGCGGCCGGTAGTGCAGGTAGTGCTTATAATAACCTCTGGCGCCATCTGGCGTCAACCACTACAAAAATTTGCAATATCGAAACTCACACTGCGTGTTGCCGTACACGCAGATTTGATATAACGAAAAATGCCTATACATAATGATCTGTATTTCGTATATACATCACACGTGTTTCGACTACACGCATTTTTTACAATAAAATAACTGTGCATTTCGCATATACACGCGTGTTTCGAATACACGCTTTTTATATTATAAAAATTAATAAATAATTACGTGTATTTCGCATATACACACGTGTTTCGAATACACGCTTTTCTTATGACAAAAAACTACTTTTGAGATGTGCAATTTTTTTTCCCAGAAATTTGAAAAAAATGAGTTTATTTATAAATGATGCATTGTATAAAGTTGAAACTTGGTATAAAAGCCCTTGTTATGTCTTTCAACAAATTTATACAGTTTAGTGACTTAAGCGTAACCAGAAGATCTAGTTTGTTCTAAATTGTCGCTTTTAGCGCAAGTGTTTTCGAACAAAGTAGATCATCTGATTGTATGTAAGTGCATCAAACTGCTGAAATATAGTGAAATATATTATGAGGGCTTATTATATCAAGTTTCAAGTGTATACAATGCACCACTTTTGAGATATGCAATTTTAGTCAAAGAAATTTAAAAAAAAATTGAGTTTATGTACAAGTGATGCAATGTTTAAACTTGAAACTTGGTATACAAGCCCCTGTTATATATTTCAACATATTTATACAGTTTAGTGATTCAAGTGTTACCAGAAGATCTAGTTCGTTCTAATTATACGCTTTTGGCGCAAGTATTTTTGAACAAAATAGATCTTTTAGTTACACTTAAGTCACTAAACTGTATAAATATGTTGAAATACATAACACAGGCTTGCATATCAAGTTTCAAGTGTATATGTTACATGAGGTTTGAGATATACAATTTTTAACCACACAAATCTTAAAAACTTAAATTTATATAAAGGAACAAGAATCGTCAGAAGCTACTTAATTAGCCGTATAAAAGGAGATGTACTAGTATAAGGACCAGTAGGGAATCCTGAACAGACAGCTGTTGCAGGAGTTGCTTGTATAGCAGCAGCAGCAGTTGACCAAGCTCGAGTAGCAGGAGCAGCAAAAGTTGTACAAATATAAGCAGCAAAATCTGCACACACATCAGTCGCAGCAGTGGCCCCTGAATATGCAGCTGGAGTACACTGAGGACCAATAACTCCAGCAGCACTGGACTCCGTACTAGTAACAGCAGACCCTGGTCGAGGACCTACTGTAGATCCTTGATGTACAGCTGTAGAATGTATACCAGCAACTTCCAACTTCAGGGTCGTCTAAAGATGATTGAAACAGGTCAGCAAAGCTAACCAGGCCAGCAAACGGCGTGATTTCAGCTCCAGGGCTGTCTTCTGATGATTTAAATGGGCCTGCAACGCTAACCTGTCCAACAAACAGTGTGAATCTGGTTCAAAGGTCATCCTCAGATGACTGAAGCCTCCAGCAACCCCACTTAGTAGCACCAGAGAGCGTGAACTTGGTTCCATGGTTGTCCTCCGATGTTCGAAGCCTCCAGCAACGCCAGCCAGTACCACCAATGAGTGTGAACATGGTTCCAAGGTCCTCCTCAGCTGATTGAAGCCTTCAGCAACGCCAGCCATCACCACCAAAGAGCGTGAACCTGTCAGAGTCGTCTCCAAATAACTGAAGCCTCCCGTACGCCAACCAGCATCAGTAGCAACAGACAGTTTTGATCCACCTCCAGGGTCATCTTGTTTATAGCCCATCAATGCCAACCTATAATACACAGACAGTGTAAATCAGCTATAGATAACACAATCACGTAATCACTGATTTCACTGCACATAACACAAGAAATACTTGTGAATCTTGAGTTGACGAATCTTCATCCAGACAGTATGTCGGAGGAAGGTATCAGCACAGCCGTAGAAGCAGCCCAAACAGTGATAGTCGATCCTCATCTAGAATGCATCTTGAAAGTTGAATGTATACGCAGCAGTGGAAGCAGCAAGAGCACCAGCATCAGCAGCAACAGGAGCAGACACCAAAACAAGGGATAACCTCCAAGAGCAAAGTCAATTTTTTTGCTGGAGTTGCATATTTTCTCCTACTGCAGTACTCTTTGACGGACTGACACTCACACACTGCATCGTAGCTGATATTCCGGAGCATTACTTTTATATACTTCTCGCACTACATTAGAAGTAAACGAAGGACTGGCGAGCCTCGCCGTGAGCAGCAGATCCGCGAGCGAGATCGCGCTGAGCGGAGGCTACTTGAAAACATATGCGCTTTTGATTAGCACACTAACATTGCTGTATCGCGTCGACGTGCTGCACTTATACAATCAATACCTTTGAATAACTTGAAGTTGAACCGAACGAGCGAAGGCCGGGAAGCAGCTTCAAAACGTCAAAACACAAGGCACGGCTTGCGAGTGGCGGCTGCGTGAACGTGTCGCCGCAAACGCCAGTAGGTCCCCAGATCGACGCGCACAATGTATGCGCAGTCGTCGTACTCACTTCGCCAGAGCCGCGGACAGAGCAACGCACAGCTGTTCGGCCTCGCTTAGATGATAATAAAACTATTATTTTTTTGTTCAAATTATGGAAAACCAAGACATAGTTGCCATTTCTCTCATCTTTTTATATCTATGTGCAAAGTTTCAAGTCGATCTGTCAACGCGTATAAAAATGGCATTTGAACGAAATTTTCAACATGCACACGCTGCAGCTACTGGTTTTTGTTTAAATGCCATTTGTTAACGCATTTAAATATTGACTTGAAACTTTGCATTGTGGTAGATGATTCCGAGAGGAAGGGCAACTATGTCTTGGTTTTTGATAATTCACCGTATTTATTTAGTTTCAAGCAATTTTCTACCGAGTACTCGTTCTATCGACTCGGTCGGTAAAAATTGGGTTTGAGACCCCCTTAAAGTATATAATTGAATATGCTTTGCTTCCTCCTAGAGGAAGCTTTGTAATAGTAAAATTTTCAATTTCGCTAAAACTTCATAGAAACATGTTTTTAGATATTAGAAGTTCGAATTACGTGTTTTTAGGAAATGTCCGTATGGATGTGTGTGTGTGTGTGTGTGTCCGTGATATTTCTGAAACTGCTCCGTCAATATCAATCAAATTTGACATGCATATCTATTTTTTGATTCTAAATTCGGGAATAACATTTATTTTTTAATTTTTTCAATTACTTTTTTTTATGGCCATTTTTTGATTTTCGAAAAACATTATTTTCGTTTTTTTTTTAATCATTCCATTGTTACAAACAATTCAGCTAAAATGCATTTGAAAGATAATAAAATTACCTACTTTCCCCGTTTGGTCCTCGGGATTGACCGCTCCGTTCGGCAGATAAAATGAAAAAAGTGATTTAAAAAAAAAAAAATAATATGTTGATGGGTTACGTGTTAAACTATATTCCATTAAAATTTCAAATGATTTGACTACTTATTTTTTCAGTAATAAATCGAAAACTGAAAAAAATGAGTTTTTTTGACTCTCGATTACGGGCGTAAAAACGGCCTTATTCAATTGAGATTTTGGGAAAAGGTAGATATTTTATATGTTTTGGCTAAGTTCATTGCGCAGCTTTAAAACCCCTATGGTTCTTAAGATATCAAGGTTTCAATTTTTTTTTTGAAAATTTTTTGATTCCTTATAAAATCTAAAACAATGTAGTCAAATGCTTCAAAATTTTATTTGGTGATTCACCATAAATGAAGATATCTGCTGTTAAAATTTCAAACGATTTCGTTCAGCGGTTCTTAAGTAAAGAGCTGAAATGTAAAAACCGATTTCTCTAAAAAATTTGGCTTCCTCTTATAGGGTTGTCGTTGCACGTCGTAAAGTCCCTCCCTAAAAATTTATGTCATACTGATAATATTAAAATAGCATTTACATACTGTATTTTAAAATAATATTTTATTTATTGGAACAATAAATTTCGTTGGAGGAAGCTACGTGCCAATGAATTGGCAGCGGTTTTTTGAAATGTCAAGGAAGATGAGTAATTTAGAATTTTAATTATGAATCCAAACTATTGTATCAACTAAGAATTGAAGTAATAAATATTTTACTTTATAAAATAATGTACCTGCATGCGTACATACCTGCATGCGTATATACCTGAAAAATATAAAAAACAATAACTACATCAGTTATGTTGGTTTTGGGGATTTCACGATTTTTGTAAAGAAACTTTTAATTGCCAATATTTTACCATTAAGAAAGTTTTTTTTTTAGGAGATACATAGTATAATTGTAAATTCGTTATTGTACTATATATGAAGTTTATTTGACGTTTTTTTACAATTTAAAAATTTCATTAGCAGCCGAGCAACCATTACTAAAAGACCCTAAGAAAAATAACGGGTGTTTTGGTCAACCGATACTGAAAAAATTGGCCAACCATTCAAGAGTTGGCAAAGCAATGGCAAACAATTTATGAATATTTGTACCAGGGTAATTTTTATATTTTATCTATATTATGAGTTATAATATATGTCATATATCTACCTACATTATATAGTCATTTTGGATATACTCCCTGCACTCTCCTCCCCCCACCCCCACAGTGCCTCCCCACGAAATAACGTAAAAATCATTCATTTTTACATTATATTAGAAAATATAATCTGGAGCGCTAGCCCTAGAATTTTTCATTCAAAGAGAAAAAAATCTATGCATGAAGAAAAATGTTGAAGGCCTTTTACCACACATGCACGATTTCCGTGTTTTTTTTTCATCTAAAATTAGGGGCTAAAATCGTGGTTTTTCGACCTACGGGAAAAACAGAATTTCTCGTGAATTAAAACTCTTTTGCTCCCGCATCTGCTCTCCCGCGATACCTATTTGTTTTCTACTTAATATTTGTTATAAGTTATATATTTCCTGATCCAACAAGTGATTTGTGTTGAGTCAAAAAAAAAAGTGAATTATGAAAGCAAAGCAAACTTCGATAACTTAATAAAATGTCATATATCACATGGTCTAATAACCACCTAGCATGACGTTTTAAATTATATCTAATACTGAGTACAAAAAACTCTTGGAGATAGCGACGGAAGTAACCGTGAGCCTTTTTGATGGCTATGATACTCTCGATTCCTTGCTGAAATAGGATTTAGGAGCACAAACAATCATTGGCATAAATGTAGATAAGACCATTACCTTAAAATTGCGTATATCCACATCAGCTGTGAAAATGCTTTGAAGACTGAAGCAACTTTACTGCAGGAAGACAATTAAACAAGACAGAGGTAAGACAGAAGTAAGACACCTGTAGAAAAATGTTTAGCAATAATAGATGGACTAGCAAAAAATTTACATGCCTTAGGAGAAAAAAGTCAAAGCTAATCAAATTATCGCAAGAATACTTAATTACTTTGTTTACCAGATAGATTTCAACATTTTTATTCTGCCTGGAACTCTACTGCAAGTATAAAGAAAACTGTTTTCAAATTAATGGAAAGTTTGCAATAAGAGGACCAAAAAATGAAACATCCAGAACAGCAAAACACAGAAAATGCTCTCTTTTCTCAAGCTAAACAAGAATTCAATAAAAAATTTAAGATCAATTCAACTCAAATATATGATAATTATAAGTCGAAATAAGAAGTCAATAAATTAAAGCAAGTGTTATGAATATGGTAAGCATGGTGACGTTAAAAGCCATTGTCACAATAAAATATCTCAAGAGTATTTAGATTACTGCAAATTAACCTATAAATGTGATAACTGTAAAGAAAAAGGACACTATACAAAAGAATGTCCCAAAAATGGAAAAGAAAGGGAAGCTCTTCTTATCAATTGCATTGTCTGTAGCAATTAAGGAGACAAACCACTTTTAAACCATAAGAAATTAAATTTTAATATATTAATATATAAATAATTTAAATTATTAGATATTTTTTTAACTAATATAAGGTGTAATTACCTTCATTTTTACCGTTATCAATCTACTTTTGCGCCTACCGTACCATAGTGACACTCCATGCACTGTTTTAAATATTCAGGCACTGTCCACGCGATTCTACGGCACCGCATGGTTCGCTTAGGCTCAAATTTTAGGAGGATACTCTACATCTGTAGTTATGGTATGAATAAATGGATTTCGAATCGAATGCTTAGAAAATTTTTGGCATTGAAAAACTAAATTTTAACCTTTTTTTTATTACTTACGCCATATTTTTCTCCATAAACCTTCTTTTAAGCATTTAAATCAAAACCCTCTCATGCATACCAAAACTACGGTGTACAGAGCATCCTTCTAAAATTTGAGGACAATCGAACTATGTGGTGCCATGGAATCGCGTTGGCAGTGCCTAAATATTTCAAACAGTGTATAAAGTATCACTATGGTACGGTAGACACAAATGTAGTTAAAAAACGGTAAAAATGGAGGTATTATACCTTATATTAGTATACAAAATATCTATTAATTTTAATTTATCTAGATCGAAGATAATAATTTATTAGAATTTAATTTCTTATGGTTTAAAAATGGTCTTCCCCTTAATAGTAGTAGATATACAGTCTTGGCACCAAGATGGAGAGCATCACATGACTGTTAATCTAGAGTGGATATCAAATCTCACAATCATTGAAACTCCAGTTTGAGTAAAACTTGGTGATTCCTTAAAATTAGAATTTCGTAGCATAGGTAACGTGAGTAGCCTATGATTGAAACAAGTGGTACCTAATTGTACTTACCTACTGCAAAATCTCACATGAGATCTCATGTGCGATCTCACGCCAAAATCTCATGTAAGATCTCACTCCAAAATATCATCTGAATTAGGAGGGAAAAGTTAGTTCGAAAAACTCACGCCAAAGTCTCATCTGAATTAGGAGGAAAAAGTTAGTTACAGATCGAAAATCCTAATAAATCTGCTTTAAGTGTTAATAAACATGACATATTAGTGCTACCATCTGGATGATACATCAGAACATGGAGGTATAAAAGTTTTTAGGCACGACCACGACACAGAAGTGCCTTATAGTTTTGTATGCCAAAAATGTGTGAGATGCGATATCTCACGCAATTATCGATGGATAGGGCTGAAATTTTAGGAGAAGTCTCCTCTTGAACAAACGAAAAAACTATTCTTTTTATCTTGATCCTCTACGTCGTTTTGAAATGCGGGCACAAATTGTTCGATTTTTTTTATTTTTACGCGTATTTTTTTATAAAAATTTGTTACTTACTGGATTATCTCTGAGAGACTTTGATCAATCAAGCTAAAAGTTTGTGTGCGAACTCCCCTCATAAGAGTTAGGTGCCATATTAATTTTGGGCTTGATCCTTCACGTATACGCAGAATGCACTTACCTCAAAAATCGCTAAAAACGGTTTTTTGGCTGTAAATCAAATTCTAAGCATTCTACAAAAAAAGAATAAATAGAAAAGTTGTAGATCTTTCAAAAATACAACTTTTCTCCAGTAACATCAAATCATGAAAATGCTTATAACTCGAGTTTATAGCCCAAAATCGATTTTTTAGAGCAAAAAAAAAATCAATTATTAGCCATAAAGCTTTGCGAATTTACGTTTTACATAAAAATGTTAAATATAAAAGTTATAGACATTTTCAAAATACAACTTTTTACCGTGGAAAACATTTTTTTAAACACATTTTACATACAACTTTAGAAACGATTGTTTAGACACTTAAACGCGCTATATAAATCTTGGCTACACTTATCCATAAAACTCTTCTGTTTCAAAATAATAATGTCCTCTTCAAAATACAATTTCTTGCTGCAACTGCTTGGCTGGAAAAAAAAGAATTAAGTTAAAACCAAAAAAACCTATGTACTTAAATAATATTTAAAGTAAAACCATTTATTATCTGCATCTTATAAACAGTGCATCTGCAACTAGCGCGCCACAACGCGGCCTTCGGCCGCTATGTGGCTTGCCGCCTTGCATCGCTTCGCGATACAAGGCACGCAAAACGCTCGCGCTTCGCGTTTTGCGCATAAGGCACGACCGCCGACGCTCGCGCTTCGCACGCGCCATGCCCACCAGTACTCGCGCTGCGCGCTCGCTGTCTGAAGAAACATATATTTTTTATCTTTTTCGTATACAATTAAAAATGTTTTGGGCATGAATAACTTGAAAGTTTTATAATTATTTTAGTTTTTGACTCATGATTTTCAATATTGTTGATTTTGGAATATAGACATTGATATACAAATTTTAACATGTATTCTTTTATCGCAACGATGTTTATTTTAAATATAATTGAAAACCCATTATTATTTCGTAAGATTAAAAAAAAATTATCTTTTTATAGTTCTTTAATTCAAATTATACACGTGAAATTCCATAAAGTGGCCAAATTTGGAACTATCCTATTGGTGGAAAATGCATTGGTTTATATGTAATCTGTGACGTCACGCTTAACAAACAGAATTCCATCCTGTTCCTAAAGTTATGAATTTTGTGCAAAGATAGTTTATTACGTAATTTAAGCAGAAAAATTATTAGTTTTATTATCAGCTAAGCATAGCCGAACAGCTGTTTGTTGGCTCTGTCGAAGCGAGGCAGCGAGCTCGACCACTGCGCATACATTGTGCGCATCGATCTGGCGACCGGTCGGCGACATGCACACGCTGCAGCCTTCTGCCGTGTGTTTTGACGTTTTGATATAGCCTCCTGGCCTCTGCTAACCGCCATGTTTTGCTCTGTTTAACTTTTCATCGATACAAGTGAGTGCGTAGTGAAAAACGGAAACGACGACGCAATGCAGCAGTGATATATGTAGTTTTAAAATCAGAACAGAAGTGCTACTACGGTGCCTATATGTGTTTACAAGCAACCTCAGCTCACCACGATCCCGCTCGCGGATCAGCTGCTCGCGATTAGTGCTTTGTAGACGGTGCGAAAAGTATTCAAAAGTGATGCACCCACAATGGCACTGACGATGCAATGTGTGAGTGTCAGTTCATCAAGGAGTGCTACAGTATAGAAAGACATGTAGCTCCAACAAGAAACTTGAATTTTTGTTTGGAGGTTATCTTTTGTTTTTGTGACTACTCCTGCTGCTGCTCCTGCTGATTCTACTGTTGTGCTGATATATATTTCTTGTCAAATGTTGTCTAGGTGACGATTTAGCATCACATAGTTCCACAAAAAGTATTGCTGTGTTCTTCTGTTCATTATTTTGAAAACAGATATTTATTGTGTTATGTGCAGTGAAATCAGTGACTATGCGATTGTGTGATCTGTTTTTAGAGTTGAACCATTGTGTTGTAATTTAGATGTCTCCTACTGATAGCTATATGGCATTGGTATCAGAGGACAGAGAATTTAGTATTTATCGTTGCCAATTTGACCATGTAAGCACTACCATGGTGCTGATTCGCACTATCTGGGTGGTGTAGCTTGGCGTTGCTGGCTACTTCAAAACCCTCAAGGTGTCTCTGGAACTGATTCATACCATCTAAGTAGTGCAGGCTGGGTTGTTGACTTCTGCCACTACATCAAGATGACCTTGGAGCTAGATTTACTCTGTCTGCAGTGGTGCTGATTGGCGTCTCTGGGTACTTCAGCAATATCTACTCGTGCTGCTTGGTGTTTATGGCTGATCTAACAATCTTCAAGCTATATTCGAACTTTCTGGATGTCTTTGAGACATTGCTATTTGCTTGAACCACCTGAAATTGACCATGGACCCGTATTCTTGCTTTCTGACAGTCCTGGTTGGCGTAGCTGGCTGCTTAAACCATGTCGAGATGATCTTGGAGCTGGATTCATGCTTGCTGGGAGTATTGATTGATGTTCTTGGATACTTCAACCACTTTAATACGGCTCTGGAGATGGGTTTGTACTATTCTACATGGTAATATCAAAAAATTACAATGACTCGTACTGTATGTTTAATTAATATTGAATCTTTAATAGGTTTTGATTTAAAATACTTTATACATGTTCTAAGTTTTCTAAATAGATATCTTTTATTGCTTACGGGTATCTTAACAGTGATTATTATCAATATACTGCTAAGTTTTTTATTTGTAAATATTAACTATGCGAAAAAAAGTTTGTAACATATTTTCCTGTATGTCTAGGTGTACGAGTAATGCTGAATTTTTTGGCATCATAGTCTACTACTGCATGCACAGGAGTACGACTGAAGATATTAGAATCGGCATCTGAGCCATCAAAATGTTGGAGTTGGAAGAAAGCTTCATCAAGACTCCGGAATACTGCTTAATACTATTAACGGATCAGTTTTTTTATCAGGTGAGATCAGTGTGTTGAATAATTGTTTGTTGACATGAGTTTTTAATATGATTTCTTTTGTTTTTTAGTGTTTAAATCATACTGCAACTGGAGATATCATGGTCTGCTGGATGAGGAGCAGTAGGAAGGGCATTGGTCATATGCCTGATCATCGATAATAATGGAGCTTCGTTAGTGTGTAACTTTCAGGTACAATATTTTCTATATAATTTGAATGATTTCATGTAATTGATGTAATTTATATTTTTGCAGATGCCGTGCTTCTAAGATGCAGATCATAAATAGTTTTACTTTAAATATTATTTAGGTGCAGAGGTTTTTTTGGTTTTAATTTTATTATTTTTTTTTAGGTACAAAATAAAACGAAACAATGCCAAAAGCAGTTGTAGCAAGAAATTATACTTTGAAGAGAATATTATTATTTTGAAACAGAAGAATATTATTAATATTATTAATTATTAATTATTAATTAGCGTAGCCAAGATTTACATAGCGCGTTTTGATGTTTAAAAAATCTTTTCTCGAGTTGTTGTATGTCAAAAAGTGTTAAAAATAATGTTTGCCACGGTAAAAAGTTGTATTCTGAAAATGTTTACAACTTTTATATTTAACATTTTCATGTAAAACGTAAATCCGCATAGTTTTATAGTAAATAATTGGAATTTTAGCTGCAAACAGGCGATTCTAGAGTTATTGAATGTCGAAAAGTGTTTAAAAAATGTTTGCCACGGTAAAAAGTTGTGTTTTGAAAATGTTTACAACTTTTATATTTAACATTTTCATGTAAAACGTATGTCTGCAAATTTTTATGGCAAATAATTGCTTTTTTAGCTGTAGAAAGGCGCTTTTAGATTTATTGAATGTCGAAATTTGTTTTAAAAATGTTCGCCACGGTAAAAAATTGTATTTTGAAAATGTTTACAACTTTTATATTTAACATTTTCATGTAAAACGTATATCCACAAAGTTTTATGGCAAATAATTGGTTTTTTAGCTGTACAAAGGCGATTTTGGGCTGTAAACTCGAGTTATAAGCATTTTTATGATTTGCTGTTAATGGGAAAAAGTTGTATTTTTGAAAGATCTACAACTTTTCCATTTAACTTTTTTTTGTAGAATGCTTAGAATCCGAGTTAGAGCCAAAAAACCGTTTTTAGCGATTTTTGGAGGTGACCGCATTCTGCGTATACATGCAGGATCAAGCCCAAAATTGAACTGTCAGCTAACTACTATAAGAGGACTTTACACACAAATTTTGAGCCCGATTGACTAAAATCTCCCAGAGTTAATCATGTAACACCAAAATTTTTATTGGAAATACACATAAAAATCCATAAAATCTAAACAAATTGTGCCCGCATTTCAAACCGACGAAGAGGATCGGGATAAACAAAAAGTAGTTTTTTGGCTTTTGCGAAAGCAGACATCCTAAAATTTCAGCCAGATCGGTCGAAAATTGTGCGAGATATCGCATGGTACACATTTTTCGCACACGAAACTATAAGGCACTTCTGTGTCGCGGACGTGCCTAAAAATATAAATTATATCAATCACATGAAATTATTCGTAGTCCCTGTTAGCCTTGTAGATAGTATAATTAATTAAACCAAGTTCACTGGATTTAAAAGTGGAGTTGAGGTACGTTCCAGTCCAAACAATATCATCTGGTAAGTAACAGTAGTTGAAAAGATTGAGGTTGAACTCCCTGAGCTTATAACTATTCGACGGTGGTGAGCCATTGCAACTCGCGCCTGTGTGGGGAGATGTGTTCAGAAAGAGAGAGAAAGAGAGAGAAAGAGAGAGAGAGAGAGAGAGAGAGAGACATTATGTTGTACAAATGAAAAAATATAAAAAAATTAAATCTAGTTATAGGTTATACGAATAAGAAATTATATATGTAGAGTGAATGAGGAATGATATATATATATATATATGGATAGTTCTCTGTCAAATCGAAGATGAAAAATTTTTTTTTGGTTCAAACTTTATATATATGTTCTATAGGATGCCCGTGGCTCCCAATAAAATTTTCAGCGCGATCCCTTTACTTGGCTTCAAGTTATAGCTGGTCAAAGTTGGTGTTTTAAGCAATTTTTGCATTTTTTGCCTATTTTCAACGATTTGTAGCTCATAATGGATGCATTTTCAACTAAAACTACCATGATACTTTTTTTTGTTAAATTTCCTGAATTTTTCAATAAAAATACTTTTAAAGTCATATATACATGTTTAGGCTACCTTATTTGCATTTTAAACCTTAAAATGTGAAAATGTGAGGGTTCGATCCGGACTCTGACTACTTTTGTACAGTGAAAAAATATCTTTTTATAGTGCAAATGTACCTGTACAAGAGCCAGAATGGCAGAAGCCTTTGTTTTTTGTTTGCATGGTACACCAATAGTGAAAAACCCTTAGAATTGATTCAAATAACTCATAATAGCTGTCACGAAGGACGTCAGATTCCTTTTTACTAACATAAACAACCACTGTGATATTTTTATGATGGATACGTCCATTGTCTACAGCTATTATTAGTTATTTGAATCATTTCTGAGGGTTTTTCACTACTAGTGTACCATAAAAGCAAAAAACAAAGGCCACTGCTATTCTGGCTCTTGTACAGGTACTTTTGCACTATAAAAAGGTATCTTTTCACCGTACGAAAGTAGTCGGAGTCCGGATCGAACCCTCAGATTTTCACATTTTGAGGTTTAAAATGCAAATAAGGTAGCCTAAACATGTATATATGACTTTAAAAGTAAATTTATTGAAAAATTTAGAAAATTTAACAAAAAAAAGTATCAGGGTAGTTTTAGTTAAAATTGCATCCATTATGAGCTACAAATCATTGAAAATTGGCAAAAAATTCAAAAATCGCTTAAAACACCAACTTTGGCCAGCTATAAATGAAGAAATAAAATAAAAAAAATAAAATTATGAAGCCAAGTGAAGGGATTGCGATGAACATTTTTTTGGGAGCCACGGGCATCCTATAGAACATATATATAAAGTTTGGATCAAAAAAAATTTTTTCATCTTCGATTTGACAGAGAACCACCCATATACTAGTGGGGCTTCGCCCCCTGCTTCGCTCCGCTCGCCAACCCCCATTTCAGTTTCTGTTTTATTTTTATTTTAAATTTATATTCTATATAAAATTTATAGATTATTAAACAAGATTAAATATTTGTCCAAATTAAGAAAATAAAAAGAAAATTCGTTACTGGAAGTAAAAGTACTGTATAACAGACCGTTTATGTAATGGCACACGATTAAAAGTTACCTTTATTTATCTTCATTGCCAATTATTTTATACAGAAAACAATTTCCTTTAGTCTTAGCGTTTGCTATGTCTATTAATAAATCTCAAGGACAAAGTTTCGATAATGTAGCAATATACTTTAAAATCCGTTATTTTCTTATGGACAATTGTGTGTATCATTATCTAGATGCAAAGATCCTAATCGATTGTTTATTCAAAATGAAAGTGAAAACAATTCAGATATAGAAAATATAGTTTGGAATTAAATTTTTTATTAGAAGTCAAACTTCTTTTTAAATTTAATAAAAAAAATAT
>CM053169.1:32116658-32138242 GCA_012977825.3 Pteromalus puparum | reverse complement strand
GGGGGAGGCAATGGCTTTAACCCTCTTCTATTCGATGTGATCGTCATCCTTTCACCTGTTCTTTGATCTTCCTAGGATCTTCGTTCCTTTTTCTTCGCCGTGTCCAGGGTGCGTCTGAATACGTTGCAGCCGCCGGAGCCAGCTACATGATTGCAGCCTCCTTCCTTTTGTCCATCTTCTTTGCAGAGAAAACAGCTCGCTTCTAACTGGCATTGCGCCATGCGATGGTCGGCTCCTCCACACTTATAGCAGAAACTTGACCTATCTACTCCATTACACTCATCCTTCCAATGTCAAAAGCCTAAGCACTTGTTGCGCCGCACTACCTTTACTCGTTTCCTAATCCTACAACTTCAAGGCCCACGCGGATGTGTCTTATTTCTAGGAGCTCCTCGGCCTCTCTCTCTCGCTGAGTATCACTATGGCCATTCTAAGGCCACTCGTGTTGGGATTTAATAGAATCACCCTCCTGCCGGTGTCCGGCTTCCTGAGGGCTCCTCCTATTGCTGCTCTCACCTCTTCTTCCGTTGCTTCCGAGTCCATGTACCTTATTTCTAGGGTGGTCTTCCGTTCTTCCTTTTTTACCTGTCCAAGGCCCAGCACTGCTTCTTCTACTTCCGCAGTGAACGCTGTCCTGTCAGACCCATTCCCTAGCTTGAGGAGGACATCTTCACTTCTTGTTTGTTTGACTCCCAGCACCATCGTTCCAGTCGTGTCCGGGTTTACCTCTTTTCGGATTTTCTCCAGGAATTCCGCATACGTCTTATTTTGCCCTACTTTAACTAGTAGTCCTTCTGAACGCTTGTTTTTGTCAAGCCTGGCTTTTGCCAGTAACTCTGATGAATTGTGAGGGGCTCTTGGGCCGAGAGACTCACGTTGCATCACCGCTTTCTCCTGTCATTGTCTCTTCCTGACTTGCTTTTCCTCGCTCTTTTCTTCAGGGCTATTAGTCGGGCTTCCCCTTGACCTCTTGTTTCCGGTACTAGCTGAGACCGCGTCCTTAAGGAGCCGTCCTCGCGCGCCTCTTCTTGCATTCTCTCGTGTTACATGCCACGATTGGTAATAGTCTACGTCACCTTCGTAGCGTGCATCTTTATTATTTCCTTCCTCGTGCTTTTTCCTTAACTCGATCAGTAGCACTTTCAGTTGTTTAGCACGGTCTGCGGTGCGTTTCCCGTCGTTTGGTGCTGACTGACAGTCCTCGATAAGCTCATCTACTTCCTTTTCTAACTTTATTATATAGTCCTCTTAATCCTTGCGAACTTCTATGGCTTGTTGTTGCCGAGCTTTTCTGTAGTCTGCTATTTGTGCCATTGACGAGGTGCTGTCCATGCTCCTAGCACTGGCAATGCCCGCTAAACTTTCCATACTGATCGTTCTTGATCCCAGAGATTCCTCTCCCAGGCGAAGCTCCGGCACCTTTAAGAAGAACGTACGTACTTTTTTCTTCTATCTTTCCTAGCTCTTCCAAAGCCTTCGCGAGGCCCGCTTTAATCGGACCGTGCACGTTGTATCCTTCAGGGCTTTCAAGTTATCATCTTGCTTTCCTGGCTTGGGGGTTGGGAACCCCGATGTCGTTGGTCCTGGCACTTTTAGTAGGTCCTGCTTATTATTCGCTTTCATTTCCTTTTTCTCCTTGTCTCCCCTACGCACGTGCACCGTTTAAGCCGTTCCGCTGCTCCCCAGCCACTTGCGTTGTCCCCTGCCTCGCATTCCATCGCGGGCATCCTTTGCCAGTCACGGTGGCCTCGGCAAGGCCCCTCCCCCCTGACCGCAGCAGGGCCCTGTTCAGGACGCCATCCGGCACTACTACGGCCAAGAAGATTTTCGCCGGTTGATAGGGCAACCAGGTCCTATTGGCTAGACGGACCCGGGCCCCTGTACTATCCGGCAGCCTGGGAGCGCCAGCAACCCAGTTTTCGAGCTGTACCCTCCGTGCTCAGGCTCAAGAGCCCAGCCCGGGAGACTGAGCAGGGCGCAGGCGGCCAAGAGAGACGGCAGTCAGACCGCCCGGTCACACGGCGCACCGTAGCTTGGGTACCTCAGGATCGCAATTCCTGTGGAGCGTGCAGACCAAAGTCCACGGCAATCAGCAGCCTCTGTTTCACCGGCACGGGCCGCGAGTTCGATCAAGGAGCTGCGCTCGCTCTCTTGCCTGCCAGCTCTGGTCCGGGACAGACGTATCCATCAACAACGCTTGCTAAACAAATGTTAGTTGGTTTTTCTTCTTGAACATCTTCCTCGCGGTCAGGCATGTCGTCAAAACTCCCGGTGGAGACGACTCGAACGTGTTTTCGGTTCCGAGAGAGTTTCGTATTAGTTTCGCGGTTTTTCTGTTGTTTGTTGAGTTATAAATTTACGGTTTTCTGCGGGTTCATCTCTCGGTGGTTTTGTGCTTGTGAGAACAGGTCTATCTCTTTGTCTGACGTGAAAGTGAGGTTTATTTGGCTATCTGTTTTTTTTTTTTTGCATTGCATTGGTCTGTCTTTGTGCAAGAAACACGGATTGATTACGGTTGAGTGAATAGGATATTGTTGGAGATCATACTGTATGTCGTAGCCTAGCGTCCTTCGATTCGGGGAAAGAAGTTAGCGGAAAAGTGCATATTCGTATTGTTTGACAAAGCGGACGGCGCGTGCCAGCGACGGCCTGGTGCAAGCGAGAGCAACAGCGGTCGCTCATTGCAGGCAGAGCCGAGCGCAGCCGGTCAGAAGCTCGTAGTATTCGTGTCCTAGACGGCTGTCCACCATCTCAGGTAGTAGACGCACGGGCAGGGTATAACCGTCCGGGGATAGGTGCGATCGTATATTACTTATTGCTTTGCTCGAGCAGGAGCGACCTACTTTGTGCACTCGTATATAGTACACTATTTTTCCAAAAAACTTTTGCAAAGTTCGTGCTCACGAATTTTTATGCAATGTGCTTTCTTCTCGCAAGCTATTAAACATGGGGTATAATGCATTGTTTACGTTTTGGTGTCAGGGAAAGAATAAATCGTCGTCTCGTATAACGTTTTCCTATTGCAAAATCTCATGTGTGATTTCAAATGATTCAAAAACTAGTTATTTTAACTTATTTGGGAAGGGAGGGGAGGAGACTTGTTTTAAAGATAGAAAAAATAAAAAAGTTTACTATTTCAATTAACCATTGTACATTATGAATAAGACAGTGATATTAAAGCCGTTGAACGAAGATAAAATTACTGGTAATGAATATGTTCACATTCATAAAATCAAAGAGTTAATGAATACATATTTTAAGTCAAATACTGATGTGTCTTATTAAGATATGTTACAAAATGTATCAATGACTAAATGTGAGTGTATTAACGCCATAAGAAGTACTTTACCAAGAAATACATTATTTTAAATAGATAATTTCTTTAAGTTTCTATAAATGTGTACAATCTACAAATTTTAATACATTTTATATGGTTAATTATGTAACTAAAATAGAAGCAGGACTTTAAAAATTATTAAAAGGAGCATCTGATGATATTGAAAACATTAATTTAGACTTGAGACAAAAATTAAGAAAAATTGCAAATGTTTTTATAAATGGAAATGTATTGACTTCAAAAGAAGCAGTTTATCATACCTTATCATTACCATTAAGTATTGTTGGAATATATGCGCTAACACCCGACATCTAGCTGACCCACAGCGCCCTCGCGACGTCAAGTCGCCACGACCACGTGATCCGCCACTGCTTTCGTCGGCGCGCTACGCTCGCTGCCTCACATCTTGCGTGCTCGCTGAGCAAGCCGCACGCTTTCTCAGCCACGCCAAGTCTTCTTTCTTTGTCCACCTTCAGTTTCAGTTACCGAATAAAGCCACGTTCATTATTCTTATAAACTACAGTGTTTTCCTTTCGCGTATCACCTTATCCCTATTATTTGCGTCCGGATATAGCTTAAATACCGACAGGTCATGAGCCCCGCTCGCAACCACTGCCCGGAAAAGTGATAGTTAAAGTGATACAAAAAGGACCACGATCTACTCTCGACGTAGAAGCCGAGATAAGCACGCACCGCTTCCCAGTGAACGACACGAATACGCCGCATACACGAGAAGCCAAAGGCAAGTTCGAGCCTACCTCCCAGGGAACGACACGAATACGCCGCATACACGAGAAGCCAAAGGCAAGTTCGAGCCTACCTCCCAGGGAACGACACACAAACGTCGTACACAAAGAAGCCAAGGTCTGGAACACAAAGGTCACCGGCGAATCCAGGACTCACGGTGACAGGAAAACCATATCGGTAACCATATAACCACAAACCACGTGTAAGTACACAAATCATATATAAAGAATGACGTAATACGCAGAACAAAGAAAAACTTGTTTTGGTTTAAGGGGACAAGACACTTTTAAACACTGAAAAATGAAATTCTTATAAATAATTACAGAAATAAATTATAATTGTTATATAATTTTTATACTTATATTAGGTTATATTACCTGTATTTTTAGCATGGTAAAACCATATTAGCACCTACTTACCCATAGTGACTCTCCGTATACTGTTTTGAACATATTGGCACTGTCCGTAGGATTCCATGTGACCACATGGTTTGATTGGGCTGAAATTTTAGGAGCATACTTTGTACACTTATACTTTTGGTATGAATGAAGGGATTTTGATTCGAATGCTTAGAAAATGTTTGACAGTGAAAATACTGAATTTTTGGCCTTTTCTAACCTTTTATGCCACATTTTCTGTCATGAAAAATTCTCTAAGCATTTAAATCAAAATATGTGGTCACATGGAATCCTACGGACAGTGCCAAAATGCTCAAAACAGTATACGGAGAGTCACTATGGGTAAGTAGGTGCTAATATGGATTAACCATGGTAAAAATACAGGTAATATAACCTTATATAAGTATAAAAATTATTATATAACAATTATAATTTATTTTTCTAATTATTTATAAGAATTTCGTTTTTCAGGGTTTAAAAGTGTCTTGTCCCCTTATAATCAAGGTTTTCATGATGATGTCTTGGTTTGAAATAAATGCACGCGAGTAAAAATAAAAGAAAAGTGATATGTGCGTTAACTTTGCCTCCTATATGCTAGGTGGCGTGGTGATCACGAGTACGGCCTGCTGGAGAGCGCGGCCTACTCAAGAGCGCGAAATTTGAATCCGAATGCTTTGCGTAGAGTAATTGTGTCCTTTCTGTACATGAATGAATACCGTCGCCTCTGCGGGCGTTATAGCGCTAACCCTGAGCAACTGACCCTGCACAGGAGTATGCGGGAGAGTACGCATGTACGAACACCAAGTTCATGAAGTAGCATAAGCAGGGCATGGCATTATTTAGGCGTCGATGAGTCCCCGCCACATGATGGGATAGTGGTTCATACATACATACATATTGTTTTTTTAATTTTGAAAATGTTGAAAATTTTAAATATCTTAAAAATTTTGAAAATGTTGAAAATTTAAAGAAATTTTAAGAAATTTCAATAATTTAAAGAAATTTTGAAAATTTTGAAAATTTTACGAAATTTTGAAGATTTTGTAAATTTTAAGAAATTTTAAGAAATTTTGAAAACTTTGGCGGCAAAAGTGCTATCTACTTTCGCCCCCAGGGAAAAAACACTCTCGCTTTAAGATGCATGTATATATGTGTGTTTAGGTGTGTACATATGTATATATTAACACAAAAACACTAAAAAGGCCTTTCGCCCAGGCTTGAAAAACTCGACTTTCGCTTCACTTTTTTGTAGGCGAAAAGCGCGTTTTTGATGCACGTGTTATGAAAAAACTTTTTCCCTTCATTTTAAAGACAAAAAGTGACCATTTCAGTCAAGTGTGGAATAAAACATATACCGCCGTACGACGTTCGTTTATAAAGGTATTGTCTTATTCATTGCAGCCGCTCTAACGTTAGTCGCGTACAATGCAGCTTAAATGACTCCTATCCACTATATAATCGATACTTTTGTCTTGTTTTTGGCAATTTGCGAGACAAAGTGAAGAGGACAAGGGAAAGGGAAGCATATTGCGTGTAATTATGCTTGATTTTAGCCAAATCTGACGTTAGAAAATAGTTACAGCTCCGAAACAAAGCCTTGGGGCAGAACAGAACCTAAGGGTGGTTTTCTACTATGTTTGAGTTAACTTTTAGGCCTGGTGAGGTTAAAATTGGTACATGTAGAAATATGCTGCAGAGGTACCAACTTCGCATTTTTGAAAATTTGGCTACCTTCCAAGACCTATTGCTTCAGTTCTAATCGATGGATCGTAACAATCGACGCGTAGAATTAAAGATCTGTTAAAAACAAACATTTCGAGAGGCGGTGGGTTTTAATCGCTTAAAACCTTAGGAAATGGCGACCGATTGAAAATCACAAAAAAAAAAACATTGATTTTGGTGTTTACTGCTGTTCGAGCCATTTGCGCTATTTAAATACATATGGGAGTATTTTTTACTTAAATTTAACATCATTACCCACAAATTTCTGGAGGATTTTTTTTACAATGCACAGCTGTGGGACTTTGTTCAAATTAGCCACTTTTCAGCGATTTCTAAAAATTCAAAAAATCTTTATTTTATCAGGAGCATAGGTGGCACCTAGAAGGCTAAAAATTCAGGAACAAGCTTGTGTTCTATTTTACTTTCATGGGAACTCTTGGCGGTAACATTAGCTGACTTCCCGAGCAGCGTTTTGTAAAACTTGGCCGGACTACCCATATAAGTTTTTTTAACATTCTTTACAGTTTCTCTTATCTTAGAAATAAGTTGTTTCTGAAGTGCATTTTCTACAGAAGTATCATGTTTCAAACTATCTAATAGAAATATAGCACTTTTATGTTTTAGTACAGAATTCTCTTCATAGTAATATATTGCAGTGCATTAATGGTTGTTAAAATGAAAAGCTTACGAAGCATCTTCATCACTGTAGGAAAAGTTATCTAAAAATGAAACATTACGAGTACTTTTCCATCTTTTAGATTTCTTTTTTTTTTTTTTTTTTTTTGATGCATTGAATTCAGATTGTTGTTTTGCTTTGTGAGAATTAGGTTTGAGGGTTTGCAGTTTATCAAATAATTCCTACACAATATCTGAAATAGCTGCTGCTACGGTATTCACTGCAGATCTATCTGTTGTCATCCATACCGTACAATGTACTTGATCTATAGAAGCATATGCTTAGTTTTCTAATAATTTATTAAACAATGTCGAGATATCAGGACATTTACGACACTGATCGAGATAACACTCTGGCATAGAATTCTTGCAAACAAGTTTCTTTAAACATTCGTGATAATCATTTGCTGGAATTTTCATGCCTTCTGTCAAAGTCTTGATATTAATAACGTCTAGCATAAATTTGCAATTCTGATGAATAATTTTTTTTCTTAATTTTAATCTCTAAAACTAAACATCATAACCTCACAAAAAAATCATGCTGATGAGTCACGTGTCGAACTACATTTCATTAAAATTTCAAGTGTATAGACTACTAATTATTTCAGTAATAAATCAAAAACTGAAAAAAATGAGTTTTTGTATGCCTCGATTACGGGCTTAAAGAGGCCTCATTGTACTTGAAATTTTTGGAAAAGGTAGATATTTTATGTGTTTTGGCTAAGTTTATTGCGCAGCTTTAAACCCCCTATGGTTCTTGAGATATCAAGGTTTGAATTTTTTTTTTAAATTTGTTTCCTTATATCTCTAAAACAATGGAGTCAAATGTTTCAGAATTTTATTTGGTGATTCGCCATAAACGAAGCTATCTGCTGATGTAATTTGAGCGATTTTGTTGAGCAGTTCTTAAATAAATAGCTGCAATGTAAAAACCGATTTTTCTCAAAAGTCAGGATGATCAGCTCCTTCAAGAACTAGCAGAAAAATGCTGATAAGATAAAAATTAATCGTAATCCAATTTCTGCGCGATATTGCTCCTGCGACTTTTTTTTGGTAATTATTATTTTTATTGTCACACATTTCTCCATAGCAACTCGTGCGTTACTCGTCAATATTCCTTCCTTGAGAGTTTTGGTTTTATATTTATTCCTCGCTTATGACCACCTTCTTAAGATTTCTACATATATATATATCTTCGAAATTAAACGATCAATTCTGCAACTTCGCTATTTTAGAGATTTTAATCGAATCTTTTTGATTATTTTATATCTTTTGCTATAAGAAAATCGCTTCTATAGTAAAATAATTAAACTTGGAAATATTTAAAATAGCATTCATATACTGTATTTTAAAACATTATTTTATTTATTGGAACAATAAAGTTCGTTGAAGGAAGCTACGTGCCAATGAATTGGCAGCGGTTTTTAAATTATTTATAACGGGGTGAATCTAGGGTTAGCAGTAGCCGCGCAGACGTTAGCTGCGTGCTGTGCTACTACTGTTAGCAGAAAACTGTCTCGTGATAATCGAGACTACATCTCGTTTCCTCGAGCTCGTGCGTAACGGGCATCTCTACCTGCCAAGGTCACGGCCTGGACTAGCTACAGATGTTCCGCGTGCCCGCGGAGGCGGCGGTGAGCTTTGTCCGTGTTAGGAAAAGAAAGCGGAGTCATAGCGGTAAAGAATGTGAACACAGTGTCGTATAAACGGTAATATATTGTAAGATTAGAGAGATAGTTTACACGAACACACGCAGGTGTGCGAGGCGTAGAGGAATGGCGCGAACAGAGACCGGGACAGCACTGGTGAGAGAGAGAGAGAGAGAGAGAGAGAGAGAGAGAGAGAGGGGAGAGGGAGAGAGGAGAGAGAGAGAGAGAGAGAGAGAGAGAGAGAGAGAGACACTTACATACTGGTTATTCCTGTTGCTCTCAGGAAACAGCCTGAATCCCAGAACGTCTCCTTCGAGGGAAAAGTCGCACGCTGGCAAACGGGAGGCGAGGACGCACGTAGACGGGTCCAAGGCAAAGGCGCACGCTGACCCTCTCGGTGGAGCCGTTGTCTCCGGTCTCTTCGTACGTGAATCACAAGCGATCTTACGGATGCAAGATTCGGTCGCGGTATCGTTGCACGTGCCTACGGTTAGCGAGCCGGAACGAATCTAACGCGCGCGGAGCTCTCTCTCTCTCTCTTCCCACTCACCGTGCTCTCCCTTGCTGCTCCGCTGCTGCTTATCTGTAACAGAGCAATAGTACATGGGTATTTTAGACAGATTGTATACTGGGGAGGTTATGGCGGGTTAACAAAGTTCCTCGTCATATATTTTAGTTTTTGATCTATGATTTTAAATATTGTTAATTTTCAAATAGACATTACATGTAAATTTTAACATGTATTGTTTTATCGCAACGAAATGATTAAGAACCCATTTCTATTTCCTAAGGTTAAAAAAACCGTTGCTAATTCTATGGCACGAAGCTTCCTTCAGCATTATGTATTGCTTAATATGAGAATTGTTTTCACTTTATATATAATTCTATCAAGTTTTTTTTTGTTTGATGAATAAAATTATCTCGAATCAATTACATATATATAATTAAATATCTCTCTCTCTCTCTCTCTCTCTCTCTCTCTCTCTCTCTCTCTCTCTCTCTCTTAGGTTGCGGATAGAGGAACGGTCCCTGAAAAGAGGTTAGCTGCGAATAAATCGAATAAGCAGCCGCAGACAGCCGATAGGCCCGGGCGTGGGTGTGATGAGCCCACACTGGCGAACGCATTCATCTAGAAATACTACGCAACAACGAACACTCAACAATATTTCGTAATTCACTCTATCTTTCTACCTAACTATGTCTATAATCTATCTCTTTTAGCACACATTACAAAAATCCTGCTGTCGTGGAGAATGCGGGAGCGATGACAACTGCTCCGAAAGGGGATGTGTAGAATGATTCGCCACCTGGTCTTACACGGCAACGAAGCCAGCGTAGGCGCGCTGCCTTGCAGGGGGGCGTTAGGATACGAGCGTGATTCCGTAGTGTGTCCGACGATGAGCT
This sequence comes from Pteromalus puparum, assembly GCA_012977825.3. NCBI lineage: Eukaryota > Metazoa > Arthropoda > Insecta > Hymenoptera > Pteromalidae > Pteromalus > Pteromalus puparum. The sequence goes on along the minus strand of CM053169.1, from coordinate 32,128,310 downwards.
GACTCCGTCCTTATCAAAGTCGGAAAGCTCTCATACTTAGTTCTAGAGAGGTATGGGAGTTATCACCTCTAGAACGGATGATTCACTGCGATCGGAAACAGGATCCAAAACGCTGTGGGTTTCACTACTATCATGGCTCAAAAAAACTAAAACCAAACCAAAATCAATAGGGACTTAAAGGTAGGAACGTGGAATGTGCGCAGTTTTATAAGAGCAGGCGCGTACTGGGAAATCTTAAAAGAAGCTGACGGGTACAATCTAGACTTAGTAGCTATACAAGAAATCCGGTGGCAAGATAGCGGTATGTTAGGAAACGAAAACTTCACTTTATGTACGCGGCGCGGACGGACATTCCCTAGGTACCGGATTCCTGATTAACAAAAGAATTATACACCGCGCGTTAAAAGTTTCAAATTCGTAAACGACAGACTTTCGTATATCATCATCGAAGGGAGCAGTGGTACAATACGTGGTTATTAACGTGCATTGTCCTACGAAGGACAAAGAGGAAGAAGTGAAGGATCTTTATTACGAAGCCTTGGAGCAATTAATCGACCAATTCGCGTCTTACGACACCAAAATAGTAGTGGGGGATTTCAACGCTAAAATGGGGAAAGAGAAAATGTTTAGGCCCACTACAGGCAAGGAAAGTTTGCACGAAACCAGCAACGATAACGGTATTAGAGTCATAAATTTCGCGGCGGCAAAAGACCTTATAGTAAAGAGTACGTGCTTTAAGCACAAGGATATACACAAAGTAACGTGGACATCGCCGGACGGAGCCACGAAAAATCAAATCGATCACTTTCTTATCGATAAGAGGCGCCACACGAACGTATTCGACGTAAGAACCGATAGGGGGGCGGATTGCGACTCGGATCATTTTCTAGTAGTGGCCAAATTAAGAGCCAAATTAGTAGCTGGGCAAAATAGTAAACGGGCGAACAAAGTAGAAACGTTCGATATTGAAAAGCTACGGAACGGGATAGAACGAATTAAGTATCAAGTAGAAATAAGAAATCGGTTTCAGGTACTCGAAGAAACGGATGCACCGACGGAGGTAGATGACGACCCGAACAGTCTTTGGGGGGATATCGAAAAAACGATAAAAGAGGCCGCGAATAAAGTGCTAGGTAGAAAGAAAAAGCCAAAGAGGAAACCATGGTTTGACGAAGAGTGCGAACTCTGGTTTGAAAGGCGTAAAAAGGCCAAATTAGACAGCGTACATAATGGAGGTGATAGGGCCGTAGAAGAGCACCACGAAATAAGAAGGCAAGTGGGGGCGATTTACAGGAAGAAAAAACGCGAGTATCAAAAGAATCAGATTAGAAAAATAGAAACTAATAGTAAGGAAAATAACCCGCGCGAGATGTACAAAGGAATTAACGCTATTAGGAAGGGTTTCCAGAGTAGATCACAATTAATGAAAGATGAGGGCGGGAATCTCGTCACAAGCGAAGGTGAACTGTTAAAGCTGTGGAAGGGCTATTTTGATAAGCTGCTAAACGTACATGAAAACTGCGAGGAAACGGGAGACGAAATCCACACTGCTGAACTCCATATGGAAGAACCGACCTATAAAGAAGTAGAAGCCGCGATCAAAAAACTAAAAAGCTNAGTAGAAACCGCGATCAAAAAACTAAAAAACAATAAGGCCGCGGGAAACGATTCTATACCAGCTGAACTACTTAAATATGGAGGCACTGCGCTGACATCGAAAATTTTTGAACTAGTACGCTCTATTTGGAAAAATGAAACAATGCCGGAAAATTGGAAAGAATCCATCATCATACCGATTATTAAAAAGGGAGATAAGACAGACTGCAATAACTATCGGGAATCTCACTTTTACCTACCTGCTACAAAGTTCTGTCAAACGTAATACAGGCCAGACTCACACCCTTCGCGGAAGATATAATAGGAGATTATCAGTGTGGATTCCGGCGTAACAGGTCGACGAGCGATCAAATGTTTACTATAAGACAGCTGTTAGAGAAAAAATGGGAATATTGCGAAACAATACACCAGTTATTCATAGATTTTAAAAAAGCGTATGATTCTATCAAGCGAAGCAAAATGTATCAAATCCTTGTGCTCCTCGGCGTACCAAAAAAACTTGTGAAATTAATACAAATATATCTGAACGGAAGCACGGGAAAAGTACAAGTAGGCGGTAATGTATCTGAATCGTTGATGATACACGACGGTTTGAAACAAGGTGACGGGCTCTCCACGGTACTCTTTAACTTATCGCTAGAGTATGTTGTTAGACAAATGCAGACTAGCGGGCTGGGCGCAACACTCAACGGAAAAACGCAGATTCTAGGATGCAGATGATTTGGACATAGTGGGGAATAATGGCGAAACGGTAGCAAAAAACGCCGAAATACTCATAAATGCGGCCGAGCAAACGGGATTAGAGGTAAGCGAATCGAAAACGAAATATATGATTATGGATAAACTGGGCATTTGCGAAGTAGAGGGGAATCTTAGAGTCGGAAATTTTACTTTCGACAATGTTAGTAAATTCAGATATTTAGGCACAACTATAAATGATCGAATCGAAATCAAAGCCAAGATTAATAAGAGACTACATTCGGGTAATGCCTGCTTCTACGCCGTGAACAAACTACTAAAATCAAAACTGCTGTCTAAAAATGTAAAAATTAAGATATATAGGACTATAATAATGCAGGTAATCTTGTACGGATGCGAAACTTGGGCGCTCACTAAAGCAGAGGAAAACCGTTTTAGGGTGTTCGAAAATAAAGTTCTGCGAAAAATATACGGGCCAAAGAAAGATGAGGAAACCGGGGAGTGGAGGAAACTGCACAACAACGAGCTACATAACTTATATGCGTCACCGAATATAAACAGAATAATTAAATCGCGAAGACTAAGATGGGCAGAGCACGTTGCAAGAATGAGAAATGATCGGACGGCAGCGCGTATAATGAAAGGAAAGCCAAATACGTCGCGACCTCCAGTTAGACCTAGACGCAGGTGGGAGGACAATGTAAAAGCGGACTTAACTGAAATCGGGCAGGACGGCACGAAATGGATAGGGTTAGCACAAAATAGGGATACGTGGAAGGCTTGCGTAGATAAGGCGATGAACTTTCAAGTTCGAAATGTCACTTTAAAAAAAAAAAAAAAAAATTTGCTTATTTAATGGTGATATTTTCAATTACTATGAACACACTTGACGGACTCTTCGCTATAGTATTACGGTGGGTAAACTGAAAGGGTTCACTGCACAACTCAAAACATTTTTTATGACTATTTTATTACTTTTTAACTAAGTACACAGTGAAAACATACACCAGGTACTGTAATTTGGCGAGGCCGTCAAGTATGTTCTATAACGGGGATTCGCATCCGTGTATAAGAGATCAGTGACGCATCCACTGATCGGTGAATAAGCGAGAGGAAAAGGATGTAGCAGCTCGTTGCAGGCTTCTTGAAGGCTATGCGAAGCCTGGCCCGTAGCGCAGTATGCTGTACGTGCACGTCCTCGTGCACGTGAGCCCGCGGAGGCGTCATGAGTGAATTGGCTATGTAGCTAGTTCGCAAGTTAAGTTAAGAGAGAATCGCATGGGAATGGATAGATTCAGGAGCAAAGTGACACAAGCCGAGTATTAGCAAGGTTTCTCTTTATGTAAATACTTGAAATAAGTACAAATGCAGCGCGGAGTAAGAGAGACGGAGCAGAGCGAATGATACCGAGAGAGAGAGAGAGAGAGTATTGCGATCGGACAGGTACTTACAAAGGTGCTTCGCAGAACTCGATAGATGCCTCGTGGCTTCGACCGGAGCGGCGCAGGACGGATGGCCAGGGCCCGACGCTGGACAGCAGGAGGGACACCTCAAAGCCTCGTGTGTGGCCGGGTGCAGCGAGAAGTCGAGCGGCAAGTAAATGCACGGCTCGAGACTGACACGTGGTGCTGGACAGCATCTAGATGATTCCACCCAGCGACAGACAGAATATATCTTTGGTACGCGTAGTTGCGGAAACAAAGGTAGCGGTATTAGCACGACTTTACAGCTCGGCGCTATACTTCTAAGTGTCGCGGCGCGAGGCGCGACCGCGTGGTCAGTGCAATCTCTCTCCCTCTCTCTCTCTCTCTCATTCTCCCAGACGGCGCCACACGCATATACACACTACGCGCGGCTTTCTCTGTGTGTGTATTACGGCTGTCTGCTCTTCTCACTTACCTGCTGCTGAAAGCAATGTTTTACAGGAATGTTTACAGATAAAATATGTTTATTGCGTTCATTGTAATATTATGGTATAGTATAGGAGAGAGAGGGATGTAACGAGTGCACAAAAGGCAACTCGTTATATTCCCCACCCCCAGACGCTGGTAGCACGGGGTGCCTGCTCGATCAACTGTCTCTCTCGACTATAAGAAAATGAAAGATGAAAATTAGAATGTAGAAGAATGTTTAAATTCATTTCGTAGAAAAATACTTAGATTTACTCAATAGCGAGAGGAAAAGGATGTAGCAGCTCGTTGCAGGCTTCTTGAAGGCTATGCGAAGCCTGGCCCGTAGCGCAGTATGCTGTACGTGCACGTCCTCGTGCACGTGAGCCCACGGAGGCGTCGTGAGCGAATTGGCTACGTAGCTAGTTCGCAAGTTAAGTTAAGAGAGAATTGCATGGGAATGGATAGAGTCAGGAGCAAAGTGACACAAGCCGAGTATTAGCAAGGTTTCTCTTTATGTAAATACTTGAAATAAGTACAAAAGGAGCGCGGAGTAAGAGAGACGGAGCAGAGCGAATGATGCCGAGAGAGAGAGAGAGTATTGCGATCGGGCAGGTACTTACAAGTGTCGTGGCGCGAGGCGCGACCGCGTGGTCAGTGCAATCTCTCTACCTCTCTCTCTCTCATTCTCCCAGACGGCGCCACACGCACATACACACTACGCGCCGCTCTCTGTGTATGTGTGTGTGTGTGTGTTACGGCTGTCTGCTCCTCTCACTAACCTGCTGCTGAAAGCAATGTTTTACAGGAATGTTTACAGATAAAATATGTTTATTGCGTTCATTGTAATATTATGATATAGTATAGGAGAGAGAGGGATGTAAGGAGTGCACACAAGGCAACTCGTTATAGTTCATAGTAATTGAAAATATCACCATTAAATAAGCAATAAAGACAAAAATTAAAAATTTACTAATTGTATTGAAAAATGATTTAATAATAATGCATTTGAAATAAATAATTGACAATTTACCATTTGCTGATCTTACTTTTTTTTAATATCGTTTGTCGCTTTTACAAAAATTATTCCCGTTAGTTATCATTATAAATAAAAATCAATACATGAAAAAATTTACACTTTCCGACTTTCACCTTTAAGGGGGCACACCGCGGCTTTTTGTGTTGGAGTTTCATATCGGTGTAGATGCTTGCGTCGCGTTTCTAATCGGTCTTGCAATCCGTAAGTGAAGATCGCTTCGTCGGAATACGCCCAATATAGAGCATTCTCGAACTCTCTATTTTTGCTGACCTTCCTTCCCTTGTGCGGTTGGGCAGGAGTCTTCTTGCTCGGTCGAACGGGGGCTTTCTACTCCGCTTCTCGAACGGTCTCGATTCGGTCAGTGATGTCGACAAGGTCCCACGCACTATAATACCACCCTTCGTATAATGTCTTAGAATTCTCCTTGGTTCCATCTTTATATCCATGGATTACGTCTTCGTAATCCATGGGAGTCTCCATTTCAATAATTACTTTCGGATAATTTCGCTATGCGGACAATACACACTCGCACTTGTATAACTTCATTTTCTCGAAATTTTTTTGTCGCTCTGAGTTTTGGTGGGTGTATAACAGATGTGCTGTACAGAGACTAACGTGCTCTCCCCTTTTTCTTCCGGTTTTTATACCATTCTCTTAGCATGATTTATCGAAGGTGCTTTTTATTTTCTCGATGACTATTCACTCTGCTCGCTCTCCTCGTGTATCTCTACGACTAATAGCTGGTTAGGTAACAGTTCTTTTCACCGTTGCTTGCTCATTTTATTCTTGCCTTAACGATTTTATTGTAACTATAGATTTTAATTGTTGTAATAATTTATATATATATATATATATATATATATATTTTAATATAATTCATATAATAGACAGTTGCAATAATTTATCTAATGTGGTTGAAAATTGTAATTTCGTCAATTATTAATATCATAATTCTCTGAACTGAATGGAAGATTTTCATGTGAGCCTTAAGGGGGCACACCACCTTTAAACTCTGAAAAATAAACTTCTTATAAATAATAACAAAAATAAATTATAATTGTTATATAATTTTTATACTAATATTAGGTTATATTACCTGTATTTTTACCATGGTAAATCCATAATAGCACCTACTTACCCATGCTGACTCTCCGTATACTGTTTTGAGCATTTTTGCACTCTCCGTAGGATTCCATGTGACCACATGGTTTGATTGGGCTAAAATTTTAGGAGCATGCTTTGTACACTTTTACTTTTGGTATGAATACAGGAATTTTGATTTGAATACTTAGAAAATCTTGTATGAAAAAAAATGTGGCATAAATAGGTTAAAAAAGGCCAAAAATTAAGTATTTTTATTGTTAAACATTTTTTAAGCATTCAAAGCGTTCAACCTTGAACATAATAAACATGTTTGACTTATATTACTTATTATATTACTTATATTGACTTGTTTTTTATTGTAATAATTTTTAAAGTATAACTCTACGTTTCCAGTTTTAGTATCTTTCAAATTTTTACCATCAGGTAATTTTACTTCAATGGGCTCTTTTAGACATAGGAATTAATCAAAAAATTTGTCGTTATTTACAATGTGGTCTGTACAGCTACTATCTAGAATCCAATTAATTTGTCCTAACCTTTCGCTACTATTTTCTAACGCATTTACCTGAATTACCTCTGGATTGCAGACCTGTTTCAGCCATGCTCCGGATGAGAAGTTGCTCTGTTGTTCCCCTGAAGATTCGCCTCTGGATTGACCTTGACCCCTGCCTCGTTAATGGCCTCGGTTGTTTTCTCTATTGAAACCTGTGTTGGAGCCTCATTAAATCCCTCGTTGGTGACCTCGTTGACCTTGACTAGATTAGGCACCTCATCCCCGGTTGCTCTGCTGCCGTGGTCTTGTGCATTGTCTACTGTGGTGACCTGGTTCCCCACTTGTATAGCATTTTCCTTTGGTTTGTACGACAAAGGTACTAACGTTAGTTTTTTTGTCTGACTCTGGTTAAGCCATATTTTTCTCTTTGATCTTTGACTTGACGTAGTCTACTGTTCTTTGATCCTCTGGGATAACATCTATAAAATCTCCGATGTAGCTGTAGCTTGGTGGCAAGGCTCTGATTAAATATCTCAGTTTTTCTGTTTCTTCTAGTTTTCCGCCAGCCGTTTTGAACTCATTTGTTACTTTTTCGAATTCTACAAACAAATCTTCAACTGAATTATAGTTATTCAGTCTGATTTCCTCAATTTTACTTCTGCATAATATTTGCAGGGCTGCAGACTGTGACAGATACATCTTATTGAATTTATGTATCATTTCAACAGCCGTTGTGCATTTACCAACATACTCTAATTGTGCATCCGAAATATAACTTATTATTATTGTGCTTGCTTTGAGATCAATCTTTTTCCATTTGGCCTCGTCTTTTTTTTCATCTTCGTTTCATCTTCGTAATTTCTCTGGTTGCTTGATGTTTACACTCTTTGTATCCTAACAGGATCATTAATTTTATTTTCTAGCTTGTATAATAAGCATCATCAAACACTGGTATCATAATATCTTCAATTTTAGCTTACTTAGCCATTTTTTCTTCTTTAACTTTTATATTATCGTATACTTGATTTTTAAAAGTAATGATTTTCATGACTGTTCTTAAAAATATTCTTCTAAATCTTGTTCTGGATCCGCTTACTCCTTAGACCACGAAAAGATGTGCTTAATCTCCAAATTTGCCACGTGCTCAATAGCACTTCACCACGTGTTTTACTTGCCAACTTCAATCTGCTTGCATCGCACTTTTATTTTAATTATTTTTAAAAAATCTTTTCATTGTTCGGTAGCTGGCGACTTTATCATCGTCACTTAGCGTATATTTTTCTACTTTAATCCTTTTTGATCGGTTAATCTCCACTTGAAAATTTTCTTTCGTCAACAGACGTTTTGATACGAAAATTCGATTTTCAATGCTTCACAAGCATATGAATTTTTCCAAGAAATATTGTCCTTTGATTTCACTGTATAATTTTCACTGTGCGATTCTCCTTTGCTTCCTCCTAGTTTTTGAATAACAAATAGAAAACTGAAAAAAATGAGTTTTCCATGTCCTACGTTTACGAGAGTAAAAAGGCTTAAATTCATCTACAATTTTGGGAAAAGGTAGACTTTTTATGCGTCTCGGCTAAGTTTTTTGCGCAGCTCTCAAAACCTTATGGTTTCTGAGATATCGATGATACAATTTTTTATTGAAATTTTTTCGATTTCTTATAACTTCAAAACTAAGCAGTCGAACGCTTTAAAAAAAAGTTAGTAATTTATTATAGCAACAACAAATTGCTGTTGAAATTTCAAATGATTCTGTCGATTGGTTCCTGAGTTATGAGCCAACCTCTACAATCCGTTTTTCTGCTTCATTTTGCTTCCTCCTAGAGGAATCTTTGTAATAGTAAAATTTTCACTTTCGCTAAAACTTTGTAGAAATGCATTTGGAAATGTTTGGAGTTCGAATTACATGTTTTTGCAAAGTTTGGCAAGTTCCATCCGCCCGCCCTTGCTTGATACAGACCTTTTATACCTATCCTTTTGATATCCACCTTCACCCCCACCTCCTTGATACCCGTTCCCTACAAGTGTCTTTCTATCCTATCCTACCTATCCTTTTGGTAACCACCCCCCCTCCCCTTCCCTATATAGCTTCTTCCTAGAAAGAAAGTTATAATCAAATTTTTGGTTCTACCCCTTTAACTGACATTCTACCCCTCAACCTGATTGACTCATTAGAGTGCATGCATCTAAACTCTCAAATCGTCAAAGGAATATCATACATCCGTACAGATTTTTTAGAAACCATGTAAGTGCCAATGACTTGGCAGCGGTTTTTTAACAGTAATCGTTAACTACTTTTTTTTATGACGAAATAATTTGTACATCTCCCCAAAGGTTGATGTAAAAATGAGTTTGAAATACGAACCACGCTCTGCTACCATGTTAAGATCCGTGGGTAAATTGAGAACACTGTGAGGTTTAAATAATAATAATATAAGATGTTTATTGATACATGGCAAGAGCCATAGTCGGGAGTGCGTCCGCTCAGCTCGGAGTCTTACAGGCAAGAGAGAGTGTATAGTATAGCCGAGTATATAGTATAGTATGCGCTTAGAGTATACACATATATTAGAGTAGGGATACATCAGGTTCCTTTGCTTGAGGTTCCCTCATATGTATACATACTACCATTATAAACGTGTACCTTTTGTACATTACGACTGAATAAATTCACATATTCCAACAGAAAATAACTGGTATCATATGTAGGATATTATGGGCATCGATAATTGTTTCGCTAAAACGAATAATATCGAACTGATTTCATATAAACTAAATGTCCCGTTTAACGACCATTACCCTTTATTTCTAAGCGTTGATCAATTTAAAAGTACAATAGAAAATACAAATTCTGAACAATATACTAATTTCAAAAAATTAAGAACTATTGCCAATTACGTTGACTGGAAGCATATATTAACTATGAAAGACACTAACAATGCCATGGAAGAATTAATAAATATGATACATAGTTGCCTTGAAAAAGCTACATGTTATAAACAAAAGCGTGGAAAAAATAAGGATTTTTATCCACGTAAAAAATGGATTACAAGAGCGATATTAGTCTCTTGTAAAACTAAAGAAAATCTGTATAAATTATGGAAAAAGTATCCACATAATATAACTTTGAAAAACGACTACAAAAATTATGAGAAAATTTTGCCGTAAGTAATATAGAGCTATTTTTATAATTCTAGCGTTGCTTACTATTATAATGATGATGTAACAGCCTCATTTGCAAATCACTGCTTGATTTGATAATGGTAAATCGTTCACGTGCAAGTGATTTTTATTAATAATTTTCAAAATTTTGTTCTGTATTCTTTGAATTAAAGTTAAGACAACTATCGTAGGCTCCTCCCACGCGTATTATACCATATTTGACATGGCTTTGGAAAATGCATAATAATTAATCAAAGCGTTTTTCGAATCAAAAGACTCTTGATTTTTAAAGGAAAAAATATCAGATACTCGTTTTTTTACCATTCTTTTCAATGTCGTTTGTCCCATCGCATATGTAATCGAAAATTACGCCAAGATATTTATGATTTCTACCCTTTTTGAATAGGATAATTACCAATACTTTATTTTGATAGTTCTTCAGGTACGGCTATTACGAATACGTTGCCATATCGTAATGAACACAGTTTTACTTTAGATTTATGAAAGTTGTTCAAGCAAGCCAATTGGATACCCACTGTAGCACATCATTACCATCCTGTCCTGGGCAGCTAGACCACTTATCATCACTCGAGGATGATGACAGTCGTCGTCCGCATAAGAATGATGGTATCCCTTGTGCCATATCTATCAATACGGAGCTCGGTAACGTGATAATGATAAAAAAATGAACTGGTACCCTAATACAGTTCCTGTGTGGAACGCCAATAAGGTATTCATTTATAATCGCTTTTATAGTAGAGATTTTAACGCTTTGCGTGCGTAGGATCGGATAGATGCTAACGTTTAACAAACTTTAAGATATTGCCTCTAATGTCCAATCTTTCTAACTTACTAAGCAATATTGGCATGGTCCACCGTATCGAAGGCTTTGGCCAGATCCAAAAGGCTGTTATAGTGGCTTGCTTTTGTCGAGATTTCTATAGATGTGTGTAGATATTATAATTCAAGGCATCAGTTGTACCTCTATTTTGTCATAAAACAAATTGTTTATCGATATAATATTACATGTATAAGAGAATCAAGCAGTCTATTATGAATTATTTTTTCCAAGAGTTTCGCACTAATTTGAAATAAGGGAAATAGGTCTGTAATTAGACATACCGCCACTATCTCGCCGCTTTGAAAAGAGGTACTATATCAGCCCTCTTTAGTGCATCTGGCATACAGCTTGTTGTATACTAAGATGAAAAAATATATTCTAATGGTTTTAAATATGAATCGCGATAGCCTGTATAATATTTGCATCACTAATATTATCTATCCTCAGCTTTCTTTTTCATGTCTTTTATAACTTCTAGAATTTCTTGACAGTCAGTCGGGGTACAAAAATAGACTTATCATTGTTGCTTGAAGTTTGAGTTGATCATTTACTCAATTTTGGAATTTTATCGCTTATTCTTTTCCTACGCTATCAATAGTATTCAGTCATCGCGTTTGCCATTGGCGGTTTTATCAGTTTATTTTCTGATTGTCTACAATAAATTATTCAGGCAAATTCTTTCCTTGAGAATCTTTGCCTAATTTGCAACGTGATAGTTTTCCATAGCAGCGCCTTGAATTTTGACTAACACGTTGATTCATTACGTTCAAATTTATACTTTGCATCTTTAATCACTTTTATT
>CM053169.1:32098136-32116633 GCA_012977825.3 Pteromalus puparum | reverse complement strand
GATCATGGTATAATCGTCACTGCAAATTGCATTTTTATTAATAATTTTCAAAATTTTGTTCTGTATTCTTTGAAGTTAAGTTAAGACAACTATCGTAGGCTCCTCCCACGCTTATTATACCATATTTGACATGGCTTTGGAAAATGCATAATACAATTATCAGAGCGTTGTTTCGATCAAAGAAACTCTTGATTTTTGGCAAAAATAAAAATCAGATATTCCTTTTTTTTACCTATTTCAATTCGTTTTGTCCCATCGCATTTGTAATCGAAAATTACCCAAGAATTTATGATTTCTACCCTTGTTGAATAGGATAATTACCAATACTTTATATTTATAGTTCTTAGGTACGCTATACGAAGTAGTTGCCATACGTAATGGAACACAGTTTTTACTTTAGATTTAATGAAAGCTTGTCAGAGCAAGCCATTTGGATACCCACTGTAGCAACATCATTACTCATCCTGTCCTGGGCAGCTAGACAACTTATCATCACTCGAGGATGATGACAGTGTCGTTCCGCATAAAATGATGGTATCCCTTGTGCCATATCTATCAATACGAGTCGGTTAACGTATAATTATAAAAAAGTGAATGATCCCTAATATCAGTTCCTGTGTGGAACGCCAATAAGGGTATTCTTTATAATCGCTTGTTATGAGTAGAGATGTTTAGACGCTTTGCTTGCGTAGGATCGGACTAGATGCTACAGTTAACAAACTTTAAGATATTGTCCCCTCTAATTCCATATCTCTTCTAACTTACTAAGCAATATTGCATGGTCCACCGTATCGAAGGCTTTGGCCAGATCCAAAAGGCTGTTTATGTGGCTTGCTTTGTGTCGAGATTTCTATTAGATGTGTTAGATATATAATTCAAGGCATCAGTTGTACCCCATTATCAATCAAGCAGTTATTCAAATTAGAGGCTGTTACATATCATTATAATAGTTTAAAAGAGCAATATAAAAATAGCTCTAGTATTACTAGGAATAAAAACCTACAAATACCAAAATCACTTAAATCAATTAGTCAAAAAGACAGCTATTATGCTGCAGTTAATGTCTTCAATATGCTGAACAATGATCTCAAAGTTTTAGATCTTAGTAAAGCTACAATAAGGAATAAATTAAAAATGTTCATAAGCGAGAAGGTACCCTAGACGAGTACAGTTTATTTCTTTTTGATGATTTGGATGACTTTTAACTTTTAACTTTTGTAAAAATATTACGATCTATAAAATGTCATCGAACATGATTTGTTTTTTTTTAGTTTATAAGTTTAGTTTATAGGATAGTTTGTAAGTTTTTGTTTAGTAATCCACTCTATGTACAGGCAAGCTATGTCTTGCCTCTGTAGAATACCTTAATTGGTATATGTAAGTGGAAATAAATAAATAAATAAATATGTCATGTGTTTCATGCAACCTTAGAAGATAGGCGAGTGCTTCATGTAAAAAGCAAAGCGTTTTGCATTTAGCGATGTTTGCATCTTGGCACGCTTGTAGGCGACTCTAACCAAACAGGTATCTTTTTTGCCAGACACAATTCCACTGATTTCATCGATGTGATAAAATTCAATGACATTTGTAGCTATAGAATCTGGTGAATTTTGACCATATTTTTTGTAGTTTAGTACAAAAGATGGCTCCATAGGGTGAATTTATGTTAAGCGGGCAAAAATATATACAAATAAGCTTCTTTACTCATTTTTTAACCATTTTTGGGAGTCTCAGCCACGTAAAACTGTCTTTTTCGACTGTTTTTTGAGGTTATGGGCGAACGGTCGACCAATAGGCTAATGCTAATGATGGATTCGTGTTTAGCGGGAAAAAATACATGCAAAAAAGCTTTGTCACTAATTTTTTCTCTGCCCCTGCAAGTTTTAAGGACATATAACTGCTATTCCGTAGTAATTTTCGTGTACTATTGGAGCTGTACTCGCTTACCATTTTCAATTATTCAAAAAGGTACTTAGTGATAAAAAGTAAATGTATTAAGCTAAATGTTCAGCCCGCAAATTTAATAGCGAACGCAAAAACTCAACTAAACATTGCGACTTGAATAAACTTCCTACTTTCCGTAATGTTTGGCAGGCTCTCAATGGCGGTGGCATCTTTCGAATTGACGCGCCTTTCTGAAGATGGCAATCTTTGGTTCTGTTTTGGCGTCTGAGCCCTGGGCTACATTCCGCCCGCATGTGTGTGTGTGTGTGTGTGTGTGTGTGTGTGTGTGTGTGTGTGTGTGTATATTTACGTATACCGCCATATCTAAAAGAACATAAAATTGTCTACTTTTTCCCGCAAGATTTTCTAGATTGACTGATCTGTTCATTTTTTATGATATAAAAAATTTATATTTTGGTTGATTTAGAGATTTCGAGTATACGTAGATATTTTCAAATGTTAGACCATTAGGATGAATGATCAGAGATAAGAGAGAATTCGTTTTACCACAATTAAATGGACCACAAAATACTGCTCTTATACTGTTGGGTAATAATTTTCCATTACGATTTTGCTGTTTCTTCTGCTGCTGCGTATAAAGATCAAAATTAATCACTGGCAATTTTGTTGATTGCTTCTTAAGATCCATCATGCTTATATTTCATATCACGACTGACTCGAGCTATTATAAATACAAGCATTTATAGATTTTCTTAGTTAATATAGCATGAGCTCACTATGAGCTAGCATCAAGCAGAAAAAAAGAGGTTCAGGCTTAGTGAATAAATTGATCAACAAGTTACCCATTGAACTTTATGTGCCTGGTTATCAGTACTGTGGTCCAGGTACTAAACTTGCTAAACGCCTAGCTCGTGGAAATCGAGGAATCAATCCTCTGGACGCTGCTTGCAAGGAACACGACATTGCCTACTCATTTACAACTACGTCTAGTAGATCAAGATGGTGATTTGATTAATCTTCGGGGTGAAATTATTACAATTCGTTACATCTGAAAAGTACCTGAAATGGGCATTGTATTTAATGCTGACAGAAGCTATATTAACAGCTCAGTATGTCGTCAGACAGTCAGTCCACAACGAGTGATTAAACGATTAACACGTCAGAACAGTCAATTTCTACAAAGTCTCGGTCTCACGGTAAAGCGTGGTGGAGGAAAAATAGGACAACAAGTGAGAAAAATACTGAAAAAATAAGTTGTATGTTCATCTGCTGTCTGCCAAGATGGAGGCAGTTCTTAACGTACAATCCCCAGTCATCTTTAATGAATCTGTCTCGCATTATGAGGTTCATGCACGTCAACCCTACACCTCACATACATTTAACAATAGTAATGAAATTCGAATAGCTATTCAGTATCAAGATTTATGTGTTTTACCATCTAAAAGTTCTCTCCTGTCTGGTAATCTTACCACACATTTGTGGTAAGATTACCAGACAGGATGGACAAGCAGTACAACACACTCTTTTTGTGAACAATGCTATCAGTCATCTCTTTGAAGAAATTCGATATGAGATCAATGCCATAGAAATTGATCGATGCAAAAATGTTGCTGCAACAACCCTGATGAAAGGCTACACTTCTTTCTCGCCCAGTCAACTAAAGTATCTTGAAAATTCTGGTTGGACACCTATTACCGACGTGGGAAATATAGCTGATAATAATGGAAACTTTGATGTGACAGTTCCTCTATCAATGATCTTTGGTTTCTCTGAGGATTATCGAAAAATCGTTGTAAACGTTAAGCATGAACTCATTCTCACAAGATCGAGAAATGATTTAAACGCTGTTTTACAAGAGGCTACAATGGTAGATGGAAGACCTACATACGAAGACTTTAAAATCGAAATCACTCGTATAGAGTGGCTTATGCCCTACCTCGTACTGTCAGACCGACGAAAAATACAACTTTTTAATTACATTCAAAAAGATATACCGATTGCTATGAGTTTTCGTTCATGGGAATTGTATGAGTATCCAGTACTTCCAACAACCACACAACATGTATGGACAGTGAAAACATCGAATCAATTGGAAAAGCCACGTTTTATCATTCAAGGCTTTCAAACAGCGAGGAAAGGAGTACGAAGACAAAATCCTAGTTATTTTGATCACTGCAATAATAGTATTGTAAAACTTTTCCTCAACTCTCAGAGTTACCCATACGGTAATCTCAATCTTGATATTACAAACAATCAGTTTGCCATACTCTATGATAATTTTTTCTAATCTTACGGAATAAAAAAGGGTTTTTAATTATTTCATTGCGTTTGCATAAGAGAAAACATGTTAAAATTTATATGAATGTCTATTCGAAAATCAACAATATTGAAAATCATAAGTCAAAAACTAAAACAATGGTAAAAACTTTGAAGCTATGTATGGCCAACATATTTTTTAATTGTATACGAAAAAAAGATGAAAAATCAATGTTTTTTCATTGATTTTTTTTCTAATAATTAGATTAAGTAGGAAGGTCAGACAGCGAGCGCGAAGCGCGAGCGTCAGCGGTCGTGCCTTATGCGCAAAACGCGAAGCACGCTAGTTTGACTTGTGCTAGTCTTTGTAGGGACCGACGATATGATCTCCAAAATCTCATCTAAATAAGGAAAGCAAAGTTAGTTATTGATCAAAAAACCTAAGAAAATGGCTTGCGAATAAAGTGTTAATTGACATACCATATTGGTGCTACCATCTGGATGATAGCACCAATATATTAGAAAATGGGGGTACTCAAGTTTTTTAAAGCGAATTTTGCCATTTTAAATTGTTTTACAAAATTATACATGAGATTTTACATGAGATCTCACGGGAGATCTCATGTGAGATTTTTCAGCAGGGAATAGCTCTGGAGTAAATTTTCCTTTGTGGTAATCAGCCTGAGGGACTCGAATCCTCAAAATACATTACTTAACGAAAATTTTCCGGCAAGGACGGCTTTGTTAGATGATTTTAAATCGTGAAGCCTAATTTTGTCCCTTTTTTGACCGATTGGCCCCACTGTGCAACGTGTAGCTCTAAGCTTACTAAAGGAGATCATATCATCGGTTCCTACGAAGCAGCACAAGTCAAAGAAGGTCTATCATCATTCGACATTTTTAGCGCATTAAAGTAATAATTAATTTCTCTAGGACCTTATGCACTTGACATAAAATTTGTATACTTCAAGTTCACCAGGTCCTAGATAAATTTATTTACTATAATGCTCAAAAAATGGCAAATAAAAAAACGGGAGAGGTGTCGGTGGGACACCCGGTTGGAACGAAGTTCCTTTTATATTATATATTAAATAAGAGGCACGAATACAAAAAATTAGCAGCGGAGAGTAATTGAACGAAATAAATGAAAAATAATAAAAGAAATACAAATGACGCGCAAGAACACAGCTGACACTCACGAGGCTTGGCTTCAAGAGAAGTAATATATACCTACATATACATAATGTGCTATAAGCTTGTAGCGTCGTACGATATTTTCTTTTCTGTGGTCGTACGCTGTTACCTCTGTTATATACTTATATATTGTTGGTTCCTACGAAGAGTTGTAAATTTTAAATTTCGCACCGAAGGCTAGTACATTTGATCATTCGCCGCGAAGACTAGCACTTTGCACTTTTCGCCGCGAAGAGTAGCACGCTTCACAGCTCAAACCAATGCTCTTCTCAGTATATACGCGCCAATTACGACTGCGCGTAATGGTAGTACGTCACGTTGACGCTATATCGCGACCTGGCGCTAGACGTGAGGCCTACAAGCCCGCTTACTGGTGGTGGGCCGGTTTCTGATCGTCATGCATAGTAGTAGAGTGACGCACGCCCGTCACTCTCGCCTTATGTTACTCCCCACTCGCATCTATACTACACTTAGAGAACGCGTTCGCGACTCCTAGTAGCACCGCAAGAGTAACTAATTAAGCTGTGTTGGTACGGCAGTGACCGATGACAGTAAATGACCGACAGTAATGATGTTGTGACGACTCGGACTTCTGCCAAAGCCTGCAGGGGAGCCACAGTTGCTCCTGTCTGCTGAAAGAAAAAGTTAGGATGCGTCATGATAGGACTACTCTATTCTGCTGCACATTGGTATACAGCAGAGAGACAACAACACCATCTGATGGGGACTTTTATGTATCCACTCATAGCTTGCAAAGCTACACATCGCACTATTTAATAAACTAAATTTTGTCTGTTCATTTAACATTGCGAGTGCTTATATTAAACCTTATCTCACGATCCAACTCCGGTGTGAACAACTATAGTGATTATTACTGCTATTAAATAAAATATGTTGTGTATGTAATAATGCAATGTAAAGCAGTTGTTATAATCGAAGTAGTTGTTATTTACTTTTCACTCTACATATTCATATTTTTAATATTTCAGGTTCTATCTCTTGGCGCTGATGTTCTCCCCGAATATAAACTTCAATCTCCGCGAATTCACAAGTGGACTATTTTGCATTATTCACCATTTAAAGCCGTTTGGGACTGGATTATTCTGCTGCTTGTGATGTATACAGCTATTTTTACGCCTTATGTTGCTGCTTTCCTACTTCCAGAACCTGATCACCATCGAAAGAAAACTGCTTCAGATACTTACACTGATGATCCTATAGTCGTAATAGATCTTATAGGTTAGATTTTACTATTACTTTTTATTATTCTCCTAGATGACTAATAATTTATTACTCTTCTAAATGATTGTTTAATTAGTTATAATAAAAACTATTTATTCATATTCATAAAAACTATTTTATCATATTATAATTAGCAAGACACTAGTTTAGTCAAAGGTCGCAATACGTGCATAACTATTATTAGAAATAGATAAATATTAAACAAACAAAACAGCATTTTGATCAGCGTTGCAGAAAAAGTAATTAGACCATTGACAATTAATAAATTTAAATTTAATCGATAGTTTAAACTTTTCTAATTGACGATTAAAATTTATTTGATATTTAAAATTTTTCTAATTAACGATTAAAATTGAATCGTTAATTAAAATTTTTCCAATTGGCAATTAAAATTTAGTTATTAATTATAATTTTTTCAATTGACGATTAAAATTTAGTTATTAATTACATTTTTTCAAGTGACGATTAAAATTTGATTTTTTTTAACTAACAATTTGAATACATACATGGCATATTCCGCACCAACTGAGACAAAGCTTTACCCAAAAATCATTTTCAGCAATAAATGTTTAAAAGGGCATACAAATTATGATTTCTTTTTCTACTTTCGATTAACAAGTGGCTCTTTTTTAAATTTCAATTTCTGACGAAGCTGTAACATAATTCCTTGCAACTTAGCTAATAAGTCTTTATTAAAATTAATTTAAATAAAATTTAAGAAAATGTGTAAATTTGTATTTTTTTTTTTTTTTTTTTTTGTTTATCCGGAGAGTTGGAGAATGCTTAATGCACCATGGCAGGAGCCGTGCGGGACTCCCGTGTGTGGGACTCTCCTGGCGCGGGACAGACGCCAGCATACCCACTAAAACTCCACCTCTAATATGGCCGCAAGAATCCCTGTAGCCATCGTACAGAATGCCCCAGAAGTCCGGTCCCAAGATTGAAGCCCTGCGCCACCCCTGCCGTTATGGCGTGCTCTTACGTCCCTCCACGGTTTCGTATTCGATCGTGCGCTCCCTCAGATAATCCTCTAGAGTCGCATGATGTACCAAGGCACCCCAAACGATCGCAGAGAATCCAAAATGTCGACCCATCTAGCCGAATTGAACGCGTTTTTCACGTCTAGTGTCACGAGCAAGACCAATGGCCTGGCCGCATGACACGCTTCATCCGTTTTCTTGACCGTGTCCGTTACTTCTCTGATCGCCGCGGATTGTTGAGCGTCCCTTTCTGAAGCCGTATTGCTTTGTCTGAAAGGTCTCCCGCCTCCCTGACGGCGCTTAATATTCGCGGTTTTATTAGCGATTCGCCTGTCTTTCCCATAGTGTCGAGCAGGCTCAACGGCCTGTACGATGGCTTCGCTCCCGCCTGACCTTTAGCTTTTTCAATTAAGACTAGCCTAGCCCTTTTCCACTGCGGACTGAACACGCCCTGCACCAGGCACTGATGGTACATTTCCAGGAGCAGCTCAGGCCGTTGTTTGGCAACGGCCTTTAGTATTTCGCGGGGAATGCCATCCAGTCCCGGAGCCTTACGGCTCTTCAGGGAAGAAGTTGCCGCGATAAGTTCGTCCGTCAGTTCGTCCGTCATTTCTAATTGAGGTCGGGTGGCGATGGGTGGGAAACAGCTTGTCAATTATCTTCTCGATCGCCTCTGCCGCCATCGGTTCCATTCGCCCCATTTCTCCTATTTTTCGCGTGACGATCGCGTATCCCTCGCCGAACGGATCGTTCTCTACATCATCTAGGATCTTGTACCAGCAGCGGCGCTTACTTTCTTTGATTGCGTCTCGGAGTCTCTTCTTCGCCTCGTCGTACCCGCGAGCAAGTTCTTGAGCCGTTGGGCGGTTATGGGCCCTTTGAGCTCTTCTTCTGGCTCGAAGGCTTTGCTTTCTAAGCTCAGCGATTTCGCCCGTCCACCAGTAAACCGGACGTCTAAGGTGGCCGGTGAATACTCGGGGCATCGTTGCGTCGCACATCTCGGTGATTTAAGGATTTCGGCTTTCTCACGTCCGCCTAGTTCGTCCGGAAGCCCATTAGAAGGTAATTCTGCGCTTCGAATCACCTCCGTAAGCGCCTCCCGATTAAGACGTCGAGTGTTCCATCGTGGTTCCCGGCTGTTTCCGCTACTTCGCCTCTCCGCGCGTTCTTCCTCGATATTAAAAAGAATGTACTGGTGGTCGCTAGCAGTAAATTCTTCCGTAACGTGCCAGCCCCTTATCTTGCGGATCGTACTTTCCCCAGCGAAAGTTACATCCGGTATCGACTCCCCGAAACCTGGTCTGCGGTAGGTAGCTGTATTTCCCTCGTTCGCAACTACCAGTCCTATCCTTGCTGCCATCTCAAGTATCGCCCTACCTCTCCTATTCGTCTGTGGCATGCCCCACTCTGTCGCTCGCGCGTTAAAGTCGCCCCCGACTACTAGGTCCCCAGGAACGTCTTTTATCGCGTCTTCTAGGGCCCCTAACCTTGTCGCGAAGTCGGCTGCAGTTAGGTTCGGTGACAGATACACGCTGAAGTAAGTGACGCGACCCACCCTCACCCGCACGTAATCGTCTCCGGTTACCGCATCCGCGATTCCCCGCCTGGGCACCCAGACAGCGGCAGTTTTTGCACCGTTGGACACCCAGCCAGGTGCATCTCGGTCCATATACTGCTCACTTATGAGGAGGATATCCACACTCTCCTCTGCGATGAACTGCGGTAGGAGATCGTGAGCCAGCCTGCTCCTGTGCAGATTACCTTGCAGTATTCGCGCCATTATTTTTGGGTCCTAGCCGCGTTTAGGGCGTTGCGGAAGACCGCGCACGCTCCGGTTCCTGGAGCATGCGCCGCCCTATCGCAAGGCACCTTTGCTTCTGTACACAAGAAACACTTCATTTCTTGAGCCGGCACAGAGCATTGCTTGGCCTTGTGCCCAGCCGCACCACACTTCCAGCAGCTGGTGCTTCTGTCGGGACCCTTACATTGCGCTTTAACGTGACCGTACCCGAGGCACCGGTAGCATCGCGTGGCGCTCGCTCGAACCCGCACCCGGCAGTTGACCCACCCGATACGGATCTTGCCTATATTGAGCAGGGCTGTGGCCTTGGTCTGGTCCATTTCGACCACTGCCACCCTCTGCTCTCTCGAGTTTGGTTCGAAGAGGTGCACTTTGGTATCTTGTTCGTCGCACCCCGTGGCCACAGCAATGGCGCCGCAGATTTCCTCCTTTGTCGTAAGGCCGTCAATGTCCCTGATCTCCAGTGTAGTTCTGGTAATCTTGCCCCTAACTGTGCCTGCATGCCCTATTGCGGTTTGTATGGCCGTTTTGAGTGATTCCATTTTGTCTTCACTCTTACCCACGACAACCAAAACGCCACCGTCTTTCGTTTTGCTAAGATACTTAACCTCTGTATTCAATTCTTCTGGCTTAACCTTTGCCTTGATCTCTCTCAAGATATCGGCGTAAGTCTTACCCAATTCCGGTCTTATGAGGATTGCGTCTCCCCTCTGCCGCGAGGTCTTCCCTGCGCTTTTCCTCAATTGTTGAGGCTGGCTTTGCTCCTGTTTTTTCTGTCCTTTCTTCTTTGCTCTTCTTCCTGCAGCTAGCTGCCAAGCCCCTTGTGTGTGTGTATCTGCAGCTTCCTCTTGCGTTTTGCTCGTAGACGGTGCAGATCTATCCTCCTTCTTGTCTTTTTTGGCGGGGGTACCGCCGCCTCCGTCGGATGATGTCCGCCCCCTCTTCTTTGGCTTGCAAGACTTCGAATGGTCTTCTCCAGGTTGTTGAGATGGCAACTTTTTCGCGCCATCCTCCATCTTGTCGAGAAGCGTGAAAACTTCAATCATAATAGCTCCTATTACCGGTAGTCCCTCTTTGATTGTTGTATTCACGTTCTTCTGCTTATCCAGAGTTTTTATCATCTCTCTGTTCGTTCGTCTTATTTCCAGCAACTTTTCTCGCAGGCTGGCGTGTTCTTTTAGCCATAACCCTATCACTGTCATATTTTCGTATTCAGCGGCACTCATCGCGCTAGCTATACTAGTGCTGCTGGTTGACTTGTGGATTGGGTATCCACCGTCTTGCGATGCTGGCACCTTTAGGGTGTCAACTGTCAGGTTTCCCTGTACCTCTTTTCTTGGTTCGTTCCTAGTATCCATTGACATCGATTTTCTTCGTCCCGGTATGTGTCCGACCACCCGGATCCCCCCGTCTATGGGGGCAGCTGACATGGCCCCAACACATGACTGAAGGCGGTGCCAGACTGGGTACATCATACCAGAATATAGCGCGCGCTGTCGCACTAGCCCATCTCCGCTCTCTCGAACCTCCCACTCCGAACAAAAGTGATTGGCTCTCTGGAGAGTTTCTAACAGGCGTCACACGACATCACACACTCGCTCAAGCCGCTTGACTGGTACTAGCTAGGTAACCAGCCTCCCGTCTTGCCGTCAGCAGAAGCCAAAGATGGTTCAGGTCACTTCGGCGCGCAACCTCGGATCACCTCCCCATCCAGGATCTCCCTTTGACAGCTCACGGGTCTCACCGCACGGCAAACACGGCGGCCTGTTTGGTCCACGAAGCATATTTTATTTCTGCTTTACCCTCCAAGGTTAGCTCGGCGAGCATTCCCCTATCCGCCACCCAGGGGACGCGCCGCATACGGGGTTGCAGGCTCCCCGCGCGGGTGTAAATTTGTATTATTAAACAATTTATTTATAAATATTTTTTTGACGTGTTAGCCTTATATAATACTCTTTTTTCGAATTCCACATTGCTTAATTTGTTCAATTTCGGCATGTTTAGCATTGTCGCATAAGAAAACAAACGTTTAACAGCTGCTGATAAGGGCAAAACGGTATTAAGTATGATGAACTGTAACACCCCACACCAGCTCCACAGGGTTTTACATTTAAAATTATAAAAAACTAAAGTCTCGCGACTTGTTTTTTAGAAAAAATACACGCAAATAAGCGTACTCTCCCACTGTTCTCATCAACGCTCAGGGCCACAGCTGATCAGCCAGCTACAAGCAACAACAGCAACGCCATCAGACAGTAGCGGCGGCAGCAGAAGTCACTCCGCGGCAGCAGCGAGCGCGTATATCTATATGTGTAGTGCAGCGGCGAGCGCAGCGTGAGAGTGGGAGATGACGCAACAGCGGCGCGACGCGCGGATCTCCGTATGCTAGTATGAATGGTTTTTGTATATAGGTGTGAATGTATATGTGTCTATTTGTATGTGAGAGTTTTTTCGGCGGCTCGAGCCCCGCCCTCTCTGTAGCCTTTATAAGGACCTGCGCGGCCTTTGACCAGGCACTAGCTCCAGCGCAATTATCAGCGCACTAGTCCTTCCAAGAGCAACCATAACGCCTTGGTAGAAAGAACTTAGAATATTTTCTCACTTTTGAAGGACTTATAAAATTTTCTAGTCAGGCAACGATATCGCAATTAGAGCGTATCAGTCTTAGACTCAGAAAAATTTCAGTTCATTTCAAAAAGACTCAGAGAAATTTCTAAATATTCTTATACTTATAAAAATTTTCTAGTCAAGCAAGATATCGCAACTTTAAGCGTATCAGTCTTGGACTTAGAAAAATTTCACTAATTATCAAACATTTGTAAAACTTCGAATAAATCAGATAACGCAAATTAAGCGTATCGGATTATATTTTCGTTTGTAAAAATCAATAGCGGATTTATTAATTTATTTCATCTTGTGATATAGAATATATGCAATAATCAATGCAATATTCTAAATTCTATTAATAATTTGAATATATTTATGTTGTTAAAATCATAGTCTTATTATTGTGTAAATTTTCACTACCTCGTATCCCGGACCTACCCTATTATTATAAATTTTACTTATTTAAATATTTAAAATATTTAACAAAACAATATAAACTCATTATACTTGGCCAGTCGTCGGAATCACGACGCAGAGCAGTAAATGTTCACCTCTTTTCAAGAATAAAATCACTAGTTATATATTATTCAAAAGAATACAGGACCGAGAAAAGACGTGACCGTTTCAGAACCGTTTTTTATTATAGGAAATTTTGATCACTCCTCTAGTAAATTTGAACAAGTAGGCATTTCCAGAAATTTCAATACTTCAGTTTTGAAAAAATTGTCCTTTGGTTTTGGAAGTGATGGAGACGGTGCAGTCGCTTTAGGCTTTACAATTTTTTTTCACAAGCTTCCTTACACTTTTTTGTGCTGATTGATCCAAACAGTGTAACCAAGTCAGTTTAAATCTGGGATAAGTATAAGCAGCAATCGCTGCTACTTCACCACGACCCTTGATTCTAAAAAAGTCATAGAAACGTTTTTCCAAAGCTAGAATCAATCTTTCTAGAAGTGGTCGACAAGTATGTATACTATTTTCATTGCCATCAAGTAACAGACGCCACTCTCGTCTTAGATTCAATAAGCTCGGTAAAACATGGTAAAACATGGCCGTAATAGCAATTAGAATTCCCTTACAAGATATCAGTAGTAGGGGCAAAGGGGATTCTACCTCAAGTTACCATCAGAGTTTCGATTCCTACCTTACCGATCCCGATAACTATCGGTCGGTAAGGCATTTCTGCCTTATCGGCCCCCTCCCCGTGGCATCCCGTGTCCAGCGGTTCCCTGCAATATCGGGCAGAAAATAATCTATGATCGATGACGATCGTTTTTTAGCTGTAACCTGCTGCTGCCCAACACGATGATCGATGATGGCATCCCGCGTCCCGCGGTTCCCTGCAATACTGGCAGTCCACGATCTCAAAAAGATTGTTGATCAATGTTTTTACAGTTATTTTTTTTTTTAATTATTACTGATAGGTTGAATTATGTCAGATGTATTATATATAGTAACTTTGTTTTCTCCCTTTTTTATACAATCACACTGCTTTTTTAACAATTATTATATGTACAATTAGATTTTTTATGTATTTACTATATACTTATTACACAATAACACTTTATTATGAATTAAAATGAATTTCACTGAATGGATTGTCATTATATTTTACACTTTTTTAAAATTACCACTGACTGGATCGTCACTTGTCTTTTTTACAATTATTATACAATCATAACACAATTATAAGATAATAACACTTTTTTTAAAATTAACATGAGTTTTACTGAATAATTTTGGACATGAAATGAAGTAGGATAGTTCAAATAAATACAATGTTAGGTAAGTTATATATATATATATATATATATATATATATAATATACAGATCAATAATATAAAATTATAAACGTATATTACATATTCTTATTCATATTTATAAAATGTTGTAACTATACTAAGCTGTTTTTCCCTTTTTATACATGAATCAAATAAATTCAATTAGGCAATTGCCTAGATATTTTAATCGAACTTCTTGTTTTTTAGTCTTTTCATTAAAAGTATTGAACGTTTCTTCTTTTTCAATAAGTATAGCATTAACTCGAGTTGGTAAAAAAACATCAAATGAAGAGTCTAACTGTAATACAATTTTCATTCCAAATCTAGTAGCAACTTTTTTCACATCAGTAATCAAATACGATTGATTAACTTCCAAGTCTCTTAATTTTTTAGTTGGAAGGTAACTTGGAGTTTTTCCAGCCTGATTCAATACATCCATGATTTTGTTGATCTGTAACAAAAGAAAATGTAATTGTATTAAACGACAACTTTTTTAATTCACTTTAATAGTACACATAGAAAAAGCACTTACACTGGTATAACGAGAGGATTCACTGAGAGCACAAAGCGGAGATTTGTGCGCACTGGTGTTCTGCAGCCGGTTTTATAGGCAGAGATCAAGACCAATCCCACCCGTTCGCGAATCTCATGCGCGCGCACTGGAGGACATTCGCTACCTCCTACTCTCGCGCGGATCCGAGGTCACTCGCGGCCTCCCACTATCACGTGCACCACCCCCCGGGCCCCCCACCGCTCTCGCGTCATCCGTACACCTTTCGCGCTCAACGAAGGCCGCGCGCTACCTCCCTCCCTTTTCACGCGAATCGAAGGCCTTGTGTTAATCCCCCAATTGAATGCGCGCGGCGCGCATGCGCTCTATATCAGAACGTGGCCACCCGCATAAAGCGCATATGCCTCAGCTCTGGATATTTCCAATTAACCTATGACCAGCACTGGCAGAAAATTTCCCAAATTCAAAGTTTCAATCAATGGTATGCATATACTATAATTAATCTAGAATGATTATAACATTATGACAAATCAAGTTTTAAAAGGCTTCACAATATCCAGTCATCTCTTTTTTTAAGAGAGAAATATTTGTTTCAGTAGAAAAAGAAAAAAATTGTTATTTGATTCAATAATTTGTACATCTATATAATGTATTAGACTGCTAGCAGACGTCTCTATAATAACCTTGACATACTTTT
Source organism: Pteromalus puparum (assembly GCA_012977825.3). Classification (NCBI taxonomy): domain Eukaryota; kingdom Metazoa; phylum Arthropoda; class Insecta; order Hymenoptera; family Pteromalidae; genus Pteromalus; species Pteromalus puparum. Next base: position 32,101,658 of record CM053169.1, on the reverse strand, counting down.
ATGAATCTTAAATGAATCCTTACTTCACGTGTGAGGCTGGTAGCAGTCGTGCAGGCGTCGACTCTCTCTCTCTCTCTCTCTCTCTCTCTCTCTCTCTGTCTCTCTCTCTCTCTCTTTCTCTCTCTCTCTCTCTATCTGTAATAACCTTGACATACTTTTATTAACCTTGAATTAATCCCCAATATTTCGTTTCAATGACCTTGTGAGTAGGTTCAACGTTGAATATACACCCAACGATAAAAATAACTTTAAATATTAAGACAGCCCGCCATGTCAGGTGACGTAAAGTTGACCGGGATCAGGAAAGGTTAGGTGCACCACCCGTATACTAAGAAAGTTACCGTTCACCTAACCTTTCCTGACCCTGGTCAACTTTACGTCACCTGACATAGCGTGCTGTCTTAATATTCAAAGTTATTTTTATCGTTGTGTGTACCTCCTATCCCTTCCCAACCAAATTTATTACATTTTGACCTTGAATTGTGCTGTATGTAAGGAGCGCTACAACCACATCGAGTCACTTCTTTCCTCTCGTTGAAAAGAACAAAGAGAATCATGACGACACTTCTTGAAGAATGTGTAACATACATGAAATTTTTAGAAGAAGCAGCTAATCTTCTAAGGTCGCTTCTTCAAAGTGATGTGGTAGAGCGTTGGAAAAAACATTATAAATTTGCTCGGAAGACTTTGCGAAAAGTTTTAAACAATAAAAGTCTCACAGTGCAGCAAAAGAAGAAGGTTTTACACATGACAGCAAAAATCGAGTGTATTCATATAAAACTTGATGCTTTAGTAAAATGAGGTGGAGCACTTACGCAAAGTTCGAGTCTACGCATAAAATGGATTGATTTAGATAGCGCTTTTAAACATCGAATATGTACAAGCGTAATTGCTAATATTGAACACATTGATCTTGCATCATTTTTAGGTGTTTAATCTATACTTTTTGCTAGACGTATTAAAAGTATTCTAAAAAAGTATAATAATGCTCTAAAAATAAATGCAGTTCTTTCATGTAAGGTTAAAAAATCAAGTGTTGAACCCGACAAGGAGGATGTTATTGATACTAAACATTTCACAACATCAAATACTGAAATTTATTCATCATCCTTGTTCAGGCAATGGTTTGTTGAAAACATTAAAATTCCTCTTTTGCGTGATATTAAAGAGTTTGAAGAAAGAGATTCGGGCTGGACATTGGAATCAATCGAAAACATACAGATAAATATGAATAAATTAAATCCAATGCGAAGTGGTGGTTCATACATACCCTTACCAGATTTTATTAAAAAGAAAAAAGCATGTATCAATGTAAATAATAATAATAATCAATGTTTTAAGTGGGCAATTTTGTCAGCGCTACATTCCAATACGTTTCATAACAATTCTGATAGAGTCAGTAATTATATTCAATATGCTGATGAATTAAATATGGAAGGAATCGAATTTCCAGTATCTATAAAACAAGTGGCAAAATTTTTTTTTTTTTTTTTTTATATTATAGCCTTTTCAAGTCCTCTCGAAGAGTCTTATACGGCTCTTCCCTCTGCCCGATACCATACAATGCTACCGGCCAGAGAGGCTCCCTATAGTCGCGGTGCATGTGCATCACATCGGAATGTAGTGCGCATGCATCTCGACTGGCCCTACAGTTTAATTACACAGTGCGAAACTGTATACAGTGGGATCCGAACCACTGGAGCTTTGATGTTATAAGACACTTATGTATATAACATACAAACGTATGTAAACATAGAGGTGTCCCGATGTCAGAAAGTGCCGAGAGCCAGGCTTTTGGCAGAGTGTCGGGCGATTACTAGCCCGACACTCTGCCCACTGAGCCATCGCCGCTCGCAAGTGGCAAAATGTGAGAAGCAGAATAATGAGATTTCAGTCAATGTTTTCGGGTTAGATAGTAAAGAAGTTATACCACTTCACCTAACTTCCAACAAAAAACTAAATCATATTAATCTTTTACTCATCATTAGCTTTGTACTCAAGTACTCTTATTTATACTCTTAATCGATTATATTAGCTTCACGGAGTTCTTCAATTATAGACTGAATTTCATTCACATGGTTTTGATTACCAGCAGATGTTTCAGCTATTAATAATCGCAGTGGATTAACGAGTTCGTTTGGATCATCCCAGTATATATAATCAGTACTTGTATAACCTCTTGCAATTTTAAAGGGAGGGGGTAAACCTGCACCTTTCTTAGACTTACGTTTATTATCCTTGTTGATTGACAATTTTGCAATATAGTCAATGTATTTTTTTGAATTTGATTCACGTATTGACTCCTCTTCTCTATAATATTGTAACGACCCTAAAGCAAGGGCAAAACAAAAAGAAATTGTAAAAAGAAAGTTAAAAGCGCGGACGTCGGAGACGAACTGAGGCGTTAAGAAAGTTCGAGAAACGGGAGTAGTTCAAAATGCGGACCAGCGCCGAACCAATGAGCGAGCAGCAGCAGCGGCGGACTGGAGGGGGAAAGAAACAGCAGCGCTTCGGCGCAGGTGCGCGCCACAGCTTAAAAGGACGGCTCGCGCAGCTCCCAGCGTCATTCGCTCGAGAGAGCTCGAACGGTAAGGGGCAATAAGTCTCCTTAATCAAGTAGAGTCTTCTCGTAGCTACTTTTTTGGCGCGCGAGTTGAGAGACTTCGGCAATATGTCCGTTGTCTTGTACATTATAATCTGACAAATCAGCTTTATTTATATTAGCAGATTCAGGTTCTTTTTTAAACAATAATTCAATCAATCCAGGGTTCTTTGCATACGGTTTGGTTCCCAAAATAATAAACTCATCATTGTAGGAAAAAGGAGTGTTTTCAATATAAAAATCATCAGTTTTTTTACGTACACCGTAAGTTAAATCTAATGCTTTTGTCTCACCTCTTTTTATCATTGCAATATATTTATCTATAACTACATCTTTTTTACTACCTGCATCCAGTACATTAACCTGATTTTCTGTATCTCCCTTTAAGTTTTCATTGACACAATCTGGTTTGTCTTCTTTCACTACTTCGTTTTGATCTTCTTCATCTTCCTCTTCTTGCTTAAGTTCATTATCATCATTATCATCATCGTTTTCTTCTTCTTTTTTCACTACACCTTTTGCTTCCTCCTCAAGAGGAAGCTTTGTAATAGTAAAATTTTCAGTTTTGCTAATACTTCGTGGAAACGCATTTGGAGGTGTTTGGAGTACGAATCATACGTTTTTAGAAAATGTCCGTGCGGATGGCTGTGTGTGTGTGTGTGTGTGTGTGTGTGTGTGTGTGCGTGCGTACGTGCGTGCGTGCATGCGTGCGTACGTATACTGTTATAATTCTGGAACTACGTGATCGATCGTAATAAGATTGGACGTGCATATATGTTTTCTGATTCTGAATTCGAGTAAATTTTCTTTTAAGATTTAGACTATTTTATGACCATTTCATGGCCATTTTTCGATTTTTGAAAAAATATTTTTGCTTTTTATTATGATATGATTTATACAATATATTCAACAATAGTGTA
>CM053169.1:32076158-32096636 GCA_012977825.3 Pteromalus puparum | reverse complement strand
TCAAGGGTCTGAAAGGCGGCTGTGGGTATGTAGAAATCGTGAAAAATAATTAATTAAAAAAATGAAGCCACCCGCAATTTTGTAATTTGCAGTTGTTAATGTTATTAACGATTCCGCAATTACTGGTATTTTTTTTATTACGATATATGTAAGTTATTTTAGGAGTTCACGGAGCTCTATCCTTTTGATATCCACCTTAACCCCCACTCCCCTGATACCCCTCCCCTACAAGTGTCTTCCTAACCTATCCTTTTAGTATCGAATAGTAGCAAATATTTAAATCAAAGAATGAGTTGATTGTCCCATGTAATTATCTTCCACTAGCAGAATAGGAGGAAGCTAAGTGCCAATGACTTGGCAGCGGTTTTTTTCTTGAAACTCTACTACGCGTTTCTGTGATATCAATCAACTTTTCAAGCGGTTCGACAATAGGTTTAAAAGTTGTATTCGCTACTTATTAAGCATCTAATTTACTCAATTTTAAACTATTATATTTACGTTTAATAGCTTCTCGAGCTCTTTCCATCTGCTGACGAATATCAATTGGCTCTTCGAAATTAGCCATGTTGACCTGTTAGTGTCTCACATGCAAATGTTTTATCTATTTCGAATTTGTTGTATGTTGAAACACTGTGACTTGCTCAGCTGGATATTCTCGGAGCTGGCCACTTGTTTATAGCTGCTTAGCGACCGTGCAGGCTCTCTTTAACAAAGGGGCGCCAGACGACCTTGTCGTCAAGACGGCGTGGTCTTTTCCATGCGCCTGCACGATCGCGACACTAGATTTTCCCGCAGCTCAGCCGGTTCGTGATATTGTGAGCGGGTGGGTTCAGTCAGGAGGTGAGGTGAAACAAAGGGGAAGATCATGCAGACACGGGCGGTTTATGCTGTGACTGTTTTCTTTATTTAACTCCTCACTTCGCCTTTACAGCACAGATCACTCATTTATTTAGACACACCTGAATATAGAAAAACCAGTAAAGATAAACCGCTAGAACTGCCGATTTTTGTCCCGAAGCCGAACACATTCACCCAAATACTCATACACGCTGGTCGTACGGACCCCCCGGCACTCCTACTCCAGGAGCGACACTCCGGCCGAATCCGTGCATCGGGTGACGATCAGCGCCTATCCCCGGACGACTCTAACACATGCACCCGCCGCGCTCGCGCCTTGCACCCGTAGGTTACTACTTGTACCCGGAATGCCAAGACGTGGCCGACCCTTCCCAGACACACCTCGCGTACCAATTAAACCCTGCCCGTGCCTCTACTACCTGAGATGGTGGACAGCCGTTTAAGCCACGAATACTACGAGCATCTGACCGGCTGCGCTCGGCTCTGCCTGCAACGAGCGACCGCTGTCGCTCTCGCTTGCACCAGACCGCCGCTGGCACGCGCCGTCCGCTTTGTTATACTACACGAATATGCGCTTCTCTGCGAACTCTTTCCCCGAACTGAACGACGCTAGACTACGACACACTGGACAACACGATCTCCCGATCTTTTAACCAAAATCCAATTGTGCTTCTTGCACAAAGACAGACCTATGCAATCAAACACCAGATAGCCAGATAAACCAGGTTTTTCGCCACACAAAAGATAAGCCGATTCACGCCACAACTAGACAACCGAGAGATAAACCCGCGGAAAACCGTGAATCTATAACTCGACACACAACACAAAAGAAAACCGCGACACTACCACGAAACTCTCTCAGAACCCTAGACCCGTTCGAGTCGTCTCCACCAGGAGTTTCGACGACACGCCTGACCGCGAGGAAGATGTTTAAGGAGAAAACCAACTGACCTTTATTTAGCGAGCGTTGATGGACACGTCCGTCCAGGACCGGAGCTGGCAGGCAAGAGAGCGAGCGCAGCTCCTTGTTCAAACTCGCGGCCCGCGCCGGCGAAAACGGAGGCCGCTAATTGGCTCGCTCGCGCCGTCGCTATCCACGAATCCCCGTGTCTCCTACTAGGCCCCGCGAGCGCGCGCGTTTCGAATGCGTTTATACATGCTTACATTCACACACTTAATAATTAGCTTTTCGCGTTCACATAGATAAACCAACTTAAAACTAGGTTTCTTCGGCCCTCTCCTGGCCCCGCTGCTTCGCCGTTGACTGGGATCCTCCAGGACTCTGCCCTGCCTTCCTCTCGTATTTAGCTGAATCTGGCAACGTCGCAACTCCTACTCTCTCTCTCTCTCTCTCTCTCTCTCTCTCTCGCTCGTACCTACAGTAGCGCTCGGCGCCGCTCTCGCTCGGGAATATAGAAAACAAAAAAAAATCACACACACGCATAAGTATATATTCAAACCATTCACACTTTCGGCCTCGGGACGCTCCGCCGCCGCACGGTCCGGACTCGGCCTCTTGGAACGCTGCAATCTTGCAACGTTACAATGTATAATGAATTGATCAAAGCCTTTTCTATATCTTCCATTTTCCATGTTACAATCTTTATTAATCACAATAAAGCTATGGTTATCAGTCCTACAAAATCCACAAAAATCTTTAAAGCGCTGAAATGACATATCCGTATTAACGTGATCATTATAAATATGTTTTAGATTCATATCATCTTGACGGAATATAATTACAAGGTTAACATTATCACGCACAAGATGTGTAGGGACTTGAGCATACAACTGACAGAGGTAGAAAGAATCTACACACTTATGTCTACCCATACAAAAAAATGCTTTAACGTTATCTTGTTTTTCACTAACAATATCATCGAATATCATTATTGAATTTTCTCGAGCATTATCTGGGGATATGACAGGATCATGTTCACTAAAAGGTAGATATTGTATCCCCTCGATAGGTTCAACGAGTTTCTTTAATAACTGATACTTAGGTTGATTCAGGGACTTTGAATAAACGTAAATATTTTCAAATTTCAATCCATTTGGATGTGTAATAAGAGACAACAGAGCATTTGTTTTACCACAGTTTGATGGTCCACAAAAGACTGCTCGGATGTTATCTGGTAAAAGATGTCTTTTTCCCTTATGACGCTCTGAATCTGTCAGAGTGTCAAAATTTACTACTGGAAGTTTGAGTGATTGTTGTTTCACATCCATACTGTATGAAATCTAAATCATAACTGATGTACTAAATTATAAAAGCTAACGTTTTATAACTTAAGTCCAGTAGTGTATAAACCATTGAACAGTCATGATTGTACATCAAGGTCAAGGTTTAATAAATAAACTTATTAATAAGTTACCGTTCGAAATGCATATACCAGGCTATCAATACTGTGGGCCAGGCACAAAGCTATATAAACGGCTAGCACGAGGAGATCCCGGCATTAATCCTCTAGATGCAGCGTGTAAAGAACACGATATTGCATACTCGAAAAGTCGTGAAGATATAAACGCTCGGAACATTGAAGATCGAGTATTGGCTGAGAAAGCTTGGCAACGTGTTAAAGCTTCTGACTCTAGTTTAGGTGAAAAAGCTGCAGCATACGCTGTTTCAAATATCATGAAAGTTAAATCAAAATTTGGAATGGGATTAAAGAAGTGTAATAATAAGAGAAAAAGAAGTTGACCTTGAAAAAATTAATAAAAACAGCTTCGAAAGCGGCAGCACATAGCAATGATTCACGCGTTGCTATTAAAAGTGCTCTTCAAGCAGCTCGTACTATCATGAAGAAAGCTGGTGGTAAACGTAATGTGAGTTTACCAAGAATACTACCTGTTCCAAAAGTAGGCGGCTTTCTTCCTGCACTCATTCCACTGTTTGCAGGACTAAGCGCAGTCGGTTCATTAGCAGGTGGTGCTGCTGGGATAGCGCAAGCTGTAAACAGAGCGAGTGCTGCTAAACAACAACTAGAAGAACAGCAGCGACATAATAAAAAAATGGAAGCTCAAGTACTTGGTAAAGGTTTATATTTGAAACCTCATCAGAAAGATTATGGAATTCTAATGAAGAAACAGGTTGTCAAGAAGAAAAAAAATGCTCGACAAAGGGGGAAAAAAACTTCGTTAAAGTAAAGCTACCTAAACGTCCATTGACAGACTATGATCTACAAAAATTTGCTTAGAAACTACAAACATCTAACTTTCGAGGAGTATTTATGAGAAATGCACTGCCAGCTAGCGGACTTCTACTTAGCGAGAGCGCTATTATAAATCTTGATGATAACACTCGCCCTGGTACACATTGGGTAGCCTACCGCAAAAATAGAAAAAACGTTTCATACTTCGATAGTTTCGGCGATTTGCGACCACCTATAGATTTAATTAATTACATTAACCTTGATACTATTAAATATAATTATAAATGTTATCAAGAGTATAATACTTTTACTCGTGGTCATCTTTGTCTTAAGTTTTTAAATGATTTATTAGATCATCCTGATAATTATCGTCTATATAAGCTGTTATAAACCTCATATATTTTTAGTTACGTTTGAGTGTTCAAGATGAATGAATCCTTGACTCTCAGTTTATCAGGTACTTCATCAGTACTTGAAACACACTATTTTCCACCGATAGAGCTTGATAGAGACAAAAGTTATATTCTTGGACTTGTTCAATTACTTACATTCAACTCTATACCAAATGTTGACCTTGGACAAAATAAATTCTATGTTAGCAATAAGGTTATTGAGCTTCCAGTTGGTAGGTATGAAATATCAGATATAGAACATTTTCTACAAAAGCAACTTGAATCTGAAGGAATAGAACTTAGCATAAAACCAAACAATAATACATTACGTAGTGAAATATACTGCAGTCATAAGATTGATTTTCAACCGCCTAATTCCATAGGAAAATTACTTGATTTTACACAACGTGTTCTGCAACCGTATAAAAGTCACGTATCTGACTTACCAGTATCCATTCTCAAAGTGAATGCTCTACGTGTCGAATGTAATATAACATCAGGAGTGTACAACAATCAAAACAATGTTCATACTATACACGAATTTTTTCCTGCAGTGCCACCGGGATATAAAATTATTGTAGTGCCAAAACAAATAATTTACTTATCAGTGTCAGTGAAAATAATTGACTATTTACAGTTGCGTATTGTTGATCAGAACGGTGACCTTGTAAATCTTCGAGGAGAAGTAGTCACTGTTAGACTACACATAAAGAAGGTCACGTAATGGGCATTGTTTATTACACAAAGGTGGGCTTAGGCTATATAAACCGACTACCATGTCATCAGAAAGTCATTCATCGACAAGTGGTCAAAGGTCTAACACCTCAGAAGGCTCAGTATCTGAAGAGTCTCGGACTCAAAGTGATCACACACGACCGAAAAATAAGAAGAAGAACTGTAAAAAAGATCAAATAAGCTGTATTCTTATTTGCTGTCGTCGTTTGAACGATAGAAGAAAAAAGATTTATGTCTTTTGCCTTCAAAAAGTTCATTACATATTTGTGGAAAGATTAAAAAATCAGATAATTCAAACGTTAAAGCAACAAAGTTAGTAAACAATGCTATATGTCATGTATTTGATGAAATTCGTTGTGAAATTGACGCTATTGAAATCGATAAGTGTAAGAATGTAGGTATAACCAGTGTCATGAAAGGTTATGTCTCATATAGTTCAAATCAAAGTAAGCTGTTAGAGAATGCTGGATGGCTTGATGTTAAAGAGACTGCTAAAATAATTGATGACAATGGACAATTTGACGTTTTAATTCCGCTATCAATGATTTTAGGATTTGCTGAAGATTATCATAAAATTGTTGTAAACGTTAAGCATGAGATCAAGAAATGATATTAATGCTATCATACAAACAGCTCCAGCTCAAGATGCAACAGCTAAAGAGTATAAGTTTGAACTGAAGTAGTGCGTTCTACTAGGATTTCGGCTTTCTCACGTCCGCCTAGTTCGTCCAGAAGCCCATTAGAAGGTAATTCTGCGCTTCGAATCACCTCCGTAAGCGCCTCCCGATTAAGACGTCGAGTGTTCCATCGTGGTTCCCGGCTGTTTCCGCTACTTCGCCTCTCCGCGCGTTCTTCCTCGATATTAAAAAGAATGTACTGGTGGTCGATAGCAGTAAATTCTTCCGTAACGTGCCAGCCCCTTATCTTGCGGATCGTACTTTCCCCAGCGAAAGTTACATCCGGTATTGACTCCCCGAAACCTGGTCTGCGGTAGGTAGCTGTACTTCCCTCGTTCGCAACTACCAGTCCTATCCTTGCTGCCATCTCAAGTATCGCCCTACCTCTCCTATTCGTCTGTGGCATGCCCCACTCTGTCGCTCGCGCGTTAAAGTCGCCCCCGACTACTAGGTCCCCAGGAACGTCTTTTATCGCGTCTTCTAGGGCCCCTAACCTTGTCGCGAAGTCGGCTGCAGTTAGGTTCGGTGACAGATACACGCTGAAGTAAGTGACGCGACCCACCCTCACCCGCACGTAATCGTCTCCGGTTACCGTATCCGCGATTCCCCGCCTGGGCACCCAAACAGCGGCAGTTTTTGCGCCGTTGGACACCCAGCCAGGTGCATCTCGGTCCATATACTGCTCACTTATGAGGAGGATATCCACACTCTCCTCTGCGATGAACTGCGGTAGGAGATCGTGAGCCAGCCTGCTCCTGTGCAGATTACCTTGCAGTATTCGCGCCATTATTTTTGGGTCCTAGCCGCGTTTAGAGCGTTGCGGAAGACCGCGCACGCTCCGGTTCCTGGAGCATGCGCCGTCCTATCGCAAGGCACCTTTGCTTCTGTACACAAGAAACACTTCATTTCTTGAGCCGGCACAGAGCATTGCTTGGCCTTGTGCCCAGCCGCACCACACTTCCAGCAGCTGGTGCTTCTGTCGGGACCCTTACATTGCGCTTTAACGTGACCGTATCCGAGGCACCGGTAGCATCGCGTGGCGCTCGCTCGAACCCGCACCCGGCAGTTGACCCACCCGATACGGATCTTGCCTATATTGAGCAGGGCTGTGGCCTTGGTCTGGTCCATTTCGACCACTGCCACCCTCTGCTCTCTCGAGTTTGGTTCGAAGAGGTGCACTTTGGTATCTTGTTCGTCGCACCCCGTGGCCACAGCGATGGCGCCGCAGACTTCCTCCTTTGTCGTAAGGCCGTCAATGTCCCTGATCTCCAGTGTAGTTCTGGTAATCTTGCTCCTAACTGTGCCTGCATGCCCTATTGCGGTTTGTATGGCCGTTTTGAGTGATTCCATTTTGTCTTCACTCTTACCCACGACAACCAAAACGCCACCGTCTTTCGTTTTGCTAAGATACTTAACCTCTGTATTCAATTCTTCTGGCTTAACCTTTGCCTTGATCTCTCTCAAGATATCGGCGTAAGTCTTACCCAATTCCGGTCTTATGAGGATTGCGTCTCCCCTCTGCCGCGAGGTCTTCCCTGCGCTTTTCCTCAATTGTTGAGGCTGGCTTTGTTCCTGTTTTTTCTGTCCTTTCTTCTTTGCTCTTCTTCCTGCAGCTAGCTGCCAAGCCCCTTGTGTGTGTGTATCTGCAGCTTCCTCTTGCGTTTTGCTCGTAGACGGTGCAGATCTATCCTCCTTCTTGTCTTTTTTGGCGGGGGTACCGCCGCCTCCGTCGGATGATGTCCGCCCCCTCTTCTTTGGCTTGCAAGACTTCGAATGGTCTTCTCCAGGTTGTTGAGATGGCAACTTTTTCGCGCCATCCTCCATCTTGTCGAGAAGCGTGAAAACTTCAATCATAATAGCTCCTATTACCGGTAGTCCCTCTTTGATTGTTGTATTCACGTTCTTCTGCTTATCCAGAGTTTTTATCATCTCTCTGTTCGTTCGTCTTATTTCCAGCAACTTTTCTCGCAGGCTGGCGTGTTCTTTTAGCCATAACCCTATCACTGTCATATTTTCGTATTCAGCAGCACTCATCGCGCTAGCTATACTAGTGCTGCTGGTTGACTTGTGGATTGGGTATCGACAGCTTATTGTTTAATTTTACATGATCGTATAATTCAATATAATCCTATTAGCGGAGATGTAAAAAAACTAGTGTGAATATAGTATATTATAGTATAACTAGTAAAATGTTAATATATACTTTTTTAAAAAAATAAATATGTAAAAAAATTATTCATTTCATTCAACAAAATTAAAAAAATAAAACGTCTGTGTAAACACATGAAACAAAAAATTCTCATATAATAATGAGCAAAATAATTAAAAAGTGTAAAAATTAAAATCTGTAAGAGAGAAAAAAGTACGTAGCATTATACGCTTAGTGAGCGTGAAAAGAGAGAGATTGCTTTGACTGCATGTGCATAGTTTATGAGAGCGCCAGTAGGAAGCGCGCAAGAACGGTCTTGAGTCAGCGCGAGAGCTGGCGGTGAAATAGCGGGGGAGAAGGAGATGATGTTCGAATAAAGTATAATGTTAAGGGTTTTAATAAAAAGAGCATCTTAGAGCGGTATGTGGATGATGTTTACACTTTAGAATATATGCATTGTCCATCGCTGCATACACCAAGATTTCGATGGCTTGAAGTATGCATATACCATCGTGAAGGATGGGTAAAAAACTGTGCTTTGCAAAATGTCATAGCGTTGCGTACATGGGTACTTAGAGAATATGTAAACTATTTGAATAAAGAGGGCGTTGATACAGTTAATTAGAATACAGTTAGACTCTTCATTTGATGTTTTTTTACCAACTCGAGTTAATGCTACACTCATTGAACAAGAAGAAACGTTCAATACTTTTAATGAATATACTAAAAAACAAGAAGTTCGATTAAAATATCTAGGCAATTGCCTAATTGAATTTATGTGATTCATGTATAAAAAGGGGAAAAACAGCTTAGTATATTTACAACATTTTATAAATATGAATAAGAATATGTCATATACGTTTATAATTTTATATTATTGATCTGTATATATATATATACACACACACACATATATATATATATATATAACTTACCTAAAATTGTATTTATTTGAACTATCCTCCTCTTCATTTCATGTCCAAAATTATTCAGTGAAACTCATGTTATCCCTCATGAGGTTATCCCTCGGTAGCAATTCAGAAAGGGTTGACGGTTGCTATCGGTCTCTCCGAGGCAGGTAAAGGTGTTTCGAAAGAAAAAACAAATTAATTCATTTTTCTTTCAACGTTTCGGCGAACAATGTCGCCCTCATCAGGAGAACTGAAAAGAAATTCGGTTTATTGTTAGTAAAATTACAAGAGTACAAAAATTATTTAGACTGTGTGGCATATGAGGTGCTTACAAGAATTATAGGACTCGACAGGCTCGCTGATGGAAAGTTCGAGGCTGCGTTTTCCCCGCCGGGCGCCGCGGGGAAAAGCGGCGCGGATTTCCAACTCTTGCGAATTCGCCTCGAGTAGCTGAGAGAGACACAAAGACCACACGCTCTCCCCCTGCCGCACTATGGGTCAAATGGCATTTTCGTCAACGGAAACCTAATATCTCAAGAACAAATAGAGATAGCGACCCAAAAATTTTTTTTTGTTCAATTTCAAGTAATGTGGATTAAGGGAAAATTATTGAGATTGTCATCATCCTCTATTTTGGGGGTGAGAAACATGGTTAAAGTATGCGCCTTTCAAAAATCGATTTTTTATTCTCTTCTTTATGGTGTATCTCAAAGAAAAATAGAGATATCGATACCATTATTTTTTTAAACTTTGACCAAAGCAATATAGATGGAGAAAATATTTATTAGAAGGCCATTCCCCCCCCCCCCCTAGGAGGGGGAAATAGGGGGTAAGAGGGCGAAAAATCGAAAAATCGCTGAAAAATATTGTATGGGGTTTTTGTGGGCGCTGAAAATGATTCCGACAAGCATTTAAACATCATTCGCCACCTTAGGTATGATTTTTTGGTATCATCCCCCACTCTAGGGGTTGGTATTAGGGGTTAGAGGGCCAAAACTCGAAAAATCGCCAAAAAATCGCCAAAAAATATTGTACAGGGTTGTCGTATATAAAAATTTACAACGTTATTATAAAAACTTTAACATGCATCGAATTATTATTATCTATATAATTTCCTAACCTCTTCTTAAGGATTTTAATTGCTATTTCTATTACTTTTACTGCACAAAACTTTAAAGTAATAGCAGATTCTTCACTTATCAATGATGGTTTTTTAGCAGCATTCATCCTGGTTATCCTGGTATTTTTCCATTTTCATTTTATAAAGCTTATTTAAGATTCTTGTATTTCTTTTTCTTCTTATTATACTCTAAGTTGCATTTAACAACAATTTAAATGCAGGAATGTTATTAAAAAAAGTAAATGTATATAAAAAAGTTTAAATATTATATTGTTATTGGTTTAATATTAATTACTAAAAACTAATCTTTATTTAAATTTTACGACGTGCTGGTCTAAATACTACAATTTTTAATGTTTTTATCATGCAATTTTTTTTTTTTTTATTGTTATGATATTAGAATTTATTAGTTATTTCATTATGAATCTGGTAATGTTTTCGTACAAGGTAAACATACATCATGCTACCAATTAGTTCACCTTTTCAATACATAAAAAAATGAATATGGTTTATGGATTTTATTTTTCGTTTTTTACTCGTATTCGTATTGATTCAAAATTGATGTAATTGATATAAAGTTTTTGCTTCCTCCTCAAGAGGAAGCTTTGTAATAGTAAAATTTTCAGTTTTGCTAATACTTCGTGGAAATGCATTTGGAGGTGTTTGGAGTACGAATCAAACGTTTTTAGAAAATGTCCGTGCGGATGGCTGTGTGTGTGTGTGTGTGTGTGTGTATGTGTGGTGTGTGTATGTATGTGTTGTGTGTGTGGTGTCGTGTGTGTGTGTGGGTGGTTGTGTGTGTGTGTGTGTGTGTGTGTGTGTGTGTGTGTGTGTGTGTGTGTATGTACGTATACCGCCATAATTTTGGAACCATGCGACGGATCGTAATAAAATTTGACATGCATATATTTTTTCTAATTCTGAATTTAGGTCATTTTTTGTTTTGTGATTCTGACCATTTTATGGCCATATTATAGCCATTTCTCTATTTTTGAAAAAATATTTTTACTTTTTTATAATGATATGATTTATACAATATGTTCAACAATAGTGTATCTAAAAGATCATACATTTGTCTACTTTTTCCCGCAAGATTTTGCCCGCAAGTCTAGTATATGAAAAGGAGAACAAAATTAAAAAAGTTATTTGTTAAATTGATGTTTTTATTGTTATAATACAACATTATAGTAAGGTAACTAATTTTTAACGATTATCTTCATAATATTTAATATTACCGATTTTTGATAAACCATACATACAATCAGATCGATATTTTCAAGAGTGACCGCCTACTGAAAAAATCGTTTTTAAATTTTTGCTTTGGAGGAAACTTTATTTATTATGTATTGAAAATAAATGGCAACCAAAAAGGCGAAATTCAAATTTTTTTCGGCCCACCCTTTTATAGGTATAAGTGGTAGCATGATGTATGTTTACTTACTTTTCTTGTACGAATAAATTACCAGACTCATAACTAAATAACTAATCAATTGTAGTATCATAACAATAGAAAACAAAATTTGTGTTAAATATTTTTTTTCTTTACATTGAAAAATAATACCATTGCTTGATAAAAAAACTATTGATAATTGTAGTATTTAGATCAGCACGTCGTAAAATTTAAATAAAGATTAGTTTTTAGTAATAAATATTAAACCAATAACAATATAATGTTTAAACTTTTTTATATTTATTTACTTTTTTTAATAACATTCCTGAATTTAAATTGTTGTTAAATGCACCTTAGAGTATAATAAGAAGAAAAAGAAATACTAGAATCTTAAATAAGCTTTATAAAATGAAAATGGAAAAATACCAGGATAACCAGGATGAATGCTGCTAAAAAACCATCATTGATAAGTGAAGAATCTGCTATTACTTTAAAGTTTTGTGCAGTAAAATCGTCAAATATTGGCCTATACCATTATATAAAAGTAATAGAAATAGCAATTAAAATCCTTAAGAAGAGGTTAGGAAATTATATAGATAATAATAATTCGATGCATGTTAAAGTTTTTATAATAACGTTGTAAATTTTTATATACGACAACCCTGTACAATATTTTTTGGCGATTTTTTGGCGATTTTTCAAGTTTCGGCCCTCTAACCCCTAATACCAACCCGTAGAGTGGGGGATGATAACAAAAAATCATACCTAAGGTGGCGAATGATGTTCGAATGCCTGTCGGAATCATTTTCAGCGCCCACAAAAACCCCATACAATATTTTTCAGCGATTTTTCGATTTTTCGCCCTCTTACCCCCTATTTCCCCATCCTAGGGGGGGGGGGGGAATGGCCTTCTAATAAATATTTTCACAATCTATATTGCTTTGGTCAAAGTTTAAAAAAATAATGGTATCGATATCTCTATTTTTCTTTGAGATACACCATAAAGAAGAGAACAAAAAATCGATTTTTGAAAGGCGCATACTTTAACCATGTTCCTCACCCCCAAAATAGAGGATGATGACAATCTCAATAATTTTCCCTTAATCCACATTACTTGAAATGGAACCAAAAAATGGGTCGCGGGTTTTGGATCGTGGGTTTTGGGTCGCTATCTTTATTTGTTCTTGAGATATTAGGTTTCCATTGACGAAAATGCCATTTGACCCATAGTGCGCCGCCGCCGGCGCCCGGTGGGGAAAACGCAGCCTCGAACTTTCCATCAGTGAGCCTGTCGAGTCCTATAATTCTTGTAAGCACCTCATATGCCGCACAGTCTAAATAATTTATGTACTCTTGAAATTTTACTAACAATAAACCAAATTTCTTCTCAGTTCTCGTGATGAGGGCGACATTGTTCGCCGAAACGTTGAAAGAAAATATGCATTAACTTGTTTTGCTTCCTTACTAAGGAAGCCTTGTAACAGTGATTTTTTGAATTTGTGTAAAAACATGTAGAAAGTGTGTTTTGATGTATTTTTAGTCAAAAAATAGTGTTTTTAGAAAATGTCCGTATGGATGTGTGTGTGTGTGTGTGTGTGTGTGTGTGTGTGTGTGTGTGTGTGTGTGTGTGTGTGTGTGTGTGTTCGTTCGTTCGTCGACATCTGTATCTCAGCTTCTACTCAGTGGATTTTGATCCACCAACTCTCACTTTCTTCGTTTTTACTATAGCATGATGGGAAACCAGTCCGTTTTACATTTTGTACTCGTGTTTTTTTTTATAGCGATTTTTTAGTTTTGAGATTTCAGTTTTCTCCGATAAAGTTATTGAAAAAGTTAATAAAAGTAAATTGCTTAATATGCACATGAAAGAGAATAAAATTACCTATCTTTTTACCGCGAAGAATTTATATTATCTTTCGTCGTTCTTTTATTATACACCATAAAGTGCAATTTTTATAATCGTTATAACTCAAAAACTAAATAGTGAATCATTCTAAAAAAATACATGATTATTGAAGGTAATTAGAACTATATACCACTTTAATTTTAAGTCAGTTCATCGAAGAAAAACATCATAAACTGAAAAAAGTCGTTTTTCAGACGATAACTGGAGTAAAAAGGCAATAATCAATTTAAAATTTTCGATTTAGTTAGTATTATATAGCATTATGATCCCTTTCTTTGGGTTGTTTACGATACCAGTTAGTTTCAAAGATATTGAGCTTCAAAATTTCGTTCCTCACCCTGTATATTTTGCATAATTGAAAACTGCATCGCTTATTATCTCTAGCTTATACCACTTTAAACAAAGTTTTATATCATCCATTTTAAGACTTCTATATGTAACGGGACGCGGGATGCCATCATCGATCCCCCGCCCGATATTGCAGGGAACCGCTGGACGCGGGATGCCACGGGGAGGAGGGCCGATAAGGCAGAACTGCCTCATCGACCGATAGTTATCGGCGTCGGTAAGGTAGGAATCGAAACTCTGATGGTAACTTGAGGTAGAATCCCCTTTGCCCCTACTACTGATATCTAAAGTACAAGCTAATTGTTTCATGATATCAAAATATTCTTTTAAATAATGAAAATCATTCGCAATTACGATGGAGTTTATCTAAAGTAGCACATGAGTTTCAAACTCCATTATTTTGTCTATTGCATTATGGATTTGTACAAGAGAATCGTACAAAGAATTCCACCTCGTCGCAACGGATTTTTTAAAACTTTTTTCAAGATACTTCGTTAACTTTTCTCTTTTTTGAGGGGATCGTAGACCGCTCCAGATCTCTTGACACTTTATAATCACGTTACTATGAGCATTTTTTAAATCATACTCTTCTTCTATAGTCTTATTAAGTTTAACTTAGTCAGTGGTGGCCAGCAAATTAAGAGTGTGACTTGCAGATTGAAAGTGGCTTGATAATTTATGATTATTTGCAAAGATATCTACATCTATCGCATAATCATTATGATTAATGTCTTCTTCTAACCCCGGAATTTCCTCGATATTGCCTCCTCAGTATTCTTATTGTTAGTACTATCACTCTCTGGTTCATCTATAAAATTTTTTTTAATTTAAAAAGTTCTAGAAACTAGTTTCAAAAAATAAAGTTAAAGTTACGATTACATCATTTGAAATCAGTTGAAATTCACCAATGAGCACATGCGTTACTTATACTTTTTTTTTCAAACAAAGTGAGAGGATACACGAGACATTGACGTAAAAATATTCGTGCAAAAAAACGAAGAATAAAAATTTTAAACTTCTATTACATAATTTAAAATAAGTCACAGTTTGCTTTTTTCTGATAATAAAAAAAGCAATTATAAACAAGCATCAAGGGGCGCGGTAACGCCCCGATGGTAAGTATAAGTTTTATACACTGTGCCGTCAGGAGTACCACGACCCTATTATACTTTGAATTTGCTAGATAACCTACACGCGTTTTACGAATACTTCTATTATATTGTTTTATCCAATATTAATGGCGCTCGTGTATGAGTATTCTATCTTAAAGATTTTAATTAGATATTTCTAATTACCGTAGCTTTTTACTGAAAAATTGCTCCTTCAGCAAATTAATTAAGATTGAAAATTAATTTCTGATTTTTCTTTAATTTTTCGCCTTTCCGATTCTCGTCTTTTTTAGACTCAGTCAGTTTCAACAATACTGAGATTGTTGATTATGGGAGGTTAGAAGTTCATATAAATATATACATACAAACTAACCATTTATTTACATTGATACGAAACGTCATTATTATTGTAAATAAAAGACCTCAAGAGAGCTATCCGCTGCAGAGAGCCGAGCGCACGGAGACAGAGCGCTGCATATTATACTTAAAAGCTCGCCTAAAAGATCAAGAGAGAGCAAGAGAGACGTGTCTGCCGAACGCACGGAGCAGATGGAGCGCTGCTTGCGCCTGCTTTATCGAAGTACAATCTAACAAATTGGATCGCTCTGTTGCAGTATAGAAATAATATATCGTTCGTATACGCAACAACCGAGCACTCGGAGTAGATGAAGTGTATCTTTGAGTTAGTCAGAGCCATATGACTATCAAAGGCTCTACGTAGCTACGTCCTACACACTCTGCGTAGGTACTTGTGATCCTCTATATTCGTCAATCAAGCTCTCTCGATTGAGCTCCTTGTGGTTCAGCCGAACCTTTTCTAAAATTCTCCAGGTGCACCTAACCTTTCCTCGGAAACGTACCAGGTAAATGGCAGTGTTCCTAAAAGTGCAGATTTTGCAGCTCAAGTTTTAGTGTCAACGTCTCTCACAATAGAAAAAAAGAAGAAAATGATGTGCTAAGTGCCCATCGCGTATGTGCATTAAGGACTACGAGGTCATTATATGCGTGCATGTGCGTCAGTGCGTAATTGACTATAGTGTGGCCAGGACTGTGCTTGGTAGGCACAAACAACTCTGCTAAGATCAAGGATCATCCTAGGACCCTTGGGTCGCATCGATGGATTAGAGAGGGCACCGAGCAATCTATAGTAGAACACGCTGGCCTGTGACATCAAGAGCGAGAATTGAGACCAACAGCGTGATCGGCGGTCATTCCAAGCTCGGCTTCACGGACCCCGTTGGCTGCAATGCCTATATACCTACACCCAGATCCTCTTCTCCCATAACCTTATTTACTTATTCCTCTAAAACGTGTGGCAGACGGCAAAGTATAATTTCTCAATCTTTCGTTACAGCAACTTTAATCTTAACCTGAGCGACGCTGCCTCGATCATGGTCAACCTGAACTCTGTCATGTGCCTTATATGTCATCGGTGCAGCAGAGTTCGCCGCAGCCGCTTTGACGGACAGTAAGTGACACTTCAACTTCGCGCCCAAGACCGAGCCCAAAGAGGATCAGAAGCCTGCGCTCCCACAACAGCTATATTGCGGCTCCTGGGCGATGCGTTAGACAACGAGCCCGAAAATGAGTTCGCGGCGGGACGCGACTGTGACAACGATTCCGCCGAGTTCAAGCACGAGGGGGAGGTAGACGTCAACAAGAAGCCGATGATTTCCAAGAAAATCAGTAGTGCTGAGTACTGAGGAAGTAATAAACAAAGCAGCGTAATTGGGACTCCTGGCTTACATCGATGGACTGCTAACTGTGACTTGCTGGACTGCGACATATAGAGATTAGAGAGCGAGTCGACAGCGTGCGTGATCCACGGATAGTCTAAGCTCGACTCCAACTTTGCAAAGTTTCCGCTACTGGAGTTCGATGAAGATCCGCAAGCGTGCTATATCAGGGGCCGGTGCAGGACCCCCGGCTCACACAATGGACTAGACACTGGACATTGACAAATCGCGCCATCAGATAGTATGATCGGCGGGAACTCTAAGCTCGTCTTCAACTTCACGAGCTCTCTCCACTTGTCCTCGACGATAATCTCGTCGGTTGCAAGGACGGCCTCCGTGACTGGTCGTTCAACTCGTATACCAGAGGGTCGTCAACGGCAACCAGATACTCTAACTTCAAAATTTCATACGTTTAATTATTTCTCCGGGCTCCAAAGTAAAAAATGTGCGACAAGATCTTTCTTCTTTCGTTACAGATGTTTCAACCTCTGCATGAGAGTGACTGTGACGCTTCCTCAATTATGGTCGACTCATTGAACTGGATAAGTACTTACATATCGTCAGTACAGCAGAGTTCTTCGCAGCTAGCGACCGCCGAAAGGATGAACGCCGGAGACGCTCCACGACTCACTAACTGCCAGCAAGCAATACTTATTCCAGCTCAAGGTCAAGTCGATAGAGGAGCCTGTGCTTGAGCAAAAGCTGCAGCAGCTGCCGAATAGTGCGTCAGACAATCAGAGCTCAAAAACAAGTTAGAGTCGGAATGCGATCGACTAAACGAGGGGGAGATGGACGTCAATGAACCGACATGGCCCCGGAGATCGGTAGCGACAATATACCGACGAGATTGAAGCATAGCATACCCGTAACACCCGTCAAAAAGTCCTAGCCTACTACGCTGCTGCTGCTTGGCAGATATACAACATCAATATTTGCCTATATAACATCGCCGCTTCTTATGAAGACTAACATTAGATTTTAACTGACATTTAATTTTTACTAACTTAGATTTTCAATAACAACAAACGCAACCGNAAAAAAAAAAAAAAAAAAAAAAAAAAGAGTCGTGCTAGTCTTCATAAAAAACGACAATACTGAGTAACAGCCTCTTGAGAGATTGTTTGTGTCAAAAACATTTCTTTATAAGTTTATTTAATTACACTCATTAAAAGGTTATGAAATCAGTTCCAAAAAGACCTTTTACAAGCTAAAATGTTGGCAACTATAAGTTATATATATATTTTTCCTCTAAAAAGTTATGAAGTCCTGAAAGAAATTGCCAAATTTTTAAAGCTTACAGAAGCTTTTCTATATTTTTATCAATATACGCTAATGAATGTAGTGAAATCAAAAATTAAATTTCGTGGTCTTAACTACCGTTAAGGGTAAATGTGTCGGTTAACCAAACATTTAACTTTAATGAACGGTCTGAAATGGGATCGCTAAATATATTCGCATTCGCAAGAATTTGAGATGTCAGTGGAACCGGCGTTAGTTTTACACACACAATTAACAATAGCGTTGCAACGCACGAACGTAGCAGTAGCACATCCATCGAAAGGAACGATAGACACCGCGATAAATCACATACAGAACGTATTTCGACGAAATAAATTAATTCCAATGGATAAACTGCAATTATTAAAAGTCGCGAAGGAACACTTATTGAACGTCCGAGACGAACTGGTATGGTAGGAAACAGACGACAAAACGTTGCAACGAGACGGTCTTTCCATCATACAGAATAACGGAACCATCCCTAAATTATTTAACGAAGACGATCCATTCGGGTTAAGGATCAAAAAGGACAATATGGACGAATACGTCACAGAAAGGAAGCCCATTATTCGTGACAACGCGCATAGAGGGTTAAATTACAGTACTTCAAACGCGGTTAAACACCCCTATGACATGTAGCTAGACATTCCATTAACATTTATCGAACAGCTACCCGAAAGAATCAATGATAGACGAAATACCCGATTTCAAAAACTACGGTTTACCTCTTATCGGAAATTATATTGATAAGCTAGACACAGCGCAACTGCAGGAACAGCATTTGGGAGACTTCGAATTTGTAGAGCAATACGAACAGTTCAAGAAACGTATTCAGGATAAGGTACACGACGACTTGAGTTTAAAATCATACATAGGCCTAGACCCTGCCCCGATAATTAGACGCACGCAAGGCGTGCAACAGCATAGAGACCGCTCTCGAGATGGGGGCTGGATGTTTTCACTGCATCAAGCATTAAATACGATCCCACTTATGACGGGAATCCAGACATGCTTGCCTTATTTTGCCGCGCAATTCGCGACGTGATTCACAAATTCGGCTCGGAGTCCGAACGCTGGGTGCTTAACTCGTTGGTATCAAAGTTTCGGGGACGTGCTGCTGACGGCTACACTTCGCGCTTGACGCAATACGACACCCTAGAGCGGTTGCTAGCCGATCTAACTACGCAGTATAGTAGCGTCGCACTATGGGCCCAAATGAGAAAATTTGTGTCAAAATAAAATTGCGCCTCGTATAAGTGACTTACGGTCCTGATTTTTTTTTTAAATGTTGGTGGACTGATGCAGATTAATGAAAAGTTATTGACAAAGCCATAATATGTCCGCCCTCACGTGGGTATAACCTCCAAGATTCGAAAAATCAAGTAGAATCCACATGTCAATTGACATATGTGAGAATTATTGCAGATTGAACACTTGGAGTGCAGAACATGATTTCTAGCATGTAATTTTATTTTCTCCTCGCCTTGAGAAACTATCATAACCTCAAATAGGTATTTTACTTTTATAATACAGGAATTTTCGTCATATGAACTGATATGTAAAATGTTAATGAGGTAATAAATACCTATAGTGGATATCATATTTTTAATGGAATAATC
This sequence comes from Pteromalus puparum, assembly GCA_012977825.3. Classification (NCBI taxonomy): domain Eukaryota; kingdom Metazoa; phylum Arthropoda; class Insecta; order Hymenoptera; family Pteromalidae; genus Pteromalus; species Pteromalus puparum. The sequence continues at coordinate 32,077,256 of CM053169.1, read as the reverse complement.
TGATTTTCCCATTTTGTCGAAAACCGATCATAACCTCTACTCGAAGTATTTTTTCTATTATGACGTGTAAATTCCCATCATATTCACTAATATTCTAAGTAATTTAACAGGAAATTAAGATCTGAAGTTCAGCTACTATTTTGTCCAATAATTTAACACTCATTGTGTCCAAAAACTGTCATAACCTCAAATACAACTATATTTTCTGTTTTAAAACGTAAACTTTCGTAGCATGAAGTAATATTATTAATCTTTATCAGGAAATAAATACTGAAGGAGCTGCAAATACATCCTAAGCAATCAACTTATTTCCCATTTGGTCGAAAAAATTGCCATAACCTCAAAACAGAAACTTTTACAGATTACAATCGAACGTTGTAATATCCTCTGACATATTAATGATTTACAAAAGTACATTGAGGATACATCATTTTGTTAAGCATTTAAAAAATCCCTCCCTTTCACTCTCTCTCTCTCTCTCTCTCTCTCTCTCTCTCCATCTTCCTCTCCCGCTATCTGTCTCTCTCTATCTCCCTCTAACTTTCTCCCTCTCTAACTCTCTCCCTCTATCTGTCTATCTCACTCTGTCTCTGTCTCTCTCTCTTCACTACTATTTTGGCCAATATGGAACAACTTCATGGGTCGTGGTCCAAGCAAAACTAGTCATAACCTCAAGACAACGTATATGTGTCTGTTTAAAACGGGGGTAACTTTTCGGGCATGAAGTGAATATTAGTAACGCGTATCAAGGGGAAAATAAATACTGAAGGAGGCTAGAAGAATACTCCTAAGCAATCAACTTAGTGCCATAGGGTCGAAAAATGAAATTGCATCGATTCAACCTTCAATAGAACAGAAAACTTTTAACAAAAGGATTTATCCAATTCGCCATACCGAGTCGTGCTAAACTATCCTAACTGACCATACTTGTAACTGTATGCGTTACAAAAAGACATGGGAGAATTACATCAATTTGGTATTAAAGCATAGTTTAGAACAACCAAATCACCTTCCTGTCTCCACTGATCTTCTCCTATCTCTCTACTTCTGCTCGATTCTCTCTATTTTTTTTGTTTATCTCTGCAAATCTATCTTCTC
>CM053169.1:31896850-32044523 GCA_012977825.3 Pteromalus puparum | reverse complement strand
TCTAAATAACAAATATTATCGAAGATTCAACTTACAGAACAAAATTAATAAATACATTTTTGTATAGTTTTTAGTGTCTAGGTGTGAAAATCATTCGAGGGTGGTGTCTAGGTGTACAGAGTGACTGGTGACAAGGGCTAGGTGGTGCGCTACATGGTTTTTTGTGTCTGGATAAATAAATCATATGAGAGAGGTGTACAAGGTGGCTGATAACGAAGTCTAGGTAGTTCGCACCGTGATTTTTAGTATCTAAGTGTAAAAATCATTCAAACGCAGTGTCTTAGTGTCACAGAAACTGAAATGGGGGGTTGGCGAGCGGAGCGAGCAGGGGGGCGAAGCTCCACTAGTATATATATATATATATATATATATATATATGTATGTGTGTATATATGGGTGGTTCTCTGACAAATCGTGCGCGACAAAAAATAATGTTTGTTTTTTACCAACATAACCTATTAATGTGATATTTTTATGAATGATCCGGATGAATACGTCCTTTGTCACTGTTGAAATACAGTGTACTGTACAGAAAGTGTAGCCAGTAAGGTATAGTGTGTAGCGCGTGAGAATGAGTGAGCGCGCTAACGAGTATGTGAGGGGACGCACACATGCAAGTATCCCCTCTCGCGGTATGCGTGCGAGTCACATGACTACTAGCGGTGCCGAGACTATACGAGTCTCGCACATCGCTCTCTTGGGATCGAGCCATCGCATAGTACACATGGAGTACACGGCTTTATACATAGTAGCTGTAGAAGAAGAAGTCTAATAAATACTCAATTATTGATTAATATAATCCTCTACTTTAGCTCATTTTCCAACATGGTAGCAGATGGTTGGTTAAGTATTGTATTTTATCCCGCATATGTACTCATACGAGTCATATGAGAGATATTTAGTGAAATACAAGTGAGGTTAAAAGCCACGTGGTGAAGAAATTTTTCAAAGTGAAAAATCAAAGGGTTTGAGTAATAAAAGAAGAAAAATACAAGTGAAAACAGGTAGATAGACAAAAGGACTAATTGATAAAAGCCAAAGTTTTTTTGAAAATCAGTGTGATGCACGCGGATTTAAAAGTGAATGTGAAATGCGTGGCGTAGTGCAAGCAGAGAGCACTTGAGTTTATGGATAACGAAGAGACATCGGAAGAAGTAAAAATTAAAGAGGAAGATTCTGAACAGGAAGGAACGTTCGAGAATCAACTAGAAATTGAAGAGAATTCTGAAATAGAAGAGAAAATCGAGATTCAAGGAGACGAAATGGAGAAGAAAGAATCTGTTATACCGGTGTTCGATGGAGAGGATTATAGCATGTGGAAGAAAAGAATATCTATGTTTTTGAAATTGAAAAAATGTCATGAAGTGATAGATAAAGAAAGACCCTCAACAGGAGCAAGCGAAACATGGGATGAAAATTATCTGAAAGCGATAAACATTATTTATTGTGCTATTTCGAATAAACAATTGGAATTCGCGTGCGAATAGTCCACTGCTTTTGAAATAATTAAAAAGCTAGACAGTATGTATTTGAAAGAATCTACAGCACTGCAAATTGTATGCAGAAATAGACTTGAAAAAATAAGGCTAAATAATTATAGTGATACGACGTCATTTTTTAGTGATTTTGAAAAGGCAATTAATGAGTTGAAAAGCGCTGGTGCAAACATTAGTGAGAAAGAAAAGTTAAACTATATGTTGAATACACTGCCTGAATGGTACAGCTACATAGGTGATTTAATAGATACGTTGAAATTAAGATTTTGAAAGAAAATCAAATGTATTCGCTACAAATAAAAAAAGATGTTATAAGTGTGGAAAAACTGGTCACTTCGCAAGAGAGTGCAATGATGGCGGTAAAGCAGCGCACAGCGGTGGAACATGGTAAGGTCTCTTTCTCTGCACAGTCCTGGACAGATATATCGTATGCCTATAATTTTAAGTTTTATAATGGTTCGTTATTTGAATATGCGTTAAAGAAAAGAAAATTATTGTTAGAAGTGGATGACAGCTTGTCTATAAACACACAGATAAACATGATTGTGATTAGCTTACCAAATTTTATCCAAAATAAGTTGGATAGGAAAGCTATTATAAATATAGAAAATTTAATGGCAAAATTAAAACAATTAGGTAAAATCAACGACTCGAAAAATGATAATTTAAACAAGAGAATTGGAAGTGAAAAAAGACTATGTAGTATTTGTGATAATTTAGGTTTTAAAAATAGATTTCATTTAGAAAGTGTATGCCGCAATAAAGATAGGAAAATTAAACAATTAAAAAATGAAAACATTAAGGTTACAAATAATAATGAAATACAGGAAGTAGTAGCAAGTCATGAAGAGGCAAAAAACGAATAGTTCTCCCACTTATTAAAGTAAAGATTTTTGCAAATGGATGTCCAGAAATTGGTTTATATGATTCTGGTTCCAATATTTCTTTGGTTAGTAGTGCATTTTTGAATGATAAAAGAAATATTAAACAATTAACAAGTGGGAGAGATACTATTAAGGGTTTAGCCGGAATGGCGAAAACGGAGGGCGTTGTAATATTGAGAATTAAAATTTGCAATTTAGAAGAGGATTTTCAGTTTTTCATTGTTAAAGAAGGTGTAATTGATTGTGAATTTCTATTAGGATTAGACTTAATAAAAAAATTCAAGCTTTGTCAACATGAAAATTTAATTATATCACAGAAACAAAAAAAAACAAATTTTGATAAGCAAAATAATATTAGTGAATTAAATACTAATAAAATGGAGAATATTATAAAAAAATATGAGATAATTTTTGCTAAGTCAAAGTTTGATATAGGAACAGTAAAAGATTACGAAGCCACAGTGAAACTGACAGAAAATAGATATATTTCAATGAAACCGTATAAATGCTCTTTTGAAGACAAACTAGAAATTGAGAAACAAGTGAATGAGTTGTTAAAAGCGGGCTTAATAGAGGAGTCAAGCAGTCCTTTTGCAGCTCCTGTAACCATGGTTTTCAAGAAAGAACAAGGAAAAAAATCACGCTTGTGCGTTGATCTTACAGGGTTGAACAAAATAATAGTTCCAGAAAGTCAACCTTTTCCAAAGATAGATAATCTTATTGTACGTGTCAGAAACTGTAAGTTTTTTTCAAAACTGGATATAAATTCGGCGTTTTGGTCGATTCCGATACGTATAAAGGATAGATATAAGTTGGCTTTTGTGACTCATCATGGACACTGGCAGTGGAACTGTTTACCTTTTGGTTTGAAAACTACTACTGCTATTTTTCAAAGAGTTATAGCAGGAGTGATAAGAAAATATAAACTAGATTCTTTTACAGTAAATTATATAGATGATATATTGGTGTTTTCTAAGAATTATGAAGAGCATGTCGAGCATGTAGAGCGATTACTGCAAATAATATATGAACAATGCTTTAAATTAAATAAAAATAAATGTCAATTTGCTCAAGAAAAGATAACGTATTTGGGTCACGAAATTGGAAACAATATAATTAAACCACTGAATGACAATTTAGTGTCTATCAAGAAGTTTCCTATACCTAAAACAAAAAAACAAGTTAGACAGTTCTTAGGTAAGATTAATTTTTATTTAGAGTTTATACCAAACCATGCTGCTTTACTGGATCCGTTGAGAAATTTGTTGAGGAAAAATGTGTTATTCGAATGGTCTGAAGAGTGTAAGAATAGTTTTAACTCGACAAAAGAATATTTATGTACATCACCAGCTTTAGCAATTTTTGATCCGGAGGCACCAATATACATCTTTACTGATGCAAGTGTTGAAGGAGTTGGAGCAATATTGAAGCAACCACAAGAAGATAATTCTTTGAAGTCGGTGTTTTTCTTTTCCAGAAAATTGACAGAGGCTCAGAAAAAGAAGAAAGCTATTTTTATAGAATGTTTAGCTATTAAAGAGGCCATTTTATATTGGCAATTTCATTTGATAGGAAAAAAGTTTATTGTATTTACAGACCATAGACCATTGGAAAAATTTAATATAAAAAAAAGTAATGATGTGGAACTATTGCAGATTCTGAATTACATCTCACAATTTAATTTTGAAATTGTGTATAATCCTGGTAAAGATAATATTGAAGGTGACTGTTTGTCTAGAAATCCGGTTTTGGAATCACATGAGGATACAGATAATGATTCTACGATCAAAACTTCAAATATATTGAAACTAAACGATATCAAAGAAAATACAAAATCGTTAAAAGTTGATGAAAAATGAATTATTAAAGATGATATAATCTATAAAATTTTAAATGATAGAGAGAAAATATGGATTACTGAAGAATTTGGAAAATCTCTTATCAGAGATGTACATGTTGATCAGGGTCATATAGGCACAAAACAGTTAATTCTAACCTTTGGGCAAAAATTTTATTTTAAAAATATGTATAAGCACATAAAATTAACTTGTAGATCTTGTGGAACTTGCATTAAAAATAAATCAAGAACAGGTTGTTTTAAAGCACCTTTATCTCAACTTGGTCCAGCAAAGGAACCTCTTTAAATAGTGTCCCTAGACACAATAAGAGGTTTCAAAAGTAATAAAAGTAAAAAGAAATATCTACATTTGGCGGTAGATCATTTTACAAGATTTGCATACGTAATAACTTCAAAAACCCAAGTTGCAAAGGATTTTATAAATTTAATTAAGAAAGTAGAAAAGGATGGAAGTATCAAATTGGTGTTAACGGATCAATATCCTGGTATAAATTCAGCACAGTTTAAGCAATATCTAAATGAAAAGAAGATAGCATTGGTGTTTACAGCAGTGGATTGCGCGTTTTCTAATGGATTAAACGAAAGGACAAATCAGACTTTGGTAAACAGAATGCGATGTAAAATTTACGAGAATAGAAATAAATCATGGCCTCAGGTAGCAGAGGAATGTGTAAAAGATTATAACAATACAATTCACAGTTCAACTAGATTTACTCCTAATTATTTGCTGACAGGATTAAACAACTCATTCTTACCCGATGAATTACATGACAACAATTTGACAAATTTGGAAGACAGTAGAAAAATAGCTTCTAGGAAATCCAAAGAAATTCACAATCAGAATAAAGAATATTATGATAAGAATATAAAACAGATAGATTATAAGGTAGGAGAATTAGTTTATATACAAAGCGCTAATAAACTGAATAAAGATAAAATAGATCCAATTAGAGTAGGTCCTTTTAAAATTAAAGAGAAAATTTCTGATATAATATTTTTGTTAGATAGTAGATCTAGAAAAAGTGAGTCAAATATTTTTCATGATAGTAAGCTTGTTCCTTACTCCGATGGAGTGCACCTACGGTCATATAATGGGGGGATGTAAGCTTGTGGGTTACCAAGCTTGGCTTTGTCACTTGTTGACATGTGAGTGAGAGTCAGTATGCAATAAGACTCCGAGCCGTTAGGATCGTTATAAGTGAGGTTATTGAAACTGATGTACTTAAAGGTTTCCTATCGGCAATTGTATAGATTCAGGTTAGTCAATGTAAATCGGAATATCGTCAGCCTACCATACATCAGCGATTTTTATGAACAAACCAGTATTGCATTCAAATCAAACAACATTGACACTGTACCTATGATTAACAGCAATATGAAATATATAATTATCAAAGGAAAAGATAAAAAGAAAAAGATCATGAAAACAATGTTGGTTACAAACTTGAATGCAATAACTGATCCGCCACTTACGTAGGCCAAACAAAGAGGAATGTGTGTATACGGATAAACGAACATTCAAAATCAATAAACAGTGTAATTTTCGACCATATTAACAATCACAACCATACATTCAATTTTGAAAATTATAAAATTAAAGATAGAGAAGCGAATTAAAAAAAAAAGACTAATATCTTAAATGATACGCATACACTAACAGGAAAACGGAATAAATAAAAAAGAAGACACACAACACCTCAACACTGTATACACACACCTCTTACATCAGCTGAAAAACAAAAACACTACACACATGAATCATCTCTGACGTCAGATCGAAAAAAAATATAAACACCATTCTGTACCGTCGCACATATGCAAGCAAATGTATTGTAATCCACGTGCTGATTCTCCGACGCTCTCTCCCGCTTCAAATGAGGGACGCTTTCTAGAATAATCGATGAGATCAGGTGTAAATGTATATATGTGAGCCGCAACATCAACGGCAACAAGAGAAAAATCGCTGCGAATTCATTGGCATGTAGCTTCCTCCAACGAAATTTATTGTTCTAATAAATAAAATATTGTTTTAAAATACAGTATAATGTGAATGCTATTTTAATATTATCAGTATGACATAAATTTGTAGGGAGGGACTTTACGACGTGCAACGACAACCCTATAAGAGGAAGCCTAATTTTTTAGAAAAATCGGTTTTTACCAAATAAAATTTTGAAGCATTTGACTACATTGTTTTAAGGATATAAGGTGTAACATCCAACGATGCTACCGCACTTATTTAAAAATCTACACCTTTTAGCCTGCACTTTCGTGCAATAGCTGGGTGCTTTGAGTGTTTGCAAAAATAAAAGAAAATGAAAGGAAATGAAAATTTAAACTAAACTTTCTCTTGCAATGGATTCTTGCTTTTTTCTTTCGAATTTCGTATTCAACTTGAAACACTTAATACAATTATCTATTAATTCGAATAGACAATCAGCACAAAATTTATTTTTAATTCTCTTGACTTTCTTTGGAGAAGGTGGCAGAGGTATTTCATGTACTGGTGTTTGAATAATGGCTACTGATTCTGATGGTGGTGGAGCTGGCACAAATACTGCGGCAATAAGCTCTTGCTTTTTCTGCCTCAGCCTATTCTTCTTACCTTTTCTAGTACGTTTATTAATTTTACTTTCCATAAAAAATGAAATATTCAATTTCCGTATATAAAATTTTCACCGTATGAATAAACACGTGATTCCTAAACTGTGCCTAACAAAATTCTTAAATAAGTTTTCTAACATGCACATGCAGATATTCTTTAAAATTTACAAACATTCAAAGGCTGTGTGTAGTGCCCCACGTTGGGCGCCAAGAAAAAGAGCATGTAACATCCAACGATGCTACTGCACTTATTTAAAAATCTACACTTTTTAGCCTGCACTTTCGTGCAATAGCTGGGTGCTTTGAGTGTTTGCAAAAATAAAAGAAGCTGTGTCTGAATTTATACCCAGGATATTGATCCGGTACAACCAATTTGAACTTCCATCAATTTTCGTACTTTCTTAATTTAAGAGATTTATAAAATAACCTTTCGCAACTTGATTGGGTGTTTTGTGAGTTAATTACGTCCGCTTAGCAAATATCTTGTAAAATGCATCTACCCGCCCAAATGTAGATCGTGCTCTGTTCTTTAACTCTTTAACGTGTTTGAAACCTACATAATAAAGATGTGTGTCTACCCGGGACACTATTCGTAAGAGGTTCTTTGCTGCGCACCAAGTTGAGATAAATTTATCCGAAAAAATTGCTAGAAACAACCTGCTATCTGTGATTTATTTAGTTAATGCAGTTCCCACAAGGACTCACAGTTAATTTTATTGCTAATACATATTTGTAAAAATAAAATTTTTGCCGCAAAGGCTTTAGAATTAACTGTTTTGTGCCTATATCGACCCTGACTCCCACATGTACATATCCTCTGATAAGGAGATTTTCCAAATTTCTCCAGTTAACATATTTCTCTCTATCATTTAAATTTTATAGATATATAGCATCTTATAATAATCATTTTTCATCAACTTTTAAGCGGATTTGTATTTTCTTTGATATCGTTTAGTTGTCAATATATTTGAATTTTGATCGCAGGTTAGGAATCATTTGTCTCGATATCCTCAAATGTGGTTCCAAAACGATTTCTAGGACAATAGACAGTCCCTTCAATCTTATCTTTCTATCCCACGATTATAACCAATTAACCTCCAACAATCTACATTAAGTGGAGATGTATCAGACATCTGCAATAGTTCCACATCATTACTTTTTTTTATATTAAATTTTTCCAAATGGTCTATGGTCATAAATACACATAAACTTTTTTCCTATCAAATGGCACGATGCCCAATATAAATGGCCTCTTTAATAGCTAAAACTGATTAGTATGTAAAAACATAGCTTTCTTCTTTTCTGAGCCTCTGTCAATTTCTGAAAAGAAAAAACACCGGACTTCAAAGAATTATCTTCTTATGGTTGAAACTTCAAAATATTGCCTGGCCAAACTCCCGTTCAACACAATTGCATCCAGTAAAGATGTATATGCTCGCATCCGCGATCCAAAAATTGCCGTAAAGCTCTCGCGGATGACCGTAGAGCATAACTTTCTTTTGTCGAGTTAAAACTATTCTTACACTCTTAGACCATCTCGTAGCAATAACACATTTGTTCCCTCAACCACTTTCTCAACCGGATCTAGTAAAGCCAGCATGGTTTGGCTTACTAAACTTCTAAATAAAATTATCTTATACTAAGAAGCGCAGGTCTAACGTGTTTTTTTTGTTACGGTAGGTTAGCGACAAACCTTCCCTTGATTAGCCACTAAATTGTCATTCCAGTGGTTAGTATTTGTTTTCCAATAATCCGTGACCCAATACGTTATTTTTCCTGCAGACCAAACTGACATTATTTTTATTTAATTTTAAGCATTGTTACATATATTATTTGCAGTAATCGCCTAAGCCTTGCACATGCTCTTCTATCTTAGAATACACCACACTATATATCTAAAATTTACGTGTAAAAGAATCTAGTTTATATTTTTATACACTCCTGCTATAACTCTTTGAAAACCCTAGCAGTAGTAGTTTTCAAAACCAAAAGGTAAACAGTTCACTGCCCAATTTCATGCATGAGTCACCCCAAAGCCAAAGCCTTAGTATCTATCCTTTATACGATCCCGGAAGTGCGCAAACACGCCGAATTTTATATCCAGGCTTTGAAAGAAACTTACAGTTTTCCTGACACGCGTACAATAAGATTATCTATCCTTTGGAAAAGCCGGACTTCTCTCTGGAACTATTATTTTGCTTCACCCCTGCTAAGATCAACTCACAAGCTGATGTTTGTTCCCTGGTCTTGTCTGAAAAACCATGTACAGGAGCTGCAAAAGAGCTGCCTTGACTCCTCTATTAGCCGCTTTTAACAACTCATTCACGTTTTTCTCAATTTCTAGTCTTATCTTCAAAAAGAGCATTTATACGGTTTCATTGAAAGGGTTTTGGATTTATCCCGGTTGTTAACTTATATAATCTTATTCTTCTGTCTGCTTTCACTGTGGCTACAACAACTTCTGGTAATCCTTTTTTTCCTGTTCCTAATAGTCAACTATATGAACCTTATTAATTTCCCCCAGCCGATTTTATTCAAATCGGTTAACATATACTTAATTTTTTTCATTCTTGTACAGACACGCTTTCCACCACTCCAAATTCGTCTTGGTCAAGATTCGTCTTTGCACTATTTTCTATTGACAATATTATGAGAGCAATCTTTCATCCACCTTTTGAGGACAAAAATTATCTCATACTATATTATATTAATCTATTCTCCATTATATTACGTATTTAATTCTAAGTTAACCTTTATCTTGATCTTTGACTCAGTAAATTTGTTGTTTGTTTCCCTGTGATATAATCTAAATTGTCATTGACAATAAGACTTCGGATAATATTTTACTAAGACCTCTAATCCTAATAGACCGAATATCGGTTACCATCCCACACATACCCAGCTTCTTTTAACCAACCTAACTATACCGCTGTCATACATCCTCTGCTAACCATTGGATAGAGATTCTTTAAATATAACTCTAATATTACCACGCGCGTCCCGTTTCGCATAATGCATTGCCGGCTAATACCCTTAATAGTATCCCTCCTCGCACTGAATGTATACTTGTTTGAATATTTCTACCTATATCATTCAAAACCATGCCGGCACTTAACCTAACCAAAGAAATTAGTGGGTCGTCGAGGAACGCAGAAGCCTCATAAGTTAGAACACCAGTGTTGCCTGGACACTCTATATCAAGAAACATCTTACTTGGTAATACCCATGTTGGCGTGAGAACTGGACTCTCGCTTGTTCCCTTGGCCTGGATGGACCTTCCGGCGTCACTACTGCCTTATATTCTATTTTCGTTTTACCTGTATTGCTTAACCTTCACATGTTCAGTCCTAATGTTTTAAATATTTTCCACACTTATCTTTTAGTTAGCGTGCTTCATCCTGTTCTATGTGAAAATTATAATTTTGACACAAAACCTAAATATCACAAATACTACATAGTAGTCTTTTTTCCAACCTTCGCAATTCTCTTGTTTAAATTATCATTTTTCCCGGAGTCTGTGCATTTCTAGCCTAATCTTTTGTGAATTGCATGTACGAATTCCGTAATATTTATAATAGCTTTCCTATCTAACTTATTTTGCGAGTCAATAATTTGGCTAAGCTTAATACAGCCCCAATTTGGTTTATCTGTGTACTTTATAGCACAAGCTGTCATCCACGTTTCTAACAATAATTTCTTTTTCCTTTAACGCATATTCCAATAGAACCGCAAACCATTATAAAACTTATAATTATCAGCATACGAGTATATCTGTCCAGGAACTGTGCAGAGAAAGAGACCTTACCATGTACCCACCGCCACCGTAAGGCGAATGTGCGCTTGCTTTACCGCCGATCATTGCCACTCCTCTGGCCGAAAAGTACACCAGTTTTTCCACACTCTATAACCATCTTTTGTTTATTGTAGCGAATACATTCTGATTTCTTCCTTTCAAAATCTGTAATTTCAAACCGTATCCTATTAACCATCCACCATATGTAGCCCTGTACCCCATTCAGGCAGGTGATAATTCAACATATAGTTTAACTTTCTTTTCTCACCTAATGTTCTGCACCAGCGCTTTTCAACTCATTAATTGGCCTTTGCACAAATCACTAAAAAATGATAACGTCTGTATCACCCCTATAATGATTAGCCTTATTTTTTTCCCAAGTCTATTTCTGCCATACAATTTGCAGCTGCTGTAGCATTCTCTTCAAATACATACTGTCTAGCTGTTTAATATTACTTTCCAAACAGCAGTGGACTCATTTGCACGCGCAATTCCCAATTTGTTATTCGAAATAGCACACATAAATAATGTATTCATCGCTTTTCAGAATAATTTTCATCCAGCTGTTTCGCTGCTCTGTCGAGCGTCTTTCTTTTTATCTATCACTCACTGACATTTGGTTCAAAATTTCAAAACACATAATATCTCTTTTCTTTCCACAATGCTATAATCCTCTCCCATCGAACACCGCGCCTTATACCAGATTCTTCTTCTCCATCCTTCGTCTCCTTGAATTCCTCGATTTTCTCTTCTATTCAGAATTCCTCTTCACCATTCTAGTTGATCCGAAACGTTCCTTCCTGTTCAGATCTTTCCCTCTTTACATTTTTAACTTCTTCCCCGGATTGTCCTCTTCGTTATCCATAAACTCAAGCTGCTCTCTGCTTGCACTACGCACGCATTTCACACCACTGTTAAATCGCCGCATCACACTGATTTTCAAAAAAACTTCTGCTTTTATCAATTATGTCCTTTGTCCTATCTACCTGTTTCCACTTTGTATTTTCTTCTTTTTATTACCTCAAACCCTTTATTTTCACTTTGAAAAATTTCTTCACCACGTGCTTTGAAAACCTCACTTTGTATGTCACTAAATATCTCTCATATGGGCGGGGAAACCCTCGTATGAGCTATCATCAGGCCGCGGCGCATAAAATACAATTACCCCTTAACCAACCCACTCTTGCTACCATGTGGCAAAATGGAGCTAAAGTAGAGGATTATATTAAGCACATAATTGAGTATTTAGTAGCACTTCTTCTTCTACAGCCTACCTTATAAGCCGTCTTACTCCATGTGTACGTATTGCGATGGCTCCGCATCCCAGAGGCGATGTGCGATGGACTCGTTATAAGGTCCGGCACCCGCTAGTCAGCCATGCTGGACTCGCACGCCACTACCGCAGAGAGGCGCATACTTGCACTGTGGCGTCCCCTCACAACTCTTTAGCGCGCTCACTCATTTCTCACGCGCTACACACCTACTACCTTACCCTGGCTACCAGCTTTCTGTTACAGTACCACTGCTATTCAAGCAGTGACAAAGGACGTATTTCATCCGGATCATTATAAAATATCACATTAACTAGTTATGTTTGCGTAAAAAACAAACATTATATTTTTTGTCGCGCCAACGATTTGTCCCAGAGAACCACCCATATATACCACACATTACTATATATATATATATATATATATATATATTACTAGTGAGCTTCGGCCCCCTGTCGCTCCGCTCGCCAACCCCCATTTTAGCTTCTGTGACACTAAGAGCACTGCGTTTTGAATGATTTTTACACTTTACATACTAAAAATCCACGGTGCGAACTACCTAGACTCGTTATCAGCCACCCTTGTACACCTCTCTCATCATGCATTTATTTACTCCAGACACAAAAAACCCATGATAGCGCCCACCACCCTCAGCCCTTGTCACCAGTCAACTCGTAGTCACCTAGAACACTACCCTCGAATTGACTTTTCACACCTAGACACTAAAAACTATACAAAAATGCAATATAATAACTTAGCGCGCCAGCGCGCCGGCTTACGGCCGCCTGGTGTGGCTGCCGCCTTGCATCCGCTTCCCGATGCAAGGCACGACCGCCGACCGCCTCGCGCTTCGCCGCCTCGCGTGCCCAGTCTACATTGTCGTTACTTACCCTAATTATTTAAAAAAAGTCCAGTAATTAACTAAAACCATTGATTTTGATCTTTTCGTATACAAGTTAAAAATTGTGTGGGCTATGCATAGCTTGCTAATAATTTATATTATTTTAGTTTTTGACCTCATATTTCAATATTATTTATTTTTTGAAATATACATTCATTAATTTAACATAATTTCTTTTATCCCTTACACGAAATTTCATTTTAAAATAATGAATTAAAAATCATTATTATTTAGGTAAAATTAAAAAATATATACATAGTTATACCTAACAGTACTAATTAATCCATGTCATATTAGCAATGGGAATTAACGCCTTGTTCAGCGCCCAATAATTAAGTGCACCTAACCTCGGTACAGCGGCCGAAATTCCGTAGGTGCCGCGCCCCCGGAATCCAGAACTTGATCCTCCATCCTGGGTGGTAAAATACACTTGGTTTATATGGCGAGCTGTGAACGGTCGTCACGCTTAACAAGACGCAATTCTATCCCGTTCCTAAATCCATGAATTTGGGGCGCAAGATAGTTTATTATATATATTGAACAGAAAAAGTAAGTTATTATCTATCATCTAAGCAAAGACCGAGACAGCCTGTTCGTTGCTTGCTCCTGGCGAAATGCGAAGCACTGCGAGGCCAGCGAGCTCACCCCATTGCGCATTACATTCGCTGCGCCATCGATCTGGCGAGCCGACTGGCGAGCTTGTTGCTGTTTGCTCGGTTCGAGTGACAACCTCCCGCCTCTGCTCACCGCCACAATGTTTCACGCCCGCCGTTTCAACTTATTACGGCGATATATATATGTGAAAGTACTTAGTAATAAAACCAGCGGAACAACGACACAATGCAGAAGCAGTGTTATAAAAGTTTTATAATTTCAGGAAGTGTACCGTGTGACCGCCTGTGTATATGTGTGGTTTTCAAGCCCAGTCCCATCTCGCTCGCTGCCAGATCTCGCTGCTACGCCGGGTTTTTCTTTAATTACTCCATATTCTAAAGGTGATGCACCCAGAAACACCCTGGACCCCGACTGCCGATATCGTATCGTCCATCGAGAATGCCTGCCAATATGGGAATGATCCGTAAACTTCCATAAACGGTACTCCAGCCAGGAAACTTGATTATTGCAAATCGAGGTCTATCTCCCTTGTTTTATATGACTACCTCCATCTGCTAGCTGGTGAATGATTCTACTCTGCATATCATTTCTTTGCTAGCATACTGTCTACGGTGACGGATTCACCGCACCACGCATCCACCAAAATCATTACTGCGGTTTCTTGCCAGCCGTTATCATTTTCAAAACAAAATTTATCTGTGTATCGCTGCAGTGAAATCAGTCCCACTATGTGATTGTGTGATCTGTTTTAAAGTTAAATCCCAGTGTTCTAATTCTCGATGTCTCTACTCCGGCTTAGCTTATGTGGCATTGGTGTGGACATTCTGCACCATGATAGCAATACCCTTTGGAGTGATTCGCACTGTCTGCCAGTGCCAGCTTGCGTTTGCTGCGTACTTACAAATACGTCAAGGAGTCTCTGGAGCTAATCCAACACTGTCCAGTTTAGAGCAGATAAACTGACGGTTTGCTGACTTCTTCAACCACATCAAGATGACCGGACAGATTACTTCTCCTGTCATGGTGCTGATTAGGGCGTTCGCGTGCGTCACTTCAACGTTATCCTGGTTGATAGCTGCCTTGCGTATTTTTGCTTGATCTAACCAACTCTCTGGCGGGCGTGTTTCCAGTTGGCCTGGCCTACCTCGCAATACTGACTATCCTTGGAGCCGTGTATTTTTGCTTTTCTATCCCAGTCTGCGTTGATTTGCTGCCTGTCGCTAGCACCCACCTCAAGGATTGATCTTGAAGCCGGATTCCATACTTTCTGGCAGAGAGCTGATGAGCTTTCTTGGAACACTTCAACTACTTTAAATATAGCTCTGGAAAAGGGTTTGTGTATATCTGACATGGTAATGTTTAAAATATTAAAATTACACTTGTGCTGTAATGTTTTAATTTATTGCTACTTCAATAAGTTTGAATTCGGAATGCTGTGTGGGATTGTTGTTTAAATAACATATTTTTGCTATCGTCCCTTACCGGGTACCTTACCAAGTGATTATAATATACTGTTAGTTTGAATATTATTATTCTAAGAGATCCAGTAATCTTAATTGTATGCAATATATTTGTGAGAAACGCGTTGTAAATATATTTTCCTGTATGTTCTAGGTGTTAATGCAGCCCAAGCTGGCTGTTAGTTGATTCATAGTCTACTACATGCAACGCGAGTATAACTTAATTGGTGTTGTGGTAGGCCTGCAGCTTATCAAAATCTGTGGAGTTCGAAAGAAAGCTCCGATCAAGATCTGGTTATACTGCTCTATTAATGGCTAAGTGCTTTTATCAGGTAGATCCAGTAAGTTGAGTAATCCATTGCTGTGTAGTAGGTGAGTTTTAATTGATTTTTTTTGTTTTTCTAGCTGTGTGTATACTACACACTACAGAATATCAGTGGTCTAGCTGGAACGCGGTGAGGAGATGGGATCAGCCCACCGGTTTATATGCCCTGTGAATCATCGTATAACACTGAATTCTATTTTATGCTATTAGCTTTCAGTGTAGCAATATCATGTTCTGATATAACTTATAACGGATCTCAGTAAGACTTAATTAAATTTTATTTTTGGCAGATGGCAGTGCTTTGAAGATGCACGTTAATACTACTCTATTAATCTGCAGACATATGGGGGCTCTGTTTTTCTTTCAAATTACAGTTACACAGTATATTTTTTTCTATTTTTAATGTTTACCTCTATTCTTTTTAGTCATGGAAAACGTTATATCAAAGTGGAAACAACTTGGACAAAGTTGGCACGCAAGGACTCAAGAGGATTTTCAAGACGATTCAAAAACTTATTAACAGAGAGAAGATCTATATCAAACAAGTGACGTCAAGATTTGATTTAATGATAGCGTTTAATTTATAAATAGCGCTTGTTCATAGTATAGCTAGTTTAGTGGGGGCGGTTCTCAGAGGTTCTTCAATCTTGTGTTATTTTCATTATTAATTTAGTTAAGGTCTTTTTCTAGTTATAGCTAACTCAATGAAAATCAATTTTAGAATTTCGTGGCTGATTTTTTTATAACATATCATTATGACGACTCCGTTCTGTGATGCCGAAACACTCGGGCTGGATTGCAGATCCTTCATGCATTTATGCACTTATGAAAATATTAAACTATTTGGGAGCGTAATTTATATACATGTATATGGAATTAAAAGTACATAATGATAACTATATATTTGGGATTATTGTGCGTGTCGCGCTGCAGATTGTTATCAAAGTTATATGCACCAACAATCCGCTTTCCAGACTATGGCCTCTGCGGTTAACTCATTTGAAAAAGTGTACTGTGGTCATGGTGAAATGTTGTATTTTGTTAAATGTCAACACTCTTTTACATTTAAGCATTTTCATGTAAAACGTAAACTCGCAAAAGTTTTATGTGCAAATTAATTGGTTTTTTAGCCTCTAAAACGCTCGTTTCTAAAGTAGTTCTAAAGTAGTTGTATTCGAAAAGTGTTAAAAAATGTTGCCACGGTAAAAAGTTGTATTTCGATAAATTTTACAAACTTTTAATATTCTAACGATTTTCATGAAAAGTAATCCCGAAAAGTTTTATGGCAAATAATGGTTTTTAGCTGTAAAAAGTCCGATTTTGGGTTGTAACTCGAGTTCTATAGCATTTCCATGATTTGATGTTAATAGAAAAAAGTTTGTATTTTTAAAGAACCTACAACTGTTCCATTTAACCTTTTTTCAGTAGAACTGCTTACGAATTCAGTTGAGCTAAAATGCCGTTTTTAGCGATTTTTGAAGGTGACCGCATTCTGCGTATATGTGCAGGATCAAGTCCAAAATAGGACCGGCACCTTACTATCATGAGAGGAGTTCCCAAAAAAATTTTTAGCCTGATTGACTGAAATCTCTCAGAAATAATTGCATCACAACAAAATTTTTATTAAAAATTACATGTAATTACATGTAAAATCAAACAAATTGTGCCCGCATTTCAAAACACCGTAGAGGATCGGGATAAAAAAAAATAGTTTTTTAGTTTGTGCGAGAGGAGACTCCTCCTAAAATTTCAGCCCGATCGGTCGAAAATTGCGTGAGATATCGCATCTCACACATTTTTCGCACACGAAACTATAAGGCACCTCCGTGTCGCGGTCGTGCAAAAAAAGGTCCGAGCCTTTGTCCTAGGCTATCTTAATGACCGCTCGCCCGAGACGCAGCCGATATCTTGAGCAAACGCAGCTGCTCATCATAAACATGACGCTCGGTCCGACGCGCCGAAATTTCTCTCTTAATGACTAACGCGCAGAAAAACTTTATTATCGGTATTATGATGCATCCGCTGATGCTTCTCGTCGATGCGCGCAGCTCAAGAGATTTACGATAGGGCTATTTGTCCTTCGCTTTCTCTCTTCAGGCCCGCATCTCCGATTTTCTATATCTGAAAAGCGTCACGTACGTTTTTTCTAAATATTTAAAATTTTTTATTTTCCTAAAACTCGCCGGACGTGACAAAGGAATCAACAAATTTTCGAAAAAAAAATTTAAACCTTGATATCTTAAGAACCATAGGCGTTTTAAAGCTGCACAATGAACTTAGCCAAAACATATAAAATATCTACCTTTTCCCAAAATCTCAAGTGCAATAAGGCCTTTTTACGCCAATAATCGAGACTCAAAAAAAAATTCATTTTTTTCAGTTTTCGATTTATTACTGAAAAAAAAGTATTCAAATCACTTGAAATTTTAATGGAATATAGTTTGATACGTAACCCATCAACATATTTTTTTTCGTGAGGTTATGATGTTTAGCTTCAGAGATATGAATTTTTTTTTTTAAATCACCTTTTTCATTTTATCTCCCGAACGGAGCGGTCAATCCCGAGGACCAAACAGGGAAAAGTAGGTAATTTTATTATTTTTCAAGTGCATTT
The DNA here is from genome assembly GCA_012977825.3 of Pteromalus puparum. Taxonomy (NCBI): domain Eukaryota; kingdom Metazoa; phylum Arthropoda; class Insecta; order Hymenoptera; family Pteromalidae; genus Pteromalus; species Pteromalus puparum. The sequence goes on along the minus strand of CM053169.1, from coordinate 32,026,702 downwards.
TAGCTGAATTGTTTGTAACAATGGAATGATTAAAAAAAAAAACGAAAATAATGATTTCGAAAATTAAAAAATGGCCATAAAAAAAGTAATTAAAAAAATAAAAAAATTAATGTTTTTCCCGAATTCAGAATCCAAAAATATATATGCATGTCAAATTTGATTGATATTGACGGAGTAGTTCCAGAAATATCACGGTATACACACACACACACACACACACACACACACACACACACACACACACACACACACACACACACACACACATCCATACGGACATTTCCTGTAAACACGTAATTCGAGCTTCTAACATCTAAAAAAATTGTTACTATGAAGTTTTAGCAAAACTGAAAATTTTACTATCACAAAGCTTCCTCTAGGAGGAAGCAGAAAAAACAAAATAGATACGATATATAGTGATTGTGATCAAAACCTCTTGTAGTTCTTGACATGAAAATTTTATTAATGAACTTAATTAATGTGTATTTATCAAAATAGACTAAATATCGAAATGATGATTGATTATAATTAGTAAATTCTTCATATTAACTGTAATTAAATATTTAATTTAAAAAAAGATAATTAATCAAAAATAGTCATAATAACTTAATTTTAAACAATTTAACAATTATCCGTACAATATAAGTATCATCGTTAAACAAAAAATAAATAAATAAATAAATAAAAAGAATTAAAAATAAAGATCCATTTCAATCAAAATAAATATTGGTTTTTATAAAACATCTTTGCAGAGTTCTTAACAAAAAAATAAATAAATAAAAACAAATAAAAAAAACCATTAGAATTTGCAGATAACACCAAAAAATGTTGTAATTAAAACAAACAACAGTATCCATCTATTATCTACAGTTTTATTTATTTAATTTCTCTCAATTATTTTCAAATTGGCTTTAGTATTTTATAAATACAAAATTTTACGATTATATAAATGAATAAAAGCATAGATAAAGCAGACAATAACTGATAATAATGGGAGACAACAATTTTTTATAATTAAAATATTTTTCTCTATTTATAATTGTTGTCTTATGCATTAACAAATTTTTACCCAAACAAAACTATAATCATTAAATTGCTACTGATTTTCAAAATTACGTCGATAATAACAAAATAACATCAAAATCAAAACAACAAAATAAAATCAAATTAACATTACTATTGAGACCTGGTAACATTTGCAGTAAACTAAAGATCACCAAAAAAAAATCCAATTATGATTGTGAATAACTGATTATCTTAGTTTCAATTCCAGCATTTGACTACTGTAAATTTCTGTTTTTCTCAATTATTTTTGTTATAGTCTATAATCATCAGATAATAACAATTATGTACAGAACTTTGTCTAATAAGAGCTTAAAAAAAAAATAGATTAAACAAATTATTTTCAATCAAACAACACAAATCCACAAGCATAATGAAATAGAAATTAAATTAAATATTTTTTTTATATTATTACTGCAAAATTTATCTAAATAATTGCGACCCTGAAATCGCATGAATATCCATCACCGACTTTCTGCCGATCATACCACCTAAGTAAACGGCATCTCGGCTATTCCAACCATTAGTGCTTACTCTTTAGCCTAAAACCCCCATACGTCTACGCTACTTCTGTGGTATCCGTCCATCCAGCCAAGTGGGAGCCAGGAAGACATTGCGACCTCGAAATCGCATAAAAATCCATCACTGACTTTCTGCCGACCATACCACCTGAGCAAACGGGATCTCGGCCATTCAAACTATTCGTTCTTATTCAGTAACCGGATACCCCCATAGATATGCTCCACTTTTGCGATATCTGTAAATCCAGCCGAGTGGGAGCCCCAGAGACATTGTGACCTCGAAATCGCATGAAAAACCATCACCGACATTCTGCCCCCCATACCACCTACTCAAACGAGATTTCGGCCATTCCAACTATTCGTGCTTACCCTAATACCCCTATACGTCTACGCCACTCTTCCGATATCTGTCAATCCGGCCGATTGGGAGCCACAAAGATATTTTGACCTCGAAATCGCATAAAAATCCATCACCGACATTCTGCCGACCATACCACCTACTCAAACGGGATTTCGGTCATTCAAACTATTCGTGCTTACTCTTTAGCCTAATAACCCAATACGTCTGAGCCACTCTTGCAATATCTGTCAATTCAGCCGAGTAGGAGCTACAAATATATTTTGACCTCAAAAAAACATGAAACTCCATCATGTACTTTCATTCGACCATACCACCTATGCAAACGGGATTTCGGCATTCCAAATAATCGTGCTTACTCTTTAGCCTAAGACTCCCCATACGTCTGCGCCACTCTTGCGATATTTTCCAATCCAGCCGAATAGGAGGCACAAAGACATTTTGACCTTGAAATTGTATGAAAATACATCAGCTACTTTCCTTCGACCATACCACCTACGTAAACGGGATTTCGGCCACTCCAACTTTTCGTGCTCACTCTTTAGCTCAATACCTCAATACAGATGAGCCACTCTTGCAATATCTGTCATTTCGGCCGAGTGGGAGCCACGAAGACATTGCGACCTCGAAATCGCATGAAAATCGATCACTGACTTTCTGCCGACCATACCACCTAAGCAAACGGGATCTCGGCTATCCCAACCATTGGTGTTCACTCTTTATCCCAAAACCCCCATACGCCTACGCTACTTTGGTGGTATCTGTCCTGTTAGAATATGAATAGTACATTTGTCTGTACACTATACCATAGTGTGAAATGCTCAGTTTTCGCATTTAAATAAAGCTAAGCAGGAAGACATTTAAATGGGTCAAATTCAAAATATAGGTCAATGCCCTTCCCTATAGGATGACACGAGAGAGAGAGCAAGCGCCGGGCCTAAGAGCAGGTAGTCGAGACCACACAATAGGTCATAAGGAAAATTCTAAAGCGCAGCCGCTTGAATAAATTAAGGAAATAAGAGAAAGAGAGCCGACGACACGAGCAACGAAAACAAATAATATACAAAGGGTATATAACACGTAAATAATTATCACGCGAAAAATCGAATATCAAAATAATAGTGAACGTCTGATAAGCAAATTAAATCCAGACATAAGGAGTAGAGTAACGTCGTGAGTTTATCATTAAGAGACTATGGAAAATACGTATCATAAAATTAAAATCACGCGAGACTGATCCGCATAAATTCGGGCAAACGAGCTACACTGGTAACAATGAATACACATACATTGCCAATAAGCACACTAGTAGGAGATTTGAAAGAATACCAAAAAGGAAGGAGATGCGCATCCAAACAGTGAGTACACGTGTATATATAACATCAGAAGGAGAGCCTTTTGAAAATTTGCCGAAGAAAGAACCACGCTTCCGAACTGCGAGCGCCGACACATTTACAGCACAGCAGGAGGGCTTCGTCTTATGAAGGAGAAGGCAAGCGCTCGAACAGCAAGCGCACGTGCACTTCCAACACCAATGAGAAGACAACACCGAGGTCGTGAGTGCAGAAGAAGACGAGAGTAGACGTGAATTTCGTCGTCGCTACAAGAAGACGGCATATTAATGAGCAGAAATAGGAATCCTAGACCACTTGCACTCGTGTATAGATATACGAAGTCAACGGCGGCGACTCTATCCACAAAAGAGGAAATACACTCTACAGGGGAGCAAGGAAAAAAAACCCATCGTCGCTACAAGCACAAAGGAATGCCTTTTAAAAAATGCCTACAACAACAAGTCTAGAGAGACCATAGAAGGAAATATGCAGCGTTTAAGCTCTCTGATTGGATGTACTATTCACGAATGTTCACTACTACCTATGTGCGTAAAGGGTATCGGTGAGGGCGATTTCGAGTATATAAGGCCCTCGTCCGCCGGGCTAAAAAACAGTCTCTCTCACAAGTTCGCCACGCGAAAGCTCTGCCCGAGCTAGGATTCACTTACGGTAAAGTGCGCGGAAGCTCTGCCCGAGCAGAGTCCGGGTCCGCGGATTTTAGTAAAACTTAGAGTTCGATATATTAACATTTGATAAAGTTTAGAGTTTTGTAAATGTTGAGTCACTATATAGTTCCTCTGTACGGACAGAGTCGGGTCTGCATAATCGAGTCGGGACAATAGAGTCGGGAATCAAGAGTCAGGTAACTGCAGTCGCGACTCCTTTTTTTTTTCTTTTCCGCGCTCATTTACATAGAAGACGACAAAATTTTGGAAAGGGCACAAACAAAGAAAACGAATAATATTAAAAATTAGTACTCGAGCCATATCGCTCTGCAAGGAGCAGAGCTCAGTCTAGTTCGAACAGTTGCTCGGAATAGTCGCCTCTCTGCCTCTGAAATTTCAGTGCATCGTCCGATTCTTTCTTTTATATATATATATATATATATATATATATATATATATATAGAGTATAAAGTCTATTCTCATCGTTAGAAATTACGAGTCATAGTGCGTGAAAAAGTTTCTATTTTATTAATTGAATAAATTGCACCGCTTTAAGAAAATCGAGTGTTCAGTGTTATTCAAAAGAAAAGTCATCACTCCATCCACCCAATCCTACTACAAGCGAATACCGAGGGATTCGTAGCAAAAGAGGGAATTAACTGCGTTCTAAAATATTCATACACATATTCATATAACGACTCCGACTTGAAGGAAGGAAGGAAGGGAGCTTTATCCTCATCTAGTTGACGGCAGTTGCATTCATCAAAAGGTAAGTTCCTTTAATTACAATCGTAAATACAGAATAGGGCTCTCTCTTTCTCTCTCTCGCATATCTCTTCACAATAATTACCGCACTTTTATTATTCTGCATTGCACTTAATGCTTATATTAACGAGTCGCCCCTTTTCATACTTTCTATCCCTCGCTCAGCAATTGCCATGCTCTCGCCGTTAAGATCAGAATAGTTTCTCGGCGTCTACTGGAGGCTGTTTCCAGAAAGGAATCGCGAAAGTAGGCAGGTACCGACGGCGCTAAGCTTTGTGTATTGAGCTTTGTCTCCGCCCGTACTTATAAAGATTTACAACCCGTAGAGTTACTGTCCGGTGACAACTATCATAAGTTTAGGACATAACAGGTTGTTTACTTATAATTTTTGGTGCATCGTAGCCGGGAAATTATTTTGAAACGCAAAAAATTCGGACAATTTAGACAATTATTTGGGAAAAATTCATGGAAATTGAAAGTTGAAATCGCGTCAAATCAGTGAAAGATTTTATTTTGCGTAATCCTTCTTCCAATCCTTCCAAAAACTTTGAAAAACAGTAGTATCGCTTTCATTAGCGACCTGTTTAGTAAATAATCCTTCCGAAAGACAAGGAATCGCTCTGTAGCGACTTGAATTTCAACAATAATCCTTCCGAAAGACAAGGAATCGCTCTGTAGCGACTTGAATTTCAACAATAATCCTTCCGAAAGACAAGGAATCGCTCTGTAGCGACTTGAATTTCAACAATAATCCTTCCGAAAGACAAGGAATCGCTCTGTAGCGACTTGAATTTCAACAATAATCCTTCCGAAAGACAAGGAATCGCTCTGTAGCGACTTGAATTTCAACAATAATCCTTCCGAAAGACAAGGAATCGCTCTGTAGCGACTTGAATTTCAACAATAATCCTTCCGAAAGACAAGGAATCGCTCTGTAGCGACTTGAATTTCAACAATAATCCTTCCGAAAGACAAGGAATCGCTCTGTAGCGACTTGAATTTCAACAATAATCCTTCCGAAAGACAAGGAATCGCTCTGTAGCGACTTGAATTTCAACAATAATCCTTCCGAAAGACAAGGAATCGCTCTGTAGCGACTTGAATTTCAACAATAATCCTTCCGAAAGACAAGGAATCGCTCTGTAGCGACTTGAATTTCAACAATAATCCTTCCGAAAGACAAGGAATCGCTCTGCAGCGACTTGAATTTCAACAATAATCCTTCCGAAAGACAAGGAATCGCTCTGCAGCGACTTGTTTTATCAACAATCCTCCTAAGCAGAAGTATCGCTCAGCAGCGACCTGCTTTTCGAACGCAAAATCAAATTAATGAATACCGAAAATAACCCGATCGGAGTTTTACGAAAAAATAGAAGGAGAGGAAGGAAAGTAACTTTGTGTAGTACAACAGTTAAGAGGGAAAATTTAGAAAAATCAGAAGAAAAACTAAGTTCAACACTAGAGAATTGCCAAATTAACGACGAAAAAGTAGAAACAAATTTGAGAAATAACGTTGAATTGTCGGAATTTCAAATTGAGATTGGGAAAAAGTTTGACGCACTATTCGCATTTGCTGAGAGGGAAATTCAATCGAGTAAACTCAGGAGAGAAAATTTAAAAAAATGAAAGTCACGCAAAAAAGTCAAGTATGTCGAGTAGCAGTGGCGAAGATACAACTGTGATTAATCGCGACGAGAACGTAACGAAAACGCGCGGAGATTACAAGTTCGAAATAAACGATAGCCTTTTGAGTAGCGATTTAGAAAACTTGAATCAATACGCAGAGTCAAAGAAAAACGACGCCACTATAAATTCAAAGTTTGAAAAAAGAGCAAATCGTAGTTATAAACGATTGGATCATCAACTTTCAAAGTATAATTTAGATAACCCTTATCAACGTCCCAAAGCGAGGAGAGCACTCCGATCTAGTAATTTTAGCACAGAAAAGAGCCCTTTCCTTTCATATAGAGAAAATAAATTAACAGACGACGAGGACTATATTTTAGCCGAACCATCACGCGAAAGTATTACGAACCCTAAGGCCCCTCCGAAACCCATTAGAATTCGACCATCATTATTGCAGTTAGGTAGCAGCGAGCAGGTAGATTTGAGTGTTGACCCGGGTAATAAAGGGACTGCGCCACCCGCTGATTCTAATCAATTTGCGGATTATATTGCATCAGAGAATCTCATTACCTTTCCACAAAACCATCCCCAAGAACTGGAAGAGGAAAAGACAATAAATAAATCTATTGTTAACTTAAATTTGTCTGACGATTTACGCGACCAAAGTGTGCAAAATACGTCTAGTCCCATAGTAAATTCGGAGTCGGAAATCGCCGTCATTAACGAAAATTCGAGGATCGAAGTTGCAACCGTTGCTGACACAGAGACCGCCGATTTTACGTCTCAAGGGGAGAACGAAAATAACGTAACGACGGGAAAGGCATTAGCTATTGAACAATTAGCGTCAATATTTAAACAATCGTTAGAGCCGTCGGCAACTGAAGTAGCGCGAGAAACCGAAGAATTACGCAATAAATTCATTAATCAATTGACAAACAAATTGAGCCCTTGCATCAAGAAAGAAGTGCTCGACGATTATTTTCAAAGTCCCGAACACACTGACGAGTTAAGCGAAAAGTTAAGGAAAGGGGAGAAATTCGCTCACGTCTACGATTTTATTTACAAACGTATTTCTAATTTTTGGGGAGTTGACGCATTCAAAACCAGTCCGCGCGAAAATAGCGATAGCAACAACAACGAGCAGTTCTCCACACCGACGGGAAATATACTAAATATCGTGCCAAGTGTTGCTCCAAAAACTCGATTGAATTTTGATAACGAAAATAACGATAGCGAAAACGAAGACGACATGGCTCCGCAAATAAAAGGCATTTCTCTCAAGGACACTCTTGAGTTAATTCCTAGATTCAATGGTTCAAATATTTCATTAACACAGTTTATTGATGGCTGTGCGGAGGCCCGAGATATCCTTCCAGAAGAAAATGAAAAAGACTGTGCGCGCCTTATTCGGATGCGACTTTTCGGCGATGCATTAGCTTGTGCAAGGGGACACAAGTTTGAAACTATTGATGAAATAATACAATTTTTTGAGAGCAATTTCGGATCATTGAAAAGTTACCATGAGGTTTCGGGTGAGTTAGCTAAGATGAAACAGCGCCCAACGGAAAGCGTAGTAGTATATTCGAATCGTCTTCGCGAGATCGAAAAAGAAATTAAGAAAGCCGCAGTTCGCGAGGGAAGAGCAACGGACAAAGATGAAACTTTCAACATTGCATTAGAGAAGGATTGTATTAGATTTTTCATTCGAGGACTTAGATGGGAAATACAAACGAGAATGGGCGATATGAAAACACTGGAGGCCGCACGTATAAAAGCCATAGAAATCGAGAGGGACTTTGCGTATACAGAAGAAAGTGATGAAAATTCAAGACGAGAAGAAGCGCGATTAAAATTAAAAGAGACTCGTAGAGTGAATGTCGTAGAAGCCACTCCGGAAATAATATGTAATTTTTGTAACGAAGTTGGACACGCCGCGATGAATTGCTTAAAATTCTGTTTACAGTTAAGTAATAATCGCCCACTTCAGCCGAATTCAAATCCAAATAATAATCGCTTTTCATCATTCAAGGGGAATAATAATCTAGATAACAACCAACAATCATATAATTATAATAACAATTCGAATGGATTTGAAAGAAATTTCCGTTATAATAATCGTCAAAATAATTTCAATAATTTTTATAGTTCAAATAACGAGACGATGTTGAACAATGATGTAAGAAATAACGATAACCAAAATCCGAATAATTTCACTTCAAATTTACCAACGAACTTCGTCTGTCATTACTGTCTAAAACCGGGGCATTATAAGCGTAATTGTTATACATTAATGAGAGACATGCAAGAAGAAAACTTGCCGTCGGGAAACGGTCGCGGCAATCCTCGCGCGGGCGGAGAGGCTGCCGCTTCGAACGCTCGCCCGATCACGGAGACTCAGGGAGTGAGTTCATCCTCTATGAAACAACAGTCAACTTAAATCAAAAGAACTGTGCACCTAATATTGAAATTGATATAAAAGAATTAATGCGTCCCGCCACTTTCATGTTAGATACCGGATCTTCGCCAAATTTATTAAAAATCTCACACGTTCCAATTTATTTACCAATAAACTCGCAAGAAATAATTTTGTTGAGAGGAATAACGTCAGCGTCAATAAAAACTCTAGGAACCATAACGGTTAATTATGACGGTTTAAATATTTATTTTCATATAGTTTCAGATGACTTTCCGATTAGAGAAGCGGGAATATTGGGTAGCGACTTTTTCCAACAAACAAGTGCAAAAATTTGTTACGAGAGAAATTGTCTTGAATTAGCAAATACCGAATATCCATTTATTAACGATATGCAATTTCTTCAAAATTATGAATACGGCGATGAACGGTGGAGTTCAAGGGATAGTATAGATAAGAGAGTCGTATCGGAGAGGCTCTCTGAGGGAGGTAGTATTATCGGTTTTCGAAATAAACGTGTCAAGTCTCCAGTAAGTGTTTACTTTGATAATGCAATTTTCAAATCAGAAATAGAAAACCAAGTCATCTCTAAAAACTGTTCCAATGTGAGCAATCTCGTACAAGAGGATAAAGCAGCCACTCCACGGAAGGGCGAGATCGTAAACTGTGCATATATACAAGAGGTGTCGTCGGCAAGCGCTAAGACTCTACCGAGCCTGGAGAGCCGGGGAGAGAATATAATTGAGGAGTCCCTATTGGAAAGAGGGACTGATTGTTGTGATTATTTTGAGGAAATTAATGATGACCTTGTTGTAAATTCCCAGGGAGTGAATGAGACAAAAGGTACAATAAATTATTTAGAGATGATTAAAAGCGCTGAGTTTGACGCTGAAAAAATGTATATATGCCAAAACAAAGACGATGACGCCTATCCGACGGAGAGATTATCAGATGAAATTAGAGGAAGAGTTGCAAGATTTGAAGGTTTATATGAATATATGCCCGACTGCCAGGAGAGCAGCGCGCGAGAGTTAAGTGTTGATAGAAATTATGAAGAATTGGATATAAATGATTGTCATGGAAATTATGAACTTGATGAAGATGAAAATTTGGAATTTAGTGCGCCAGTGCCTCTATGCCACAGAGGTCAAGCACAAATTTTCAAAGATAATTATAAAGACGAATTAATGAAGAAATGTGAACATATTGAACGAAGTATAGATATTGAAGAAAATTGCTTATATGAAGATATTGAACGTACATGTTTTTATGCTCAGCAAATTGATGATGAAAATTGTGGAAATTTAAAGAACAAAAATAACGAAGTGGAGAATTATGATTTAAGAATATATAGTGGAAAAAATAGAGAGGGAAAACAGCCTTACAGCAATAAGACGAGGAAATTAACGTGTTCAGAAAATTTTGAAGAAACTGCAAGTCAGAGAAGTAATTCTAAGAGTAATATACGCGATGAAGCACATGAGAAACTTGAACCGATCTACGCCTCCCAAGTAGCCGAGATAAGCCCAACAGGACGTCCACCAGATGAGAAAAGTGCAAAGACCACTATAAACGTTCCCAGAGAAGTTATGCTCAAGAAAAATGTGCGTTTTCGAGATGAAAATCTAGAACGATATTACGATTTCGAGTCCAAATTACTGAATTCTGAAAATAATGGTGACGATATAATCAAAGGAATAAATAATGACGATAAAGTTCCAAAAATAAATATTCGTAAAAGGGGTGCAATTAGTAAAAGTACAATTCCAAAATCTATAAAAATGAGTAAGAAAATGAAAAAAATGTCGCCATTAAATAATAACTACGAAGATTTTATGGATATTTTTGCGAAGGCTCGGACGAGTGAATTACACCATTCAATAAAAAAGAGTGAAAATCCCAATGTGTTTAAGTTCAATGCAATGAGTGAAGCTTTAGAAAATATAATTACGACTGAAAGAAAGGCAAATCAAAATCAAAATTCTTTCGTATCGATCGAAAAGGATGATTCGCAAGAAACAGACCAATATTTACATGAGAGTGCGAAAATCGAGGAATTATTAAATGACTATCATGATCCCTATGGAAAGCAAGAATACGAAGCGCGTGGACTTTGTGTAATATCCAGCATGCCAATCGACGAAGATACAGGAGGAGCGTACCATCATGTTATGCACATAGACTCTGCAGCTGCCGAAGTCCCCCGCTATGAGAAGGTCAAGGCATTACTGCGTCTCGATCATCTCAAACCAAGAGAACGAGAAGCCATCGAACAACTTGTTAATATGTATCATGAACAATTTCATTTACCTGGCGAAAAACTTACGACTACACACATAATCCAACATCGCATTCCAACTATTGATAATCGTCCTGTCAACGTCAAGACTTACTTACCTCCTAGAGCGCACCGAGGTCCAATCAAGGAGAAGATAAAAGAATTCCTGGATGGTGGACTTATATCACCCTCGAATTCAGACTATAATAGCCCACTATGGTGTCTAAGAAAAAAGGACGATAGTCACGGGAATCCGAGATATCGAATAGTTTTAGACTACCGAAAATTGAATGAAGTAACCGTAACCGACAATTTTCCTCTTCCCAATATTCAAGATATTTTTGATCAGCTCGGCGGATCTACATATTTTACAGTCCTCGATCTCGCTTCCGGCTATTACCAAATTCCACTACATCCAGACGATCGTCATAAGACTGCGTTTACTGTAATGAACTCCGGATTTTATGAGTGGAATGTTTGTCCGCAAGGCCTAACCTCTATGCCTGCTACCTTTATGAGGTGCATAAATCGCATAATTTATAACACTCCAATGAAAGAGGAAGAGAAGCCTGAAAGTGCTCTCGCCGTGTCGCCCGAAGATGCGAAAGAATTGGACTCTGGACCGCTGGACGTTTGTGTATATCTCGACGACATCATAATTTATGCGAAAACGGTAGAAGAACATAATGATAAATTCGCGAGGCTACTGAGGAGACTAAAAGCCGCCAATTTTAAACTGTCGCCGGATAAATGTGATTTTCTCCGCACGGAAGTAAGTTTTCTTGGGCATTTAATAAATAATCAAGGAATCAGCCCGGATCCTAAAAAGGTGGAAGCAGTGAGAAAATTTCCACGCCCAAAAACTGTTAAAAATATACGACAATTTCTGGGATTGGCTGGCTATTATCGAAGATTTATTGATGGATTTTCCAAGATTGCTAAACCATTAAGTAATTTACTTAAGCAAAATGTACCTTTTGAGTGGAATGACAAAGCACAAGAAGCTTTCGATATATTGCGAGAAAAGTTGTGCAAAGAACCTGTGTTAATTTTTCCCGATTTTTCAAAACCCTTCATACTCACTACCGACGCTAGTTTGACCTGCATCGGAGCCGTACTTTCTCAAGGTACTATAGGGCAAGACCGTCCTATTGCATATGCCTCTCGCGTACTCAACGACGCAGAGACTCGGTACGACACTTACTCAAGAGAAGCACTAGCTATGGTTTTTGGAATCCGGCATTTTCGACATTATTTATTAGGTACGAAATTTGTTGTCTGCACGGATCATTTGCCGTTATGTTGGTGGAAGGACTCACGGGATCCGGATTCCCGCGCAACACGTTGGCGACTCAAGTTGACGGACTACGATTTCGAAGTTATTTATAAGCCAGGGAGGATAAATCTGAATGCAGACGCTCTTTCTCGGAATCCGATCGAAGAAATCACGGATACTGTAATGCATATCAGCGAGAGCAAGGAGGACAATATAGAAGATGAAATCGAGCTTGAGGAGCAACAGGCCGCAGAATCAGAAATCATTGAATCGACGGGCCGAATGACGCGTACACGCGCCGGAAAGTTAAGTAGACCGGATTATCGAGACGCTCGTAGAAAGCTTCCCAACACGAGAAAAGGGGCTAAGGAACTTAGGGGGAAGGAGAGGTCGAGAGAAGACATTGTACCACATTATAATAACTCCGGAGGGGAGGCTACCGATTCTCAGGTAGTCGAAAAATCGTACGACTTTCCTATCAACGCGCAAGAGGCAGCAAGATCAGCAAATACTAACGATGGCGATATTGATAACGAATCGATAATAAATCAAGCTGCAGCCAACTCTTCATTAGAAGCGACATTCGACACTACAATGACGGAATCTGACATGCAAAAGAATTCAAAGAGCCATGGCAAGATTTTTGCGGAAACTCGGGAACAACTAACTATGCGCAAAGATAATTATTTATATTTCTTATCCTCTATGCACCAACCATGCGACCAAGGAGCACGACTTTTGGAGAGTCGGCAGGAGTTGCCACGATTACATCGATTAAATGTCGGAGAATTGAGAGTCATGCCAAAGGGAAATAAACGACATTTTATTATTGTATTACGAGGGCCTGAACCTGCAAGCATTTCCGAGATTGTCGAAAATTTAGTCTCTGGGTTAAAACAATTGAAAGTGATTATTATAAAAGAACAAATAAAATCCATTAGTATTGCCAAAAGCGTCACTCTTGAAAATGTATTGTGGAACGATGTAACTAACAAGATCCGCAATACATTACGCGGATCGAAAGTCAAAATAATTATTTGCAAAGGTACTATTACGTATCCCTGTCTGAATGAGCGGCCAAAGATAATTGAGGAGGCTCATTGTTCTACGATAGGGGGACATAAAGGGGTGAATAAAACCTACAAACGTATAAAACAAAATTTTTATTGGGAAAATATGAAGGTCGATATACAAATGTACATCCGGAAATGTCTACCTTGTCAATTAAAAAAATTGGTTCGAGTAAAGACAAAGAATCGAATGGTTATCACGGATACCCCTGTGCAGCCCTTCGAAAAAATTGCCCTCGATATCGTGGGACCATTTGAACGTACTGAGGATGGGCATGATAATATTTTAACTGTCCAGTGTTGTCTAACAAAGTATTCACTTGCAATCGCACTTAAGGATGCAACGGCACGATCCGTTGCTGACGCACTGATAAAGCGATTCATCTGCACTTTTGGCGCTCCTATTGCGATATTGACCGATCAAGGAACCAATTTTTTGAGTAATTTAATGAAGCGAGTAGCCAAGCGATTCCGAATTACGCAATTCAAGACAACAGCTTTCCATCCACAGTCCAACGGGTCTCTCGAAAGGAGTCATCATGTACTTAGCGAGTATTTGAAACAATTCATATCGCAAGATGAACAATGGGATCAATGGTTAGAAATGGCCGCTTTCTCTTATAATACGTCAGTGCATGAAGCTACACAACATACACCGTACGAATTAGTTTTCGGAAGACTAGCTCGCGCCCCATCGAGTGAGCCGCTCGAAATCGAGGATCGACTTCCAACATATGCCGATTATATTGTTGAACTAACAACAAGGCTGAACAATATTCAAGGGATAGCACGCGAGAAATTAATAACAGCCAAATGGCGTGCGAAGTACTATTATGATAAGAGTGCGAATCCGCAAGATTTTAAAGTAGGCGATTATATTTGGCTACTCAAGGGGGGAAAAATACATAAATTAAAAGATCAATACGAAGGCCCTTATTTGGTCGTAGATATTTTGCGTAATGGTAATATTAAGATACAATTGAAGCCTAATAAATATAAAGTAGTGCATATGAATCGAGTACGTATATCGCACATCGAGCCAGCAAAATATTAATTTAAGTTAACTCAACACTACATAATGACTGCGTAATTTTAAGTAAGAATTCATTATTGTCACAAAAAGAAACCGGAAAAAAAAAGAATAGTAAAATATTAATTGTAGAATATTACGCCTAAAGAAACTAAGTTTAAGAAAAAATAATTAGAGGATAAATTCGGGACATATGTGCGCTTGCGCAATGATAGCAATAATGTATACCTACATATATCAACTATAGGCATAGGCAGGCGGGAACTAGTATTTAGCAAGCTTTGTCGAGAAATTTGCACGTAAGAGTACAATGCATTCGAACTTTTGACAGAGAAAATCGTGATGCAACTATTATTATTATGAAAGGATTTAATTATTCAAATGCAATTCGAGAAAATCTAGAAATGTTTCGCTAAAGTAAACATTTTTTTTAACAATTTACAAATAAGCGGAGAAAATCTTGTTGTGGCCCGCATATATACATTTATTATTATTCCGAACGATAAGCAGAACTATGTTTAGTCATGTCATTTCAATTAATTCAACTAATTTCACATCAAAGTCTGCATTATATACAATCAAACTTTTCTTTCCTGTCTTTTATTTCTTTACCATAAATTAACAACGATCATATTAAATCTTTCGTTATAGAATAAAGCAATAAAAATCATTGAAAAAGGAATTAATGGAAAAATACAATTATATGCTCAATTTTCGCACACAACATTTACAAAGAACAACGGTCAGTAACGTTACAAACAATCACACAGTTGACCATTTCAATACTAGTAAACATTTAACACAAGATTCTACACAACTCAAAGGACACATGGGAGGAGCAATTTTGTTTTATGTTCCAGATTCCGCCTACGGGTAAAACTCGAGCTTTAGATAAGTACAGTTGGCTTGACTGGGAATCAAGCTGAGTCAAAAATAGCTGTTCGTGATACCAGATTGAACCATATCCGAACAACTGTCGGGTGCAACAAGCATCCTGAATACATGAAATCTCAGAAACTAGATCCAATGAGTCGCAAGAAGCGATCCCAAAAAAACCAATGAGAAAAGGGAAGACCATAATTCTGTTGAAATATATGGACTATTTATCCTGCGAAGATATAATAAACACACTCCACAAGATGGCCTGCCGAGAGANATATATGGACTATTTATCCTGCGAAGATATAATAAACACACTCCACAAGATGGCCTGCCGAGAGAGGACAAATTAATTATAATTTAAATGTTATAGAAATGGCCAAAGCCGAATCCATCGAGTCACAAGGAGCAATGCCAAAAGTCAATAAGAGGAAGGGGAAACAACCATTCCGTCCAAAATATATGGACTATATATCCTGTGAAGACCGAATAAACACATTCCAGGAATGGCCAGCCGAAATGGACAAAGCATCAGAGAATTACCAGAAAACGGATTTGCTATGACGCACATAAAAGGCAGGTATACTGTTTTTGCTGCGGCTGCGAAATCATCAGAATACGTCCAGAAGAAGAATTATGGATAAAACATGCATACCTCAGTCCAGAATGTGTACACTTACGAAACCAAAAAGGAGAAGAACTTATAGAAGAAGTACGCACCAAAGTATACTTTTATGGAATGCCACCGTCCAGAAATCCAGATTTAGAATCCAATCAGGTACCTCTTAGTACAAATAAATTAGAATCCGTAAAAATAAGTTCAATAGATTGTAAAATATGTTTCGGAAAAGAAGTCAAAATTCTATTTCTTCCATGCTCACATTTGGTAGCGTGTGCTAATTGCGCAATCAGAATGGACAATTGTTGTATATGTAACGAAATAATTAAATGTATGGTACGCGTTAAACTCCCAGGAGATAGGAATTGACTTCTTTATCAAACATTAGAAGTACAAAGTAGAATTAAGATTAGATAAAATATTGTTAAAAGGAAAAGGTAATTGAACATCATTACTTCTAAAATTATAATTATATTATTAATATAAATCACTAGACCTCAAAAGCTATAAGCTCTATTAGTGAGTTATCTAAAATCTTATTACTATTCTCATATCCATCAAAAACAAATTTGCTATTTTAGTACCTCTAAAAACATCATCTTCCTTTGAACAATAAGATTAAGTAAAACTTCGTAATTAGAAAAAAAAAAAAAAAAAAATATACAATAATTCAACGAAATCATTTGCCAACATGTACTAATTATATGAACACGCATCAACCTAATGACCTCCGTAAGATCTCATATTCTCTCAAACTATTGAAAACATATATCGATCAATGATTTCGTGAAGGGAAATTGTTAACCAGAAAAAAAAATGAGATGAATAATACTATTATAAGCCTAAGAAGCAAAGTCATAAAAACATTAAAAAGATTTACATAGAAAAAATTAGGATTAGTCAGAAAAGACTGATCTATTCATGAGATAAGAGCGAATGAGAAACAGAAGACTTATGAAACTACCAATTCCTATCAGAGCCTACTGAAATCCGGTTCTAAAGCAAAAAACAACAACTATTTTATTCTATATAACTTCGCCTATTTAATAATAATTATTGCCTCGGTGAAGGTATTTAGGGGAATCATTTTAAATCTATTATACAAGAAATGAATAATATCTATGGATTGATATTCGCCAATTAAGTATATTTCATATTACTTACAAGGGAGCAGCGAGAAACACAGAATGTTAGTTGAAATATCAGGAGACGTATCATGAGAAATACTACCGACAACTTACCTTTGCGAAAAGGTATATTGCAAAAGGAAAATCACATGAAGATAACGATTGTATTAAATTAAGTGCATCCTTAGAATTAACGAAAAAAATCAATTTACCACAACACTATACCTTCAACAAATAGAAGCTAGATTAAATATCAACGCCATCAAAAAAAATTTGTGTAGTCAGAGGCGTGGCTGGATATGTCAGATTCTTCGCATTAAATACAACTAAGCAGGAAGACATTTAAATGGGTCAAATTTAAAATATAGTCGCTCACTATGCCCTTCTCCATAGGAGTGACACGGAGAGAGAGAGGCAAGCGCCGTTCGGCCTAAGAGCCAGGTCAGTCGGAGACCACACAACTAGGTGCATAAGGAAATTCTAAAGTGCGCACCGCATTGAATAAATTAATGGAAATAAGAGAATAAGAGATGCCGACCGGACTCACGAGCAACCGAAAAACAACTAAATTACAAAGTGTCTATATAACACGTAAATAAATGAGTCACTCGCCGAAGAATGAATATCCAAAATATTAACTAGTGAACGTCTGATACAGCAAATTAAATCTTCAGACATAAGGAGTAGGCTACGTAACGTCGTGAGCTTGAGTTACATTAAAGATTATGGAAAAATACTCCGGTAACTATCATAATATAAAATCACGCGAGACTGTTCCGCTATAAATTCGGGCAAACGAGTTACACTGACTAACCAATGAATTACAAACATTTCCAATAAGCCGCACACTGTAGCGCGGAGTGAACGACCATACCAAAAGTGTACCGGGAGCAGCCACTCCAAACAGTGAGTACACTTAATATAACATCAGTAAGAAGCCTTTGTAATTTGCCGCGAAGAAAGAACCACCTCCAACTGCGAGTCGCCCTGACACATTTACACACTACTCAGAGGGCTTTCCTCATGAAGGAGAAGCAACTAGCGCCGCCGAACAGCAAGCGCGTCTCAACTACTCCAACAGCCAATGAGAAGCACAACACCGAGGTCACGTGAGTTGAGTGAAGCAAACGAGAGAGACCGTGAATTTCGTCCGGGCTACAAGGACGGCATATTAATGAGAGAAATAGGATCCTTAGACCACTTGCACTCGTGATAGATATAGTTTCAAGTCTCAACGGCAGCGACTCTAGTCACAAAGAGGAATACACACTACACGGGAGCAAGGTAGAAGAAAAACCCATCGCGCCTTACAAGCACAAGAATGCCTTTTTAAAAAATGTCCTACAACAAACAAGTCCTAGAGACTTTACCATAGAAGGAAACTATTGCCGAGCGTTTTAAGCTCTCTGATTGCAGTTACTATGTCACAATGTGCACTACTACCTATGTGCGTAAAGGGTTTATCGTGAGGGCGTATTTCGAGCTATAGAAGGCCCTCGTCCGCCGCTAAAACAAAACCCATTCTCTCTCACAAGGCGCCACCGCGGCTCGAAACTGCTCGGCCCGAGTACGATTCACTTACGTAAAGTCGCGCGTAAGCTCTGCCCGTCATGTCAGTACTCGTCCGCTGGTCCGCGATTTTTTAGAAACTTTGGCAGTTTCGATCATATTAACATTTGTATAAAGTTTTTAGGATCTTTGTAAATTTGAGTCCGTTACTAACTCTATAGCTTCCTCTGCTCAGCTGGACAGTAGTGGCGTCTGTCATAATCATCGAGACAATAGAGTCGGGAATCAAGAGTCAGGCACATCGCTAGGTCCCGCACCCGTTTTTTTCATACTTCCTCCGCTCATTTACACATAAGACGACAAAATTTTGGAAAGGCGCACAAACAAGAAAACACGAATAAGTATTTAAAATTAGCTACTCGACTCCATATCTCTCTGCAAGAGAGAGACTCCACGTCTAGTTCGAACATTCAGCTCGGAATAGTCACCTCTCGTCCTCTGAAGATTTTCAGTGATCGTCCGATGCTCTCTCTTCTATATTACATATAACTACCTATATAGATATGAATGTCTCTTCTCATTCGTGAGAATTACCGAGTCATAGGCGTGAAATGGTTCTATTTTATTAATTGAATAATTGCACCGGCTTTCAAGAATAATCGCACCGTGTTCTAAGTTTATTTCAAAGAAAAGTCATTTCACCCATCCACCCAAATCCCTACTATCAAGGGAATACCGAAGATTCCGTAGCCAAAAGAGGAATAACTGCGTCTCTAAAATATTCAACACATATTCATATAACTGACTCCGATTGACAGGAGAAGGAAGGGTAGCTCCTTTATCCTCCATTAGTTGACGTGCAGCTTGCATTCATCAAAGCGTACAGCGTGTCCTATCTAATTACCAATCGTCTAAATACAGAATAGGGCTCTCATCTTTCTCATCTTCTCGCATCACTCTTCTTCACATATTACCGCACTTTTATTACTCCCGCATGCTGCCACTTAATGCTTATATTAACGAGTCGCCCCTTGCCAGGCTCTCGCCGTTAAGATCAGAATAGTTTCTCGGCGTCTACTGGAGGCTGTTTCCAGAAAGGAATCGCGAAAGTAGGCAGGTACCGACGGCGCTAAGCTTTGTGTATTGAGCTTTGTCTCCGCCCGTACTTATAAAGATTTACAACCCGTAGAGTTACTGTCCGGTGACAACTATCATAAGTTTAGGACATAACAATAGCATCTATAGATAGGATTCGCAGAAGCGCTGTGCGCAACTACTCGACAGTGAGTCTCGTTTCGTTGCGCACCGTAGGTAGCATAGCAAATAGGATAGACACACACATGTGCGACTCCCCACCAGTACTATATATATGTGACCCGTACGATATATAGTCTCTGCGCGAATACGACACTACTCAAACGAAATTTCGGCCTTTCCAACTATTTGTGCTTACTCTTTAGCCCAATACCCCAATACATCTGCCCCACTCATGCAATATCTGTCATTTCGGCCGAGTGGGAGCCACAAAGATATTTTGACCTCAAAATGGCATGAAAATCCATCACCGACTATCTGCCGACCATTCCACCCACTCCAACGGGATCTTGGCCATTCCAACTATTTGTTCTTTTTCTTTAGCCCAATACCCTCGTACGTTTTTGCCACTTTTGCGATATCTGTTGATCCGGACGAGTGGGAGCCACAAAGACATTCTCACCTCGAAATGGCATGAAAATCCATAACCGACTTTCTGCTAATTATTCCAGCTACGCAGAGGGGTCTTTAGCCATTCTAACTATTCCTTCTTACTCTTTGACCTAATACCCATATAAGTCTTCGCCAATTTTGCGATATGGCATGCGTTTTATCCAACCTTACAAGATAGGCGAGTGTCTTATGTGAAAAGCAAAGCGTTTCGTTTTCAGCGATGTTTTTTTTTGGATATGCGGTAATTCAGTGTATCCAAATTAATGAGTAATCTGTGTTGTAATGACTTATGAGGAGTTTAATCAAGAAAACAGTCACAGCATAAACCGCTTGTGTTTTGCATGATTTTCCCCTCTATTCCACCTCACCTTCTGACTGAACCCACCCGCTTTATATAAGATCCTAGCTAAGCTGCAGGAAGTTCGGTGGCGTGATATTGCAGGCAAAGAAAAAGAGACCTCACGGTCTTGACAATTTGGTCCTCTGGCGCCTCTTCATTAGTTAGAATCAGCACTCTCGCTAAGCTGAAGAGATAGCGAGGCTAGCTCGAAAAGCACATAGTATAAGAAGCAGCCTTTGTTTTAGCAGAGGGATGATTGCCTATTTGAGATAGTTAATCGAACATAACCTCTACATCTAATATTTGCGACCTCTTGGCTTGCTGCCTCTATACTGAGTTGGGTGAGCCAATGCCATCATGCCCCAGCACCCACCTGCGCCAGAACCCCCATGAGCCAGTGTCGTCATAGTTTACTCACGCCTGCTGCTTAAACAATTGAAAACACAAATAAATTTCAGGCGAACGAAACAAGCAGGAGAGTGCCCCACCTAGTGTTTATTTAATTCTAAATCTTAAATAGGAAAAGCAAAGAAAACCGTTTTTTGCACGGTGAAAATGAGGTATTTTAGTCACGGTAAAGCGTGGCTGAAGTGCAAATTTAGGTCACGCAGATGTATAAAATAATTCATAAAGATTCTAGTACTATGTAAGAAAGTGATTATGGTTACTGAAAATATAATCATACTTATATTTTTCAGTTGATGTAACATTTATCGTGGATATCCTTATTAATTTTCGCACAACCTTTGTAAATAGTAACGAGGAAGTAGTATCTCATCCAGGAAAAATAGCTGTTCATTATTTAAAAGGTTGGTTTATCATCGATCTTGTAGCGGCGATACCATTTGATCTATTACTATTTGGTTCAAATACGGATGAGGTAAGTTTTTGATAAGATCTTTAAACTAATAAGGATGGAAAATACTCCTGAATTTATTGTTTATAATGTTATAGTTAAATATGTTATAAATATTTAATCTCGAATATTATTAGAAAAACTTAGAAAATAAATTTAGACACAGCTCCTAATGCCCTTTAAAAGCTGATAAAAATTATAAAAATCGCTTATTCTCTAACTAGTCTCAATCAATGATGAAAAATTCGTTCGTAACACTTGCCATCCTAGGGATTTGATTCCTATTCTATGTAGTAAATAAATTGTTGGAATTTTTTCATGTCATTTTGAAAATTTTTTGATCATTTCAAGACAACTTTTTCAAATTTGTTTTTAAAATTGATCTCTACATTTATTTCAGAATATTTGCATTGAAAAGAGATTCAGTAACATAAAAGTGCACTCTCATTCCTGTTTTAAGTAAGTCTGTTGATAGTTAAAAAATGAATATCATGAATAAAAGTCTTCAAAAACTTGTTTTATCTACGTTATATTATAGTGTGTTAATATATATATATATATATATATATTAATTAAGATGCTGCTCATCTCGTTACAATATATATATATATATATATATATATATATATATATATTGTAACGAGATGAGCAGCACAGCTCAAACTCGTACGCGGTGTGAGCACCGCTGCGCTTCGACAAACGAACGATAGCCCAGCGCGCGCGAATTAGGGAATCCGCGAATCGTTTGACCTGTGGGGGGAGAGAGAGAACGCGCAACAATACGAGTGCTGATGTGAGGTAGATAGCTTTCGGCCACAATTAGGTTCACACGTGCGAATTAATTTTTCTTAAGAGGAGTACGCGTCAGCGAACGTAGCTTGTGCCAAAGCTGAACACAAGTGTGTACGAGTGTAAGAGAGAGAGACCTGCGCATCCGCCCGCGCCTATTCGCCCGCATCTGTTAAGAAGACAGGAAGGAAGTCCTTGTCAATTCACCCCTAGTGTGGTAGGTGCAAGTGCGGCCAATTATTGTGCGAGTGTATTTGTGTGCGCTGTGCTCCCCGTTAGCGGAAAGTGCCTTGATTCTCGTCGATACCGAGAACAATAACGCGGCAGTGGCCCGTTGGATATCGCGCGACCTTCTAGCGATTTATCTATTGTTCTGCGATAAGGACGTGTCGAGCCACGCTTGTATCGGCTCTCGAATCTACTCGGGAAAGCTCTAGATTAGTTTGAATAATAACGTCAGCACATTCTCTATAACTAACGTGTTCTTATTCGTCGAGCTGTCTCATATAGGCCCTAATCGTTCAGCAATATTGCTTGAATGTTGCGTTCACAGATTCGCTGGATTAAATAAAATTGTTCAAAGACTATAAAACCTTGCTAAGTTTTCGAGGCAATATTGCTTGGGACAGCTATATCCGTTCTACCTGTTGAGAAACAGTGAGGTAGACGGGAGGATTATTTATGATAAAGTAGTTTATTGTAATGGATATTTATAGAGCATGCCGAGCATGCGTGTGCTCTCCAAGAGCGTACAGCAACGAGTGGGTTGCTGCTTTGTATCTCGAACTTCGTCTCTGTCCGTACTTATTAAGATTTACAACCCTTAGAGTCACTGTCCGGTGACAACTATCGTAAGTTTAGGACATAACACAATCTAGTATTAATGTTCCCTGAATAGTTGCAGCAATATTATTAAGTTCTGTGCAATATTGCGAAAACTAGGGATGCACGCTTCAGGCAATGTTTCCAAAATATTGGGACCTGTGTGGGAGATAACCAACCTTACAATGTAAAAGCGGATATTTTGGTGCGTGGCAACATTGCCTGATGGTTGCGGCAATGTTGTTCTAAGCACTGGCAATATTGTTGAAGCTAGTCTTGCAATGCAATGTTGAGGCCATGTTGCCAAAATATCGGGTGCTATAGGGGAAGCGACTATTTTTAATCCACCAGGGCTAACATTGAAAATGTTATTTCATACTTTGATCCTATAAATACGCATTTTTTGTTTGCGCTCACAGATGTTGAGTTCAAGAACTGTACATGTCGTTAAACAGTGGATAGTTTTGATTAATATTCCTTACGTAAATTTCTTATAAAATAATTCAAATTGTCCAGAAAGCATTGTGCCAAGCCTCATCATCACTTTTTCAGATATATGCTATAAAATAAGACAAAACTGGTCGCAGAAATGTAACATCTAACATTTTTTTAGCATTTTTTAGCACTCAGCGGAACTAAATGTAGATTACTCAATATACGTTATAAAAGATATTGTACACACAAAGGATTTAGTAGGCTAAAAAGACAGCGCGCCTAAATCAAGAAACCGTTCTGCGGTCCCTGTCAAGTATTCTAGATTGGAAATTCTTTTTATCCGTTAACAACACTTTTATATGAGAATTAATCATTTGTTTTTTTAATCGTAACTAACATTAAACAACCCTAGAAATCATCAAGAAGTTGACTAAGCAATAGATAAATTTCCTGGGACGTGCGACAGATGCATCGAAAATTCATTAAAAATTCTCAGGGGACTGCGTGAATTTTCTGTGTATCTGTTGCGCGGTCCCCAGATAATTATCACCACAATAAATGACAAAAACTCATACATATATAGCTATCATAAACAGCTTTTTTACTTAGTGTAAAAAATTACCTTTTTTATTATAAAAATTGAACGAAACAGTTAATCTGGAAAATCTTGCAGGAAAAAGTTTTATTAAAGTTTTATTAGAATTTTTTTGCCCTTTCAGATACACCATTGGTGAATATATTGTATAAATCCTATCATTAAAAAAAGCGAAAATATTTTTCAAAAAATTGCAAAATTCCATAAAATTACCATAAAATGGTCATAAAATAGTCAGAAACTTGAAAGAAAATGTATCCAAATTCAGAATCAGAAAACATATATGCATGTCAAATTTTATTACGATCGGTCGCGTGGTTCTAGAATCATGACGGTATACATAAGTAAGTCGGAGGGGAAACGGGACATCGGGAAATCGGGAGTGCAAGTGAGAAACATAGGGAACGCGCATTAGTGCGAGAGAGAAAGACTCTCCCTCCCTTAATTCCTGCTCTTCCCTCACTCTTCCTTTTTTTCACGCAAAGGGGCATAATCCTTCATTGACCGTCGTTGAGCCTGACCCTTTTTTTCGGCGCTTTTCAGGCAGAGTGGGGGACATTAGAGGGAAAGCTGTCCCGTCTCCCCATCTCCTTACTGCACACACACACACACACACANACACGCACACACACACACACACACACACACACACACACACACACACACACACACACACACACACACACACACACACACATACACACAGCTATCCGCACGGACATTTTCTAAAAAAGCAGGATTCGAACTCCAAACACTTCCAAATGCGTTTCTACGAAGTTCTAGCATAACTGAAAATATCACTATTACGAAGCTTCCTCTAGAAGGAAGCAATTTTTATACGAATGCGAAAATTTTTAAATACTTTTCAAATGTTGTTTAATCTGGTAGCAATGTTGTCCAATAGTCGAATCAAGATTATTATGCCATTGTGCAACTTTGCGGAATCTAGTTATGCAACCTTGAGACAATGTTTTAACGATATTATGTGCTGTAGACGGGCCGGCCCAGACTAGGCGAACTTTCAATAGTAAAAACGGACATACCTATTCACAGCAATATTGCTCCAAAAGCTTAGCAAGGTTTTATTATTTCAATGGTATTGAAAGGGTTGTAGGGTTGTAGGTTTTATTATTCCATAATATTGTTGAAATTATTCAACAATATATATATATATATATATATATATCTTCCTATATTATATAGTCGTTTTGTCAAGACTCCCCCGCACCCCGCCCGCACCCCCCACCATGGCCACCCACCAAATAACGTAAAATTGTTTCGTTTTTATGTGATTTTGAAAATATCCAAAGCCTGGCCCCCCCATCACCCCGGCACCATTTCCCATATTGGGGCATTAAAAGTCAGATTAATTAATTATATTTGAGATTAATAGTTTACAGGGTAAGTGAGTACAAGTTCAAAGAACTCATTTACCCTGTCCATATGATTCACTAATGATTCAGACCATGATTTTTATGTTGGACGATCAGAAAAAAGTATAAAATTATCAATAGAATTAGAAATCGCTGCCAATTCATTGGCACGTAGCTTCCTCCAACGAAATTTATTGATCTAATAAATAAAATATTGTTTTAAAATACAGTATAATGTGGATGCTATTTTAATATTATCAGTATGATATAAATTCGTAGGGAGGGACTTTACGACGTGCAACGGCAACCCTATAAGAGGAAGCCAAATTTTTTAGAAAAATCGGTTTTTACATTTCAGCTTTTTACTCAACGAAATCGTTTGAAATTTTAACAGCAGAAATCCTCGTTTATGGTGAATCACCAAATAAAATTATAAAGCACTTGTCTACATTGTTTTAGAGAAATAAGGAATCAAATATTTTCAAAAAAAAATTCAAACCTTGATATCCTAAGAACCATAGGGGTTTTAGAGCTGCACAATAAACTTAGCGAAAACATATAAAATATCTACCTTTTCCCAAAATCTCAAGTGCAATAAGGCCTTTTTACGCCCGTAATCGAGACTCACTAAAAAACTCATTTTTAGTTTTCGATTTATTACTGAAAAAATAAGTAGTCAAATCACTTGAAATTTTAATGGAATATAGTTTGACACGCATAAATATATTTAAAAAGTAGGTAATTTTATTATCTTTCAAATGCATTTTAGCTGAATTTTTTGTAACAATGGAATGATAAAAAAAAACGAAAATAATGTTTTTCGAAAATCAAACAATGGCCATAAAAAAATAAGTAATTCAAAAAATTAAAAAATAAATGTTTTTCCCGAATTCAGAATCCAAAAATAGATATGCATTTCTTCTTACTCTGAATCTTTGTTTACACAATATAGTAAATTGTCTGAAGTCAATCATTTTGTCTGGCAAAAAGATTTAGAGGCAATAGATACGACCAGAAGAATTAAATTAATTTTAAATTATATATAAATTGAAATGATAAATTTCTGAAGCTCTAAATAAACAACTTTTTAAAATGCCAACAGTAGATGTAAAACAGTACTTTTACTTCCAGTAACGAATTTTCTTTTTATTTTCTTAATTTGGATAAATATTTAATCTCTTTTCATGATCTATAAATTTTATATAGAATATAATTTTAAAATAAAAATAAAACAGAAACTGAATTGTGGGGCGAAGCCCCACTAGTATATATATGTGTATATATATATATATATATATATTATATACTAGTGGGGCTTCGCCCCGCTGATCTATATATATGCGTGTGTGTGTGTGTATATATATATATATATATATATATATGGGTGGTTCTCTGTCAAATCAAAGATGAAAAAAATTTTTTTGGTTCAAACTTTATATATATGTTCTATAGGATGCCCGTGGCTCCCAAAAAAATTTTCAGCGCGATCCCTTCACTTGGCTTCAAGTTATAGCTGGTCAAAGTTGGTGTTTTAAGCGATTTTTGCATTTTTTGCCTATTTTCAATGATTTGTAGCTCATAATGGATGCATTTTTAACTAAAACTACCCTGATACTTTTTTTTGTTAAATTTTCTAAATTTTTCAATAAATTTACTTTTAAAGTCATATATACATGTTTAGGCTACCTTATTTGCATTTTAAACCTTAAAATGTGATAATCGAAGGGTTTGATCCGGACTCCGACTACTTTCGTACGGTGAAAAGATACCTTTTTATAGTGCAAATGTACCTGTACAAGAGCCAGAATGGCAGAAGCCTTTGTTTTTTGTTTTTATGGGACACCAATAGTGAAAAACCCTCAGAATTGATTCAAAAAACTAATAATAGCTGTAGACAAAGGACGTATCCATCATAAAAATATCACAGTGGTTGTTTATATTAGTGAAAAGGAATCTTACGTCCTTTGTCACAGCTATTATGAGTTATTTGAATCAATTCTGAGGGTTTTTCACTATTGGTGTACCATGAAAACAAAAAACAAAGGCTTCTGCCATTCTGGCTCTTGTACAGGTACATTTGTACTATAAAAAGGTATCTTTTCACCGTACGATAGTAGTCGGAGTCCGGATCAAACCCTTCGATTATCACATTTTAAGGTTTAAAATGCAAATAAGGTAGCCTAAACATGTATATATGACTTTAAAAGTAAATTTATTGAAAAATTTAGAAAATTTAACAAAAAAAAGTATCAGGGTAGTTTTAGTTAAAAATGCATCCATTATGAGCTACAAATCATTGAAAATAGGCAAAAAATGCAAAAATCGCTTAAAACACCAACTTTGACCAGCTATAACTTGAAGCCAAGTGAAGGGATCGCGCTGAAAATTTTTTTCGGAGCTACGGGCATCCTATAGAACATATATATAAAGTTTGGATCAAAAAAAATTTTTTCATCTTCGATTTGACAGATAACCACCTCCTATATATATAATACTACCTATATTATATTAGTTGCTTTTGGAGATACATCCCCCCGCACCCCCCCCCGCAGGCCCCCCCCTCGCACTGCCCCCCCCCCGCAAAATAAGGCAAAATTTCTGTTCTTTTCATGTGTTTTGGATAATGTGAAAAAGCCCCGCCCCGCAGCCCCCGCAAGCCCCCCCTCCGCACGCCCCCCCCGCACCCCACTGCACCTCTCCTATTAGCAGCTTTTCCTAAAATTATTAATGTAGTAACTAATTTTTATTTTAAAGTTTATATTAGCAAAATAATTACTAACAAACAATTAATATTACATCGATAAAATCGGCTGATCAATTTATGAATCACTTTTGAATCATCTTTAACGACATTAGTCGCCACTTCGCACGCTATAATCCTATTTCGATTTTCTAAAATATCTTCACGCCCTTATATTAGCTAGCCACTATTTCTAATTATGATGTATAAAGTTACTTTCCTTCCGACCTTACCAACCGACGACTCGAGCAATACAATACTTTTTTGCTATAAATTAATCTTTAGCCTCGGCGAAGATCTCTACATCCTTGCTAAAACTTTTTCCAAAGCGCTGCATACACAAGCTATAGCACATCAGTATCAATAATATATATAACGAAGAGATAAAGTGATCTATAAGAGATAGTAACTTATTTATTTTCATTTTTCCACTACCACACTAGAGTAAATAGCAGGAGCGTTTTTTATATTTTTTGTTAAAGTTGACTTAAAGTTTGACTTAGTTTATAGTATAATAACCTTCTTATAAAGTTTTATTTGCTTTCTTGTATTGTTACCACTTGATGGGCGTTATATAGCATTGACCTTTATTGCCTTTTTATTTGTTCGTACACTTTTTGAGTGTATACCGACCACTTGTCTTTTGTTTGAATCCCATTTTTTGAAGTACATTTGACAAAGTATGTGACTTACAATGACATTTTAAGAAAGAATTAAAAAAATAAGAATTACTTTAATTGACGCATCAGCGCATTCATTCAAAGAAAAAGACACATATGCGAAAATATGCTCACATAATAACAAAAGCAATACATAAGCAATTACGTATCAAATCTACATAGACTCATATATGTACAACTATAAAGTATACTATTGATTTAAAATATATTCAACTTGGGAAACTCCTCTCTTATCCACATATCAGCCACTAACGGAAATAATAACGTAATTAACGCGTAATATTAACTAGAAACTGAGATGGGGTGCGACCCCTCGGAGTGAGGTGTATTATACATGCGAATCATGCTTACTGCGCTGAACTGAATGACTAGTTGTCGTGTCGCCCGCGCTGCGCACGCGCACTCTGCCATTAACATACATTGTCCATTACAATAAAAATGATATAACTAACGTTAGCTCAGCTATATAGTATATCAACTCTAAATCAATCGTATCAACTCGTATATCTAATCTACTTCGATTCTAACTTAACAAAACAATACAGATTCACTAGAAATACAACTGAAACACAAAATACACAAGAACTAACAATGGCAACCTGGGGCGATTGCACACGCAGCAGGGGGCAAGCCCACTAGTATATAAGTATATATATATATAACGATTGAGTCACGCTTGCCTCCACCGTGTGCCGGTGTTAACGCCACCGCTCGGCGCGGACCGCAACGTCGAGAGTCTTCCCCGAATCGTGGGACCCCGGACTCGCCGCTCACCGGGGGGGCCTGGCGGGTCTGGGAGAGCGAGCACGAGACACGCCCGTGCCAGACCAGATCAGTCGCCAGCTTTAGAAAGCAACACGGCGAGTTCGTTCGTAGCGACTGATAAGCCTACCAAGGCTCGGTGACTGGGGAGAGAGACCAGGCATCACCACGCCCTCGCTACCCAGAGGAAGGACGTCACGACTAGATTCACCCTCGTATACAGGTGTGTAAGCGGCCAGTGATTGTGAGTGAGTGCATGCGATACGCTCTCCGCGAGCGGAGAGCGCAAGGATTCTCGCCGGTGTCGAAAACACGGCATGGCAGCGGCCCGTCGGATAGCGCGCGACCTTCTCGCGCGCGTATCGCGTTCAACGAATAAGCCGCATCAATAACGGCTCGCGTATCTTTCGCTTGTACCTAACTTCTCGTAATAATAACGCCGTACGTTCATTTTAATATTCGCGTTGTTATTTAGAAACCCGAGTGCGTACCGAATCCCAACTCCTTCCCACGAATGCCGCCGCCTCCGCGGGCGTTGCAAGATCCGCTTGCAACGCGTATTGTCGTAAAGAGCAGCCGAGCCCACGTGAGAACACGTGGTAAACACTAAAGCGACTTTGTCGCGAAGCTGCTACCGAGCAGCATTGATCGAGGGATACTGCAGCGTAGAGCACGGCTCCGCATCACCGTGGGACGCATCGCAAAATTAAGATAATTTTGATCCCCGTTTCAGTGGCGCCCATTTAGTGGGTTGCTTTGGGAAGGAGCCCGCGTGATTTTCATCGCGCGTCAAAATTCCGCGGCAAGTACAGAAGGTCGCGCGAACGGCGTAAACAACCGAATCCCCGTGTTTATGCCGAGCTCGAGCGAAGCGTGCTTGAGCGACGTTCATATATATTCGAACAGCGAGTTCGAATATAACGAACGAATTGTGCACGAAAAGTCCGTGTACGAGTATTGGAGCTGTTTTCTTCCAGGTCGAAAAGGAAAACAGCTACCAACATACAGCGAGCAGAGACACACGTGCGAGAGAGAGAGAGAGAGAGAGAGAGAGAGAGAGAGAGAGAGAGAGAGAGAAGGAGAAGGAGTGTGTGGCGCTGCGGCACAGGTGTGAGAGTGTACGTGAGCGCTAGCGGTACTGAGTAGGAATATACACGATTTCGCGCATTTTCAGGTACTGCAAGTAGACGAGGCGTCGACGCCGACTACATACGCGCAATTCCGCGAAAATTGTTTTCTTTTCTTCCGAGATTTTCGGGTTGAGCGTGTGCGTATATGACTGCAGCACAAACCGTGCAGAGTGAAAGCGTGCGCTAGTGTGCTACAGGTGTGCACGTCAGGGGCTATTCGAGCTTACCTGACGTAATATAAAATTTTTTTTTCTTCCTTTCTCTCGTTCCGTAAATTTTTCGCTCCGAGTAATTTAATTCAAACTTAACAAAATTTTTTTTTTGTTTGCGAAAATCAAACTACGTCACAACGACGCGAATAAGTGTGTTAGTGTGAGAGTTGATAGATTGTATTTTTGCAGCTTTCGTTGTAGCAACAAAAGTACAATCTAGGTCTGTCTGAAAGGTGTCTCTGCAACAGCGCACTGCCTAAGTTTTGTAGCGAGAAAGCGTAAACGCTGATTAGCAGCGCAGTAAAATGAGGACACGAGCAAAATGCGGGAAGGTGTTGACAAAGCCATCGATAATTGGTGCCTCGGCATTGATGAGGATGAACTCCGAGAGGCTCTCGACGCCTTAGAACTTAGATCGGACGGCAGACGCATTCAGAGGATTGCGAGATTACAAAAATGGCTGTTCGGAGAGTACTCCGCCGAAGACTTTAAAGCAAGTCAGGACGTCTCGGAGGTCATGGCACGGGTGAAGAGAGAGGGGTTACGGACAACGTTCATAGAAGAGACATCGGAGCAGGTGTCGGCACGCTCTATATATACGGGCGACTATGACGCAGATCATCCGCACCCGCTGAAGCTGTTGCGCAACGAAATAGAAGCGAACAGGATCGTGGTCACGCCAGCGTTTTCTACATTATATCCGCCGGCGCCGAACGAAGTAAATCAAGAACCCGGACCAAGTCAACAAGTGGTTGAAGCCATAAACACGAGAGAGATGTTTGACTTAGCGCAAGGGGTCCAGCGCACAGAGCAGGACCCAGTGCAGCTGCCAGGGCCAACGGTCGCCCAGGAGCCGGCGCTGAGAGAGTCGCCAAATCACGCTCAACAGAACATTTAGACGTCAAACATGATCGAATTCTCGAATGTTTTCGATACAATTACGCCAGCTACGACGACAACGATCGCCACGACGGCGACCGTAACGACAACGACGACGGGTACGCCTAATTACTCTATTGGAACCGGCGCAAGAAACGCCGTAACAGTCGTCAGCGTCCATAACGCATATCCAGTCGGAAGCGCAGCAACGACGAGCTCGGGGCTAGGCAATAGGCCACGACACGCCGCTCGTCAGATTATTGACCAACCACAAGCCTATGGATACGGTTGGGGCGCTCCTGTCAATAGTCGACACGTCCCACGCTACGACTGGCCAGAGCAGTCTACAGTAGCTCAGAGCGAGCAACTCAGCAGAAGCATAGCTGAGAATACTGAGACTATGAGAGCGCTAATGAACAAATTAGACGCCATGATGGCGCAATGGCCGACCAATATAGCGTCAAGTACCAGGATGGAGCCACCGGTCAGCGCGATTAATCCACAGTACTCGAGCAGACAACAACATGTTAATTTTCAAGATACTTTTGGCGTCCATTACACGACCAACAGCAGCTTCCGCGAAGACGCAGAAGTGCTCAATGGCGCCAACTCCACCCAGACGCCTCGGGCGAACGCTGCCAATTCGCAACCCCCGGTTATAGCTGGGAGGGGGAGGAACGCGAACGCAGCAAACACGTCCGCGACAGCTCGAGGCGATAGAAGCAACAACAACGATGGGTCACAGAATAATGGCAGCAGATCCATCGCTCTCTCGGCGGAAAAATGGGGGATTAAGTTCACCGGAGACGCCTCCGTCAGTGTAGATAATTTTCTACAGCGAATGGAAGGACGCAGGAGGTTAAACAACCTATCTGATTATCAGATGCTAGCGTCGCTTCAAGAAGTCTTAACCGATAACGCCTATGAATGGCTGCAGAATCGAATAGACGAACAAGGCGAATGGTCCAGCTGGGACGAGTTTAAGCAGTGCATAAAACTGTGGTATCACCCTACTCAGGGATACCAACAGAAGCTGCTGAGAGAGGCGATATCTCGGACGCAAGGAGTTGGCGAACCCGTGCGCGTATTCATCAATAACATCCAAGGAATTCTACGAAGGATGGAACCCAAGATGGATGTCAGCCAGCAGCTAGACATGATATATCATAACATGCTAGCCAGTTATAAGCGCGGGTTGCACAGAAAGGACTTTCAAAGGAAGACACCTCCGTGGAAGAGTTACTAGCTGCTGCCACTGAGGTAGAGGCCGCCTTGGCCTGCGAAGCCTCGTATCAAGCGCCTCCGAAACCCGGAGTGCCGGTCGTCCCAGAGTGCTCCTTCAAGAAGGGACAGGTAGTGGCCCTAGAAATCGTACAGCCGGATGAAACGGCGTACGTAACCGTCGCCGCCCTGAATCAGATTCTCAGCGGAGCAAAGTTATACATAACATAACCCCTTTTATTTTTTCCAAAATCATAATACACCTTCAAAATACAAATAGAATCATGATGACTAAATTGATGTACTTAAATGCCCGCTCTTTAGGTTGGATCTAGATCCTTCGAGCCGCCATGCATATTGAAAAACTTCCGTTTAAAAAACTGCTTAAGCATATAGAATTTTAATTAATCATATTAAGGGGTGGCCGGATCTAAAGCTTCGCAACGCCGCCACGGGACATTTCGTGTTTCCAATGCAAAAAAAAAGCTAAAAGTCTGATTGACTTCAAATTTTGCTAGAATGATTCTTTGAACTTAACACTACGCCGGTCAACTCTTTATATTAATTAAAACCCATTTATAATAACATTATTTGGTAAAATAAAGATATTTGAAGGTTAGGTGAAGTTTACTGTAGTCGTCAAACACCCGTGTGTGTTTCCAATGCCAAAAAAAAAACTAAAAGTCCAATCGACCTCTAATTTTGATAGAATGTTTCATTGAACTCAGCACTACGCCAGTCAACTCTTAGTTTTTTATTTTAATTTTTATTTAAAAGGCTATACCTGATCGAAGTACCACGTTTTTAGATACGGCCGCCCCTTGAGGTCTATAGACCTATCAGCAAAAAATTGATATATAACAAATTCTTATCCTATTTTCTACTGTATATAACGCAAATATTTATATGTATGTAGTATACCATGTCTGTTCCATATTAAAACGTTGCGCTTACAAAAACTAATGATCCTACACTCATAATTTTTTAAATATTAACACATTTTAAACTTTATACATTTTGATTAAGTTAATAGCAATAATTTGGTGGTGGGAGGGGAGGTGTTGGGGGAAGTATTGCCAAAATGACTATGTATTATAGGAATATTTATATATATATATATATCTATGTATGTATGTATGTATTAGACTGGTCCTAATTTCCCAAAGTGCTTAAAACTTCGCTCCAGACTTAGAAATTGATGTGTAATTACTAAAAACTTAGAAAAATACCGAAAAATCTTGTCGGCATAGTGATTTAACCCTGCCACTTTTCAAAAAACAGTTTTTTCCCGTTTTTTCAGCATTTCTCATAATTTTACTGACGTAAGTCGTCAGAATAGACTTAAAAATCTTAAGGGGACCTAACTACCTTCAATTGTCAAAAAATGAAAAATTCAATTTTATTTTTATATTAACATTTAATTGTTTAAAAAATATATTAAACAATCACATAAACTTGAAAAAACTATAAAGAACAAGAAACAATTTTTATATGTACTGAATACCAGGTGCAACATGTCTCCGAAGGCCAAAATTCACAATTTCCATTTTTTCACTCTCCGCAGACTTACTTCAGTTCTGGGCATCGAAGAGTACTAAAACTTTACAAATATGTTTGAAATATACATAGTTCTGACATGAGTGTAAGGATTTGTAAGTAAATCTTAAAAATTTATCTTCAATTTAAAGAAAATATTTGTTTAAAAATGTTGTATAACGAGTTGCCTTGTGTGCACTCGTTACGTCCCTCTCTCTCCTATACTATATGATCATACTATAATAAACATTCTACCTGTAAATATTCTTGTGTATAACATTCCTTTCAACAGCAGGTAAGTGAGAGGAGCAGACAGCCATAACAAACACAGAGGGAGAGCCGCGCGTAGTGTGTATGTGCGTGTGGCGCCGTCTGCGAGAATGAGAGAGAGAGAGAGGGAGAGAGATTGCACTGACCACGCGGTCGCGTCTCGCGCCGCGACACTTAGGAGTATAGCGCCGAGCTGTAAAGTCGTGCCGATACTGCTGCTTTGTTTCCGCGACTACGCGTACTATAAGCTAGAGATATTCGTGCGTGCGTGCGTTCGTCTTTCGGAGGACTGCTGCTGCGTCCTTGACCAGATACTTCGTGTGTTGCTGGAATCGTCCTGGTGCTGTTCAGCACCGCGTGTCAGGCTCGAGCAGTGCATTTGCTTGCCGCTCGACTTCTCGCTGCACCCGGCCACACACGAGGCTTTGAGGCGTCCGTCCTGCTGTCCAGCGTCGGGCCCTGGTCATCCGTCCTGCGCCGCTCCGGTCGAAGCCACGAGGCGTTTATCAAGTTCTACGAAGTTCTGCTCCGTCTCTCTTACTCCGCGCTGCTTTTGTACTGATTTCGAGTCTTTACATAAAGAGAAACTTTGCTACTACTCGGCTTGTGTCACTTTGCTCCTGACTCTATCCATTCCCATGCGATTCTCTCTTAGTTTATCTCGCGAACTAGCTACGTAGCCAAATTACTCACGACGCCTCCGTGGGCTCACGTGCACGAGGACGTGCACGTACAGCAAACTGCGCTACGGGCCAGGCTTCGCATAGCCTTCAAGAAGCCTGCAACTAGCTGCTACATACTTTTCCTCTCGCTTATTCATCGATCAGTGGATGCGCCACTGATCGCTTATACACGGGTGCGGACCCCGTCATTCTCTATTATCCCGGTCTAAAACCCCGTTATAGTTGAAAATGACAAATATTCTGTTTAAATTGAATTTATTTTCAAATTCCTACACTCATGTCAGAACTATGTGTATTACAAACATATTTGTAAAGTTTAGTACTCTTCGATGCCCAGAACTGAAGTAAGTCTGCGGTGAGTGAAAAAATGAAAATTGTGAATTTTGGCCTTTGGAGACATGTTAACCCTAGTATTAGATACATATAAAAATTGTCCTTTGTTCTTTATAGTTTGATTAAGTTCATACATTTATTCAATACATTTTTTAACAATTTAAACTTAATATAAAAAGAAAATCCGAATTTTCATTTTTTTAGAATTTAAGGTGGTTAGATCCACTGTTAAGAGGTTTGGATAATCCCCAGATAATAAATCAGTTTAGTGCTATCAATGCTTTAATTAGCTATATTCAATACAGTCCTGCTCCACTATCTGTACAAGGTTTATATGACACTCATGCACTGCACTTCATTTCACTTGACCGAACCAAGTAATTAACTTTTGTTTCATTGTGTTATGCTGTCAAAATTAAATAAATTATAGATATTGTTTATATTAGCATGATAATAGTGCAAAATATCTTGCTTTACAAAACTAAACCTAAAATGAATTAATTCGAACATTCATTGTGGCTTCGAGTACATGAGAAAAAAGTTTCACATTTTGCTTGGCATCGGTGATTAGGGTCAAAATATCAAGTCAATCGATTAAAGTGATAACACAACACAGATTATTTAAACTTATTCATCAGGTTTTAGCATTTCCAAAAAGATTACATACTTTTCGATTTATAGTTCATAAACTATCAGAACAATTCAAAATAATTGAAGATTTGAAGATTTGAAGATTCGAATGTTCTAATAGCTTCTGAACTATAAATCGAAAAGTATCGATATCTAATCTTTTTGGAAATGCTAAGACCCGATGAATAAGTCTAAATAATCTGTATTGTGTTATGACTTTAATTGACTGATTTGAAATTTCGACCCTAATTACCGATGAAGAGCAAAATGTGAGATTTTTATCTCATGTACTCGAAGCCACAATGAATATTCGCATGGATTTATTTTAGGTTCAGTTTTGTAAAGAAATATATTTAGCACTATTATCATGTTAATATGAACAATACCTAGTAATTTATTTAATCAGACAGCATAACACAATGAAATAAAAGTTAATGACTTGGTTCGGTAAAGTGAAATGAAGTGCAGTGCATGATTGTGATATAAATCCTCATTCTTGGATGAACTTGCCCACTTCAAATGACCATATCTTGGCACTGGGAGCACCTAGACGCATCTAGACACTTGAATAAAAAACGAAATTAAAGGTCTTGAACTCCAGTTTCTGATGAAATATATTATTTGAACCTGGCATAATGATAGAGCATCCTTTTCAAAAAGAAAGTCTTGTCAAAGTAAAAGCAAGTCTTTTCAAAAATGTTTTGTTTCACCCAGACAAAAATTATAAGTGTGTTTGAAGATTTTAAAAACTATTCTGACGACTTACGTTAGAAAAATTATGAGAAATTCTGAAAAAAACGGGAAAAACGGTTTTTTGAAAAGTGGCAGGGTTAAATCACTATGCCAACAGGATTTTTTAGCATTTTTCTAAGTTTTTAGTGATAACACATCGATTCCTGGGTCTGGAACGGGGCTTCAAGCACTTTGGGAAATAAGGACCAGTCTAATGTACATAAAAGAAAATAAAATTACCTATCTTTTTACCGCGAAAAATTGATATTACCGTTCGTCGTTTTTTTTATTACACACCATAAAGTGCAATTTTTTGAAATCGTTATAACTCGAAAACTAAATGTCAAACCTGTAAAAAAAAACATGATTATCAAAGGTTATTAGAACCATACACTACTTTAATTTTAAGTCATTTAATGGGGCAGATCCTGAGTAAAACTTAAACTGAAAAAAGTAGTTTTTCTGCCTGACGCGATAACTGGAGCAAAAAGCATTAATCAAGTTCAAATTTTAGATTTAGTTAGCATTATAAAGCACTTCGATCCCTATGTTTGGGTTGCTTACGAAACCAATTAGTTTCAAAGATACTGAGCTTCAAAATTTTTTTTCTCACCCTGTATACTATGAATCGTTTTTTAAAGTGATACGATAACTGGAGTAAAAAGGTAATAATTAATTTAAAATTCTGGATTAAGTTAGCATTAAGCTTCAAAATATAATTCATTAAATAATATACATTTATCAATAATTGAAAAATAATTTTTAATAAAAATAAAAATAAAGTGGATCAGGCTTCTTGCATAATATTGTGCATAATATTGCTTCCTTTATCCTGTTGCAAACAAGCATGTCATTAATATATTGTAAATCAGTGGAAAGTATAACTTTTCCACTTCATTCGTAATTAGTTTAGAAAATATTATGCGATTGGGGATACCACTTTAAACAAAGTTTTATATCATCCATTTTAGCACTTCTATATGTAACTTTCATTAAATAGTAAGATATAAAACATTGTATAACGAGTCGCCTTTAGTGCACTCGTTGCGTCTCTCTCCCCTACGAAGTACCAACAAGAGTAAGAGTGAGAGAGAGTGTGAGAAAGCTTGCGCTGACCATGCGGTCGCGCTCCGCGCCGCGACACTTAGCAGTTTACCAAGCCGAATAGTCGCGCCGATTAGCTCGCTACCTTTGTCTTCGCTCCTCTTAATTCCGCGAACTCAAGCTACAGCGTCCGTGCGTATTCCGGAGAATTGCTGCTGCGACAGTGACGTGTTGGTTCTATATCGTGCTACTTCTAGCAGTGCAGTTGTTTTGCCGCTCGACTTCCCGCTACACCCAGCCACATACAAGGCCCCGATGCATCCTTCCTGCCGTCCAGGGAGGGGCCCCCGTCACCCTTTCTGCGCCAATCCGATCGAAGCCACGAGGCATCTAGCGAGTCTGCACGAGCCGCATCTGTAAGTACCGGCTAGATCGCAATACTCTCTCTCTCTCTCTCTCTCTCTCTCTCTCTCTCTCTCTCTCTCTCTCTCTCTTTGCATTATTCGCTCTGCTTCGTCTCTCTATCTCTTACCCCGCGCTGTACCTGTATTAGAACCAGAATCGTTACATAAACGAAACAGTTATCATTACTCGGCCTGTGTGATTTCGCTCCTGACTCTTTCATTTCCCGCGCGTTTCTCTTAGATTTAACTCGCAAATAAGGACGTGCACGTTCAGCATATTGCGCTACGGGCCAGGCTTCGAATATCCTACAAGAAGCCTGCAACGAGCTGCTGCATTTTCTTCTCTCGCATTACGACAGATCAGTGGATGCGCCACTGATCGCTTATACATGGGATAAGAACCCCATTATAATTGTTTTAAGGAAATGTAAAAGAAAATTGAAAAATATTTTAGCTGAGTTTATAGACAACAATTGAAATATAAAAACTATTACCTTTCCTTAAAAAAAACGCTCCGAGATATAATGGTGGTGAGGAAACGATATCATTTAAATGTAATTAATACAAAAAACCGCTGCCAAGTCCTTGGCACTTAGCTTCCTCCTATTCCGTTTTTTGTTATTGTTTTAAATGTAATAGTAGATTGTGCTAACGCCACACGAGTTGCACTTACTACTTTTCCATGAGTGGGAGGTATTATGCATTTTTGTGCATCAACTAGCCGTGGATTATTCGTTATTTGACGCACGTCAATGACAATGTATGGTCATTATTAATTATATTAGCATCACAAATGTACTAAAGAAAAAGTAAGAAAAATCTACGATGTGCATGCTGCTAAGAGCAGCTGTTTGGAAAATTTTTTGCGCGCATCATCCAAAATTTGTAACCTTTATTATATTTATTATAAGTTGTTTAAAATAAGTAAGATTTATAAATTTCACATAATGAGGGCCACTAATGGTGTTACCATCAGGATGATAACACGAAAACTCTGGCTGTAAGCACCAAAATTTTTATTTTTTAACAATAAAAAAATTTTGTATTCAAATTCAATGAATGAAAGATAAAAATTTTGGTGCTCATAGCCGTGTTATCATCCTGATGGTAACACCAGTACTGGCCGTCATTATATGAAATTTATAAATTTTACTTTTTTTAAACAACTTATAATACAATAAATATAATAAAGGTTACACATTTTGGACGATTATCAGCTGATTATCAGCTATTTATCAGCTGATTATCAGCTATTTATCAGCTGATTATCAGCTATTTATCAGCTGATTATCAGCTATTTATCAGCTGATTATCAGCTATTTATCAGCTGATTATCAGCTATTTATCAGCTGATTATCAGCTATTTATCAGCTGATTATCAGCTATTTATCAGCTGATTATCAGCTATTTATCAGCTGATTATCAGCTATTTATCAGCTGATTATCAGCTATTTATCAGCTGATTATCAGCTATTTATCAGCTGATTATCAGCTATTTATCAGCTGATTATCAGCTATTTATCAGCTGATTATCAGCTATTTATCAGCTGATTATCAGCTATTTATCAGCTGATTATCAGCTATTTATCAGCTGATTATCAGCTATTTATCAGCTGATTATCAGCTATTTATCAGCTGATTATCAGCTATTTATCAGCTGATTATCAGCTATTTATCAGCTGATTATCAGCTATTTATCAGCTGATTATCAGCTATTTATCAGCTGATTATCAGCTATTTATCAGCTGATTATCAGCTATTTATCAGCTGATTATCAGCTATTTATCAGCTGATTATCATTAACATTTTATCTCTTATAAACGCATATTTATAACCATCAGCTTTAATAAAAATATTAAGCTGAAATCACCTGATAATCAGCTGACGTTTTGAAGCCAATTTCAGTACATACCCATAGTTGCCTCTTAGTACCTCGTAATCGTTTTCTGTATTCCCACAGTCGCCTTTGGGACTCTATAGTTGCTTTTTTATAAGCCTTTAATAGCCTTACTGACATTTGTGAATGTTTTCTATATTCCCACAGTAGCCTTTTTGACCTTTGCAATCGTTTTCTACATACCCACAGCCGCCTTTTAGATCCTTGGCGTTGTTTTCTATACTCCCATAATCACCTTTTAACATTTTAAAGCTCATTTCAGTACTCCCACAGTCGCCTTCTCCTTATAAACCTCTCACTCTGCCTATTTAACGCATAAGTAAACTTTCCACCACTTACTTTGGCACCCCACACATATTTTATCTTATATACCTCCCTACTGCAAAATCTCACATGAGATCACCGGAGGTGAAGCCCAGGAGTTGCTCTACCAAGCGGGTAGGGATTCTCCTGGGAGATTTCCCTCGACCGGAGGGACAGCCCGGGGAGAGATCCAACAGACGTTAGAATAGCTTCTGGGAGAGAGGTCTCACCGGAGATCCGCTCATCATATCATTATAAAAAGCAAAAATATTTTTTTAAAAATCGAAAAATGGCCATGAAATAGTCATAAAATAGTCCAAATCTTAAAAGAAAATGTACTAAAATTCAGAATCAGAAAACATATATGCATGTTTAATCTTATTACGATCGATCACGTGGTTCCAGAATTATAACGGTGTGCGCACGCACACACACACACACAAAAAACCATCTGCACGGACATTTTATAAAACTATGAAAGCTCTCAAAATATACTAAGCGTAAATTATCAAATTATATGGTTTAACAAAAATAATAATGTTCAGTCACACAAGGTATACGGGGTGAGAGTTGAAGAATTCGAATCTTAATATCGTTTAAACTAAATTGTTTCATAAGCTACAAAAAGAACCTAGCCGAACGAATCAAAAGATCAATCTATTCCTAAAATTTCAACTCAATTTATAGCTTTTTACTCCCGTAATCGTACGACATAGAAAACCCATTTTTTTTAGTTTTTAATTTTTATCTCAAAAACTAGTCGCCAAAATGGCTTAAAATTTTTACAACTAGTAGATATCATTGTTTTTTTATTGTCATGATTTTTTGCAAAACATTTAACTATTTATTTTTTGAGTTATATGTTTTTCGAAAAATTACCTTTTATATTATAAAAAATGAACTGATCGGTCAATCTAGAAAATCTTGCGGAAAAAAGTAGACAATTTTATGTTCTTTCAGATACACTATTGTTAAATATATTGTAGAAATCATATCATTAAACAAAA
The DNA here is from genome assembly GCA_012977825.3 of Pteromalus puparum. NCBI lineage: Eukaryota > Metazoa > Arthropoda > Insecta > Hymenoptera > Pteromalidae > Pteromalus > Pteromalus puparum. The sequence goes on along the minus strand of CM053169.1, from coordinate 31,984,790 downwards.
GCAAAAATATTTTTTCAAAAATAGAAAAATGGCTATCATATGGCCATAAATGGTCAGAATCATAAAAAGAAAAATGACCGAAATTCAGAATTAGAAAAAATATACGCATGTCAAATTTTATTACTATTCGTCGCGTGGTTCCAAGCCATCCGTACGGACATTTTCTAAAAACGTATGATTCGTACTCCAAACGCCTCCAAATGCGTTTCTACGAAGTATTAGCGAAACTGAACATTTTACTATTACAAAGCTTCCTCTTAGGAGGAAGCAATTACGTTAAATAAACAAAGTGTTAGTAAATAAGATGTTAGGTAAAAAAGGGAGGGTGATGTCTCTTGGAGATCAGCTTAACAATCAGCTCTGCAAGCTTTGCGAAAGAAAGATAGGGGGAGAGAGAGGGAGAAAGAGAGAGATTCAATTATATATAACTACCCTGATACTTCTTTTTGTTAAATTTCCTGAATTTTTCAATAAATTTACTTTTAAAGTCATATATACATGTTTAGGCTAGCTTATTTGCATTTTAAACCTTAAAATGTGATAATCGAAGGGTTTGATCCGGACTCCGACTACTTTCGTACGGTGAAAAGATACCTTTTTATAGTGCAAATGTACCTGTACAAGAGCCAGAATGGCAGAAGCCTTTGTTTTTTGTTTTCATGGTACACCAATAGTGAAAAACCCTCAGAATTGATTCTAATAAGTCATAATAGCTGTGACAAAGGACGTCAGACTCCTTTTTACTAACATAAACAACCACTGTGGTATTTTTATGATGGATACGTCCTTTGTCTACAGCTATTATTAGTTATTTGAATTATTTCTGAGGGGTTTTCACTACTAGTGTCCCATACAAACAAAAAACAAAGGCCTCTGCCATTCTGGCTCTTACACAGGTACTTTTGCACTATAAAAAGGTATCTTTTCACCGTACGAAAGTAGTCGGAGTNAAGGTTTAAAATGCAAATAAGGTAGCCTAAACATGTATATATGACTTTAAAAGTAAATTTATTGAAAAATTCAGGAAATTTAACAAAAAAAAGTATCAGGGTAGTTTTAGTTAAAACTGCATCCATTATGAGCTACAAATCATTGAAAATAGGCAAAAAATGCAAAAATCCCAATAAAACACCAACTTTGACCAGCTATAACTTGAAGCCAAGTGAAGGGTTCGCGCTGAAAATTTTTTTGGGAGCCACGGGCATCCTATAGAACATATATATATAAAGTTTGAACCAAAAAAAAATTTTTCATCTTCTATTTGACAGAGAACCACACACACACACACACACACACACACACACACACACACACACATATATATATATATATATATATATGGCTATAAGAAGAAGTCAGTTATAGCTAGTCCGAAGAAATCTTTGATGAACCGCATGCGCTTGCAGTGCGAGAACCATCGAAGGCGCACAGGTTCATTGCGCTTTGATGTACCGCACGTGTGTTTTAGCCCTGCTGAGGTGTCTAGGAAGTGAAAATCAGTGCACCAACGTCTGAGTGGAAGGGGTGCAAGTTTTGAGTGTATTTAAGCTGCGCTGCGTCCCCGTATTGGTACAAATTTTCGAGCTTCATACAGTCGAGAAAGCAGTTGTAAGTATATTCTAATAAATGTATTTTATCATTAAATTCTCATCAATAATATTAAGCATTAAATTTTTTCATAGAGAAATGGATTTGATTGTTGATACTGAGGGCTTCAAGGGACAAAACGGTGAATTCATACCCCTATAGCACCCGATATTTTGGCAACATTGCCTCAACAGTGCATTGCAAGACTAGCTAGATTCGGCAATATTGCCAGAGCTTAGAACAACATTGCTGCAACCATAAGGCAATGTTGCCACGCACCAAAATGTCCGCTTTTTCATTGCAAAGTTGGTTATCTCCCACATAGGTCCCAATATTTTGGGAACATTGCCTAAAGATTCCATTACCAGATTTTGCAATATTGCACGGATCCTTATTAATGTTTCTTGAACTATTCAAGGAACATTGCTACTAGATTGTACAATATTTAATTAATATTGCGATAACCTTAAATTATTTTCGCATCATTATAAAAATTGTTATACTAATACGGAAATAATTTAAAGTTATCGCAATATAATTTAAATATTGTACAATCTAGTAGCAATGTTCCCAAAATAGTTGCACAATATTAATGAGGATTCGTGCAATATTGCGACAACTAGGAATGCAATCTTCAGGCAATGTTCCCAAAATATTGGGACCTGTGTAGGAGACAACCAACCTTGCAATGAAAAAGCGGACATTTTGGTGCGTGGCAACATTGCTTAATGGTTGCAGCAATGTTATTCTAAGCTCTGGCAATATTGCCGAATCTAGCTAGTCTTGCAATGCAATGTTGAGGCAATGTTGCCAAAATATCAGGTGCTATAGGGGTAGTCAAGGAGTTGGCATACATTAATCCCAACGAGCCAGCAGCAGTAGCTCAACTAGCAACGTTTCAATCACCGGACTCATGGTACAACTTGCCGAATGACCTCAAGTGTGCCAATCTATGGTTGAAATACTCGTTTCACGGATTAAATTTGAGCGATGGTGATCTTCTATACGACAAGTTGATTGAGTTTTGCTCCAGCCTTCTCGACTTATCACCTACAAGGAACGTTGTTGTTTGGGTAAAAGGTGTGCAGAAAAAGGCGTGGCTGCGTCATATTTCCCGGACGTCCGTAACATAGAAGATCTTGGCTGTCCATCCTTAAAGACATCAGGATTTTGACCTCCGCTGGTGTGTACACATCACCTTCCTGGCTGGAAGGAGAATTGCGCCGTTCAAAACCTCTGCGCTATAAATAAGTGGCTCTGGACGGTACGCCAGGATATTCTCTGTTCACTCCATTTGTGTGAGCATTATACATCGGATTCTGATTCAACGACATCGACATTAGACGAATAATTTATTATGTGAGTATTATATATTCCTATAACTAATATATATATTAAACAATATATATATATATATATATATTGTTTAATTATATTTACAGGATGTAATCGCTAAACGCTGTGGCAAAAGCTTCCTACGAAAAAAATTAAGGATTTGGAGATGAACAAAAAGTATAAGATATCAAAATGCAAGAAAATTCAGACCAGGTTCGGAGTAAAGGTAGTGCTGAAGTTGGATGCGAGTTTCGACGTTTTCCTGCCCACCAAAGTGAGCACTTTCCTTGTGGAAAACGCAGCCGAGAAGAAGAAGTTAAAGCAGGAAATAGAAAATAAAGATGTCTATCTCCAACACCTTGGTAACAACATTATTGAATTTGTTTAAAAAACCATTACATATTAACGTTTTATTTTTTTGAGTGTGTATTAGGGTGGTTCAAAATTTCCCGACTTTCGAGTTTTCAATTTGTAACCCCTTGAAAAGCTTAAATACATAAAAAAAATAAAGTAGCTGCAAGGAGGGCGCTGTGCGATGAATTTTAAAGGTCTCTACCTCCGAAAGAAAATCGTTATTTTTCGTTTTTTTCAGAATTTCCGTTCTTTTTTCGATTTTTGCTATTAAAGCTATATAAAAGTTTTCTTAGGTCATCAGAAGTGTTTTTTATACACTATAACCTATTATATAAGTTTCGACTCACAGCTAACCCAAGACAAAATTTTACCCGTTCAAAAGTGATAATTTTTGTCAATTTTGAACGAAAAATGCGGGCAATGCGACAATTCTCCGCTCGCCCATTCTTATTTCTTAGTCAGAACAGGTAAGGGCTCCTTTAGAAGTGAATTTGTGCTACTATTTACTGAAAAAATGCGAGAGAAAGCGAGATATAATATGTTTGAAACGCCGAACGATTGATTATATTTATTTTGGTTTACCCATCAGTCCCATACCCAATACTATCGATGCTAGTCGATACCATCAGTTTCAATAAAATAAGAACCTCAGTTTCAATAAAATACCAAGGACGAATTACTTTGCATTAATATTTATCTTTTTATACCTCAACACTCTATCCAAACAAATATTTATATTTTTTCGACAAACAATTGAACCCGAGAAAGTTTTTTCCAAAATATGCATTATGGGACATGAAAAAAGAACGATAGTTCGTTATTTTTGAAATATTTGAATATATTGGTCGTTATAAAACTGTCTGTTTCTACGGGAATAAATGCTTCGTTGCATTAGTCAATCAACGGCGTTTACTGCAATTTATTCCTTATTTAATATTATTGTAAGTTAATAACTTATTATTTATGCACTAAGCGTTATATCACGATTTATGTACTTTTTGACACTCTGTTTTGCGAAATTCGATTTCTCCTAGCTGCGTAGCGTGCGCGAAATGCCTGATTTTCACACTAGTGCGCGAAACTCTGAATTTCGCGTACGCTCATCTGCTAAGAACGTAGATTCACACACTCGTGTCAAAAAATTTTATACGATACCCTTGTGCGTAGGTGATCATCACACTCGCTTTTTTGTCCCCCTCGCTACGCTCGTGCGAAAATCGCCTACTTTGTGCACTCGTATCGTAATATACTATTTTATACTATGATAGGTAGTTCCTAATACTTTTTCAGTCTCTCAAGGTTAACTCAGCAATGACAAAACAAAACAAGACTGATATTGTAAGAAATGAAAAGTCAAACTTTGATGATAATTATTTACCAACAACTAGAGATGTTTTAAGCAAGTTTGTATATTATCATTTATATAAAAAAAAAAATACAATTACGAACAGCTCTATTATTGTAGCAAAAAGTTTGATAAATCTTTGGACAACATTTAATATATCTTTAAGGTAATTTATTATGCGATACAATAATTCACAATGACTATATTATCAAGTTCTTCATTAGTTACACCTGATTTAATTTAGGTATATTGGGCAGGTAACCATCAAAGTAAGAAAGCTCTTTGATGAATGGAACAAACTGATTCGTAGAAAATCAAACAAAAAAATATATAAATACAGTACCATTGATGGTTACAAAATGTATATAATAAAACGTTCGGCGTTTCAAACATATTATATCTCGCATTCTCTCGAATTTTTTCAGTAAATAGTAGTACAAATTCTCTTCTAAACGAGCAAGGGCTGGAAGGACCTGTTCCGACTAAGGAATAAGAATGAGCGAGCGGAGAATTGTCACTATGCCCGCATTTTTCATCCAAAATTGGCAAAAATGATCAATTTTGAACGGGTAAAATTTTGTCTTGGGTTAGCTGTGAGTCGAAACTTATATAATAGGTTATAGTGTATCGAAAAAAACATTTTTGATGACCTAAGAAAACTTTTATATAGCGTTAATAGCAAAAATCGAAAAAAGAACGGAAATACTGAAAAAAACGAGAAATAACAATTTTCTTTAGGAGGTAGAGACCTTTAAAATTCTTCGCACAGCGCCCTCCTTGCAGCAACTTAATTTTTTTTATGTATTTAAGCTTTTCAAGGGGTTACAAATTGAAAACTCGAAAATCGGGAAATTTTAAACTACCCTAGTGTGTATGCTAAATTATTTTTTAACATAGGGGTTACTAAGATTAAGGATTTTTCATTTGCTATATTTTATTATTTTGTATTATCATCTGCTAGAATATTGTAAGGATTTTTTATGCTTTTATTTGTAAACGTGTCTCTTCATTATTTTTTTATTAACGGTTTCTCGACAGCTTACTATCATCAAGTATTATACATTAAATTTACATAAAGAAAATTACTGTAGAGGATTAGTAGACGTATTATTATATTATTATTTGCTATATTACACTAATTTTGAGGATTTTTCAATGCTGTTATACATAAACGTATTTTACGCACTTAATTAATACTAATTAATTGTTTATTAATAATTTACTCGATACACTGAAAATTATGGATCGATGGTGCAGTTTCTAGTCGATAAGGTCGTTATCAAGTACACATTTATACACTCCGCGTTCTTGTATGTTACATCAACGTATAGGCTAAGTAAATAAATATATATGTATGCACGATATTTCACAGTTCTTCTTTAAAATCTTTAGCCGCCAATTTCACTGTTAATCGTAAATATTGCATTTAAGGATTTTTAAGTTTATACTTTAGTTATAAGAATTTATACTTATGTAATAAATAATTTCAATGCGTTTTAGTTAAGAATAATATAATAAGAGTTTTTGTGTGTTTTTTTTCAGTGATGTATAATAAATAAGGATTTTTAAAAAATGATTATTGTATTTATATTCCCACCTTAAAATCCTTCGTCAGTCGATAAAAAAAAATCCTTTATGCACCTACTCGGTAATGGAGGAAGCCGCGGCACTCGCGCCTTCCTAATGCGTCAGACTGATCCTTTATTCCTTCATCATCCCAATCAACCTGCCGATTGTTCATGTTAAAGTACTTTAGGAAAACCGGCTATTCTTAAAATGTCAGCCCTCTAGGTGCCCCCTAGCTCCCGTAATAAATTATTTAATTTTCGAAAATCGTGAAAAAATGGCTATTTCTAAAAATCTGCACAGGGTTACCTAATTTTTTTAAGCCAAAATATAGGAATCTTCTCTTTATAACGTCAGCTTTGCGGCAAAAAATGTCCAAAAACCTCAGACTCAAAGGGGCCTTTTCTGTAGGGCAAAACGTAAACACTTATTTTTTTGACTTTTTGCGTATCTTTGATTGTATGCCATTTTTTGCAGTTGATTTAAGCTCTCTCTTAAAATCTTTGTCTTGAAAAAACCTTCAATTCCTCTTTTGAAGAGCTCAAATTTATCATTCCAATAAAAAGTTATAGACCTTGAAATACAGCCTATTTTTCTAAAATCGTCATATATGCACCCCTATATCTCAGGTCAATCTGCCCCAATCTAGCTTAAATTTTCAGGAATGATAGTCAAAATATAATAGAAAAAGATGCAATTATTCTAGTTTTGTTTATTTGGGTATTAGCATATCTACGAAGTCCTCGAAGTTGAGGTTCAGGGCTTTATTTAACCATTTTTCGCGTTATAGGACGAACAGTCGCGCATTACTGGCATACTTTAGTTTTGGGGCTACCTGAGCAAAAAAATTGCTTGAAGTTCTTGTCTCAGAGAGGCCTTTCATTTCTTTTTTGGTGAGCTCATTTTCATTGGTTGAATCCAAAGTTACAGCCCTCACAAGACAGCCTACTTTTTCGAAATCACAACGGTTTCGTAGGTTAGCTTGTAGTACCTTAACCATTTTTGCCGTACTCTTTTAGGGCTTCGCGAAAAGCCTTACACTCAATCAAATACACTCAACAAACAATGTGTTTTGTTGCGTCTCGGCAAAGAAATAGCACTCAGCTTCGGCCGTGCATTTAGTAGCTTTTTGCTGCCCTCCTCTGCACCAATAGTAGTTCGCGCTGCGGTCTGGGCCTTTGCAGGTCGCGCTTCGATACCCGTATCTCAAGCATCTGTAGCAGCACTCGACGACTTGTCGTCGTCGGATCCTGCAGTTAAACTAGCCCAGTTTGATACAGGCTGACTCGAGCAGCATTCTGGCCATCGTCTCCGTCACGGTGACGAGATGGAATAATCATAATAATAATATCAATAATAATGTAATCCTTGATTATTAATTTGGTTATGTACATTGAAAGCGTTTTATGTTTTATATGCTTAAGTACAATTTCTGGTTAATTTGGACCCGTTTTTATTACAATAAAATATGCAAACAAAACTGGCTATCGCTTAAGATTTATTGAAAAATGCTGTAACCAAATTAATTCCTTGCACAATTTTGTTTTCAGACGACTACTCTTATTGGTTTGTTGAAGACTGCAAGACTTTTGCGTTTAGTTAGAGTCGCGCGAAAAATCGACAGATATAGCGAGTACGGAGCTGCAGTGCTTCTATTGTTAATGGCGACGTTTGCTTTAATAGCTCACTGGATGGCATGTATATGGTACGTAGTAGTGAAACTTTTTTTATGTATACGGTTTTTTATATAATATCTTAAGCAAAAGTTTTTGTGAGTTTGATTTTTGGTCTATTGAGCAACTGTCTTTTACAATCTTAGTGATGTTTAAGAAAAACATTATTATGCAAATACCAATTAAATACGCACTCTATGCTAAGACAGCAATCCTACGTCTGCTTTTGTGGATAAGAGATTGGATATGAATAATCTACCGACACTTGTGAATTGCCTTCCAAGCAAAAATATAACATAGTACTTTATATTATAGTTTGCTTTAGCAGAGACAGTTGAGTGTATAAATTGATGAGAAACAGTGAGGTAGACGGGAGGATTGTTTATAATAATGGTTTATTGTAACTTATATACAGAGCATGCCTAGCATGCATGTGCTCTCCAAGAGCGTACAGCAACGAGTGGGCAGTGTCGTATTCGCGCAGAGACCATATATCGTACGACTCACATATATATAGTACTGGTGGGGAGTCGCACATGTGTGTGTCTATCCTATTTGCTATGCTACCTACGGTTCGCAACGAGACGAGACTCAATGTCGAGTAGTTGCGCATAGCACTTCTGCGCATCCTATCTCTAGATGCTATGGTATAGTGTACAGACAAATGTACTATTCATATTCTAACACGTCTCCTTACATTTGTACTGTACATTATGATTTTATATTCAACAATTCTCTAAATTTTACAATTTTTTCTTTACATAGTGCTTTAGTAAAAATGTCCGCGACATTTTCATTAGAATCGATTTTACAAACCTCGATCAATTTTTCTTTTACACTCTCATGAACAGTATGATAGTGTATTTCAATGTACTTGGAATTCTTTGTCATGTTTCCTTTGTTTGCAATATTTATCGCACCTGAATTATCTTCATAAATTTTTATCGGTTCACTTATATCTATGTCGAATATTTTTACTAATTCTCGAATATATTCTAGTTCGCTTACAACTTCGGATAAAGCAACATACTCTGCATATGTTTCCAAACATTTGCAATACATACCCTGTCGTAGATTTTCGATCTATGATATCTTCAGCCCAGTCGGCATCAACATAACATTCTATAATATTACAACTTTCATTCTTTTTATAATACAAAATCAGATCTTTCGTTAAATACAAATATTTTAACACTCTTATAGCATATTTCCAATGTGTTTCATTATAACTATCTTGGTATCTACTATGGTAATTTACACTGAAGCTTAATCCGGTCTCGGTTTTGAACTTATGTATAATAAAGCACATATCAAGTTTCTATACTTTATGTTTGACTCGCAATTTTCAGCCATTTCGAGTTTTAGATTTGTTTCCATAGGAGTACTATACAATCTACTATCTATTATTTTATATTGATCAGCTAGAGACTCGATGTATTTCGTTTAACTTAGTTTCATTTCACAATTGTTGCAGTCATATTCAATATTTATTCCAAGATACTCTTTAATTTTTCCTAAATATTTCATTTTGAAGCGGCGACACGCCAGATGGCGCGAGCGGCGCACCGCGGGCACACCTATATAAAGCAGGCCGCGCAGCGCAGCGGCAGTTCTACTTGAGCTGAACTCCTGGCGGCATTGTACGCACACGTTACCGAGAGGAACAGCTAGAGATAGACCGACGCCAACGACGGCGTCTCGTGAGCACACGTGACGATACTGTTAGCGAACCCGAAACTCCAAGTTGTCGTCGTGCGCACACGAGACAACCAGGAGTAGCCGAACAGCGCCGAGTCTCGTCTACGTGAGCACACGTAGCCGATACCCGACGTTGCCACCTGCTCTTGAACACCCGTCCCAAGGGACTGGTTGTTTTCCCAGCCATCGTGAGCATACGGGGCTGAGAAAATAACTAAAGCCCCGCCGACGATTCCCCAGGTCGTGCGCACACGTCCTGGCGAAACACCGGCCAACTCCTGCCCGTGCGAAACCGACCACCCGCCGACCTCTCGAGATTCGCCTGGTCACTGTGAGCACACAGGACTAGGAGAAGAACGAGACGAGCGACCTCGATCCGTAGAGCCGTGCGCTCACGACTCCATGGACTCGAGGGAAACCTAACCTCCGAAAACCCGTCGTTAACCCGAACCCGTTTCACCGTCCGAAACTCCGATACCGCGTCCGTAAAACCGATAACCACACCGAAACCACGTAACTCCGGCTACGTCGTGTTAATGTACCGTTAACCGCACTTGTTTAAGCCAGACCGATTGTAAAGGCGAAATATTCTAAACAAACTGCGATCTCGATTTCCGTTACAAATGGAGACTAATAATTGAACGATCAACTTGTTATCTTAATTATTAGAATATATCTATGTTGTTATTAATTACATAAACAGTCTCTTCAATTAACCTTTCCCCTAACCAAATCCTGGCGTCCGGCCGACTACTCAACACACGGGGAAAGTCGAATCGTTACATGGCGCTCAGACAGGGACCGTTTTGGAATATTTCGCCTACTACTCGCGCGTAATTGTAAAAGAGACATAGAGGAGTAAGAAAACCGGGAATTTTTTTTCTTTTCTCGAGCACGATGAAGGTAAGCTGGGTTTACCGCCTGAATAAGGCACAACTAATCGCCGAACTACAAGAAAAGGATCTTGATACCGAGGGAACAGTAGTGGAGCTCCGCCAGCGGCTAGTCCGATATGTCCGAAAATCTCCACAAGAATTCGCTGCGAAACAGGAGGACCCCAAAGATTACGACGAAGAGGTGGATTTAAAATAGGATCTAGAGACCAAACGCTCAGAGATTATACAACGGACACTCGAGGAAATTCGCCGAGTAGGCACGTCCACCCCAGCCAATGACACGCAGAAACACCCACCTAGCGAAAACAAGGTCCTCGACCAGATACGCAAATGGAACTGCCACTTCGAGGGGAAAGACGTATATACATTCCTCGAAAGAGTCCGGGATTTGCAGGAGTCCTACGGCTTTACGAGCGCACAGCTGCTTCAGGGGGCACCGGAACTTCTCCGAGGTGAAGCACTCCAATGGCGGAGAAACTACGCAAGCGACTGTGAGACCTGGGAGGAGCTGGAGGAGAGGCTCAGAAATTTTTACTTGTCAAGTGGAGAACAACGAAATTTAACCAGACAAATCGCCGAAAGAATACAAAAACCGAACGAAACTATACGCGCATACTGTAACGCGTTAACGACATTGATGAGAAGAAGAGGAGGATACACGCCGGAAGAACACCTCGACAACCTATACTATAACATGAAACCGGAACTACAACTAAGAGTACGTAGGGGAGAGATCAAAGATGTACCGAACTTGATACAACGAATCGATGAAGAGGAAATCGCGGATAAGTTACGCGAACATGAGCGAAAAACGGCTATCAACAGCACAGACACCAGTAAGAATACCAGAACCAGCGACTACTATGACCGAGCGGAATGCTGTTGGCGTTGTAAGCAACGCGGCCACACCCGCGTCACGTGCAAAAACCAGCCACGAAAATTCTGCTCAGTATGCGGAAAAGATGGCGTTCTAACCCGTGACTGCCATGGATTCCCGGACCGCTCGGGAAACGCGCGAAGGGACGAAGGGGGCTGTGAGTTCTTTTGTGACCCCAGAGACAGCAATGGTCGGTCAAAATAATGGTTGGCGGCACGGAAACCAGGAAACTATCGCCACACTAGCGGACGGCTCAACCACCGAGTTAACGGACGACGTGGAGGGTAAAGTGACAATCCTCGGCAACAGTATCAGGAACAGGTTTATCGTCATGAAGGGACTACACCACGAAATGCTACTGGGAATGGACGCGTTAAGGAAACTAAACATCCGGCTGTTTATGGCTGGAGTTCCCTTCCAGCTATAAACAGCCGGATGTTTAGTTTCCTTAACGCCGAACTCAGACATCAATATTGTCAATAAGCGACACCGGTATCCGGGAAATCACCGAAAAACAACAAACACGGGTGGATGATTCACTTAAGCAGCTCTACTGACCACGAAACCCCGCTATGCAGCAAATCATCGACGACGTGGTCGAGGAGATGTTGCAAGAGGACGTGATTGAGCCATCGGATAGCGCCTGGAGCTCCAATATAGTTCTTGCAAAGAAAAAAGATGGAAAACGACGCTTCTGCATAAATTTTCAAGGCATCAATAAAATCAGTATTAAAGACGCACACCCGCTACCACAGGTCCACGCAACATTGAACAAACTTCGAGGAGCGAAGTATCTGACCACCATCGATTTGAAAAATGGGTACTGGCAAATACCTCTAGCGGAAGAGATCAAACAGTACACCGCCTTTACGTTTCCCGGACGGGGTTTGATGCAGTTCAAAGTACTACCGTTCGGGTTACGTTCGGCACCAGCAGCCTTCATGCGCTTGATGAACGCGGTTATAACCCCAGATCTAGAACCAAATGTATTCTGCTACCTCGATGACATAGTAATAGTGACAGAGGATTTCGAGCACCACCTGCAACTGATTAGCGAAACATTGCGCCGTCTACGTGAAGCCAAACTAAAACCGAACTGGGAGAAAAGCCATTTCTGCCGAAAGCAACTGAAGTACCTGGGACACTTGGTAAACGAAGACGGGCTGCACACGGATCCAGAGAAAGTGAAAGCAATCACGGAACTACAACCACCAACGAACCTCAAGGAACTACGTCGATTCTCCGGGTTAATCTCCTGGTACAGGAGATTTATACCACAAGTAGCAAAGAAAACAGCCCCGCTCAATAGGCTCCTGAAAAAGAAAGTAAAATGGGATTGGGGCTCCGACCAGCAGGAAGCATTCGAAGCACTCAAGAAAGACCTTGTACGCGCTCCAGTGTTGGCATGCCCGGTCTTGAATTCGACAGTGACGTGTTCTCCAATAATAGAAGTGGAGAAGAAAATAATAGTACTGATGATGAAGATACTGATGACAGGGATGATAACGATGTAGACGACCATCACGATGACGATTCAAGCGTTGATAGTGAGAGCGACGCTAGTACGGAGGGTTCATTCGAAGATGAGAGAGAGGAAACAACTACAACAATAGAAGATGTTCGAGTACTATCAGAAGACGCAGCGCAACGTGTAAACGAACGTAAGTTTTTTTATTAACTTGTTCTTTTAAAGCAGATTAAATATTAGACTAATTTTTAAAATCTTCCTAGAGCCCAAGAAATCCAACGGTTTCACGATATGATCGAGGACAAAAGTTCGGCTTTATATACAGAGAAACATTTACTCAAAGTTTAAGAATGTGTTCGGGAAAGTTTTTATGGTCCTAGGGAACCATAATTTTCTTGTAAAAAATATTGTTTTAAATTATCAGGTAATAATTCACCGATACATGTGGCTACAAGAGGAAGCGCAGACCGAGAGGAGGCGTGGCTACAAGTAGGCTCTGGTACCACACGAGGGGAGGAAGCTGAAATTCGACCTCCAGGCGAGAGATTTGTGATCGCTGAGGAGAGCGAGCTATTTATCCGTAAGTTTAACGTGTTAGGAAAAAGTATTTTCATCATACGTGCACGAAAAAGGCCACTTTCCATGCATGTAAAATGAATGGAAAATCGAGTTTTTCCAGAAAAATTTACTCCCTTGGGAGGAAAAAGTATTTTCCTTCCAAGGGAGTAGTTTTTTCCTCACTCTGCAGACTATTCGATATGTGTTTTTAAAACTTTCAAAATTTTCAAAATTTTTTGAAATTTTTCAAAATTTTCAAAATTTTCAAAATTTCAATACAAATTTGTTTTACTTTGAAAAGTCCTCGAATTNTACCACACGAGGGGAGGAAGCTGAAATTCGACCTCCAGGCGAGAGATTTGTGATCGCTGAGGAGAGCGAGCAATTTATCCGTAAGTTTAACTTGTTAGGAAAAAGATTTTCACTACGCATAAATGATCCGACAGACGAGGACATAAATACAATAGTCTGGCTAGAACTCGCAATACGCGATATTCATGCGTATTTGTGTTCATTAGCAACGCATAAAAACGATTTAATAGGTATAAGTGTGAGAAGTAGATATTTTGAACACGGTGTAGCCGGGTTGTCTTTGAGACCTGTAGAAAATTTTACTTACGAGGATTTATGGGAATTGATTAGCAATATAACTCAAAGCAATGATGATTTCGTTATTGACAATAGTTTTGAAATACATACAACTTACGTTAAAATGCCAATTGGATCAGGAGCACATAGAAAAACAAATTTAAATATTAACAGTGTTGCTCAAAGATCAATAGTCTCGATTCGAAATAATGATAATTTATGTTTACCGCGCGCACTTGTAGTAGGAGAAGCACATATAGCATTAAAAACGCGTGATAATGTTGAAATAAAAAAAGCCTGGCGTATCATTTGCGATGGGCGCCGAAAAATGCAAAAAGAACTGGCTAAAAAACTGACGCAAGATGCCTGTGTTATTATACCACGTAGAGGATGCGGTGTACACGAAATAAAAAAATTTGTTTGACGGACGCGTGTATTTCGAGGGGGAAGACACTGAATTGTATAAAACCATCTCTATTTTTTATGACGCTACTGAGCATCATTTTGATACCATATTAAACCTTACTGGTGCTGCGAGAACAAAATTTTTTTGTGAATTTTGCAACAAACGTTATCATCATGTTGATCAGCACACATGCAAACGTATTTGTCCACGATGCTTTATCTCACCACCTTGTAATGCAGGCGAAAATAATGTTGAAATTATTAAATGTCGTTTGTGTAATCGTGATTTTTTCGGGGTTGATTGTTTTGAACACCATAAGATAAAAGGTTCTTATAAAAAAAATAATAAAAAATTATGCGATGTTTTAAAAATGTGTAAATTCTGTTGTAAATTAATTAATTGTAATCGTGGTAGGCATACGTGCGGTGTTCATTGGTGTAAGTACTGTAAAAAGAATCACAGCTATAATGAAATGTGTTACATGCAGCCAACAATCGACAAACCTGTAGAAAATAATCAGAAACGTAAAAAACAGCTTTTTATGTTTTATGATTTCGAGACACGGCAAGACATAGCTTATAAAGATCATGCAACAACTAAAATACATGTACCGAATTTATGCATAGTACAGCAGGCGTGTACAGATTGCATTGAAATCGATGATTTATCTCAATGGTGTTCGAGTTGTGGTATAAGAGAATATGTTTTTCATGAGCAGCCCGTCAAACGATTGATCGACATAAGTGTTCTCGAGCGCTCTGATTTTGATCAGATAGTATGTATTGCCCATAACGTGCGAGGTTTTGACGCGCAATTTATTCTGAAGGAATTAGCAGAACGATCAAATCAAGTATTTCCCAGTGTAATATTAAACGGTCAAAACTGAGTTCATTACCAAATTTGAGTTCATTACCAAAAACATTTGATTTACCACCAAGTAATAAAAAAGGCTATTTCCCACATCTTTTTAATACCGCTGCTAACCAAAAATACATAGGCCCACTACCTACAGTAGAATTTTACGGCCCTTATTCAATGCCGCATCGTGAAAGAAATGATTTTTACGCTTGGTATAACTCGCATTCATCTAATTATGTTTTTGATTTTAAAAAGGAAATTGTCGAATATTGTCGTATGGACGTTGAAATTTTGAGACGAGCATGTGTAGCTTTTAGAAAAATATTTCTTTCCGTTGCCGATACTGATCCTTTTATAAATGCAACAGCAATTGCATCTGCTTGCTCGCATGTGTTCAGAAAAAAATGTCTAAAGCCTGATACGATTGGTTTAATACCTCCGAACGGGTATCGTAGAGCCGACCGTCACTCACAAAAATCTATTGAGTGGTTGCTTCAGTGCGAGCGAGAAATAGGGCGTGAAATTATACACGCCAGGCGATCTCGGGAGTTTATGTTGCCTGAAAGACTTTTAGTAAACGTATTTTTACCACCACTACATGAAAATAACGAGAACTCCATAAATCTGAATAGTAAAGGTATAGTGTTTGAATATCAAGGGTGTTACACTCACGGGTGTCCAAAATATTTCAAAACCAACAGAGAAAAAGTCACACGATACGGGCGGTCTTTTAATGAATCATACGAGAATACATGTGCGAAAATTGAACGGCTTAAGTCTCTCGGTTATGAAACGCGAGAAATTTGGGAATGTGAATTCGATCGTACAACATCTAATAATCCTAAAATTGTTCGGTATATATCAAATCACCCGCTTATAACTAAAATTGTTTTAAATCCGCGTGATGCATTTTATAGTGGACGAACAGAAAACATAGTGATTTATTATGAAATCAAAAACCATAAGAAAATAAAATACACAGATATGTGCTCGTTTTATCCCTATGTGTGTGTAAAAAAGGTCAATTCCCTGTTGGACATCCCCGCATATTCGTAGGTACGGAGTGTGACACATTGACGGACGGAGAAAATAACGATTTATCACGCGTAGAAGGTCTTGTAAAATGTAAAATTTTACCTCCACGTAATTTATTTTTACCGCTCTTACCAATCAAAATGCACAATCGACTACTGTTTGCTTTATGTCGCACTTGCTGTCAAGAAATGAGGCAGGACGATTGTATTCACGAGAACATTAACGAGCGCGAATTCACAGGGACTTGGGTAGCTGATGAATTACGAAAAGCCATTAAACTAGGCTATCGTATCACAGAAATATACATAATTTGGCATTATCGCATGACGCGTTATGATCCAACGACTGGTGAAGGCGGATTATTTGCCGAATACGTTAATTTATTTTTACGCTTAAAACAACAATCTTCAGGATTTCCTTCTTGGTGTGTAGATGAATTAAATAAAATAAAATATATAGAAGAATACGCTCGAGATGAGGGTATAGTATTGGAACGTGATAAAATCGAAAACAATGCCGGATTGCGCTCGGTGGCAAAACTTTGTTTAAACTCTTTTTGGGGAAAATTTGGCCAGCGTAATAATTTAAAACAGACTGAAATTATTAAAACGCAGAATAGTCTTTTGAGTCTCTTATCAGACCCCGAAAAAAAAGTATTTGATATTTTACCCGTAACAGATGAGGTATTGTAGGTTAGTTGGAGATTTAAAGATGAAGCCGTAGAAATCTCCCCCATCACAAACGTTGTTATAGCAGCATTATACAGCTCAGACACGCCTTAAGCTTTTTGAATACCTCGAAAAATTAGAAACACGGGTTCTTTACTACGATACAGACTCATGTGTCTTTGTTTGCAACGAAAATCGCTCGAACGAGTATGTTCCACCACTCGGTTCATTGTCAGGCGATATGACTGACGAACTAAAAAGTTATGGTGCAGATACGTACATAAAGACCTTTTTATCCGGTGGACCAAAATTTTATGGCTTTCGCGCGATCACGCCTTCTACAAACTCTATAGTAGAGTGTTGTAAAGTCAAAGGCATATCATTAAATTGTATGCATTCATTAAAAATAAATTTTGATAGCATAAAAAATCTTCTTGATTGCACGTTAGCTGAAAAAAATGAACAAGCTAATGATACTGAAGCCAGTAACGGGGATAAAAATATAAAAATAAAATTTAGAGCAAAAAAGTTTTATAAAACTTATGCCTGCACACACTGTTGTAACTCGATGCGAAATAAAAATATGTTGTATTGTTCTTAAAAAACGACGATATATTTCAAAAAATGTATCTTTACCTTTTGGATACAAAAGTTTATAATCAATTGTTAAATAAAAAAATATTCAATACATTTTTTATATTAAAAAATCTTTATTCTCCAAATTATTTATCCCCTCATTTCCTTTATAACCTTATCAAGCTGTAGAAAATAATATATTCTAAACTCTATTCATACGTGAAGTGTGAGTGTGTGTGTGCGTGTGTGCGTGTGTGTGTATGTGCATGCGTGACTGTGCTGTTTCGACTCTACTTCTCACTTTTTATTACCGCAGTTACTGCATCCATATCCCGGTCTCCCCTCTCTCGCTCTCTCTCTCTCTCTCTCTCAACGTCTCCTCTTGCGCGCTCACACAGAACGTTATTGTATGCCTGTATCTTCTTATAAAAGTTGTGATTTGTTTAAAATTTGATTAGTTGTAAAAATGGATACACGATGGCAATACCCTTTTACCTGTTGCATCTGTGGGCCGACAGGGTGCGGAAAAACACTATTTGTGAAAAAATTTCTCACCCACTTGAATGAAATGTGTAATATTCACTTTGATCGCATACTATTTCATTACACCGAATGGCAAGAAGCCTACCGCACACAACTCAAGCCAGGTGGTACCGCAGGCAACGTACAAGTAGAATTTTTAGAAGGGATGCCACAGCCAAAAGACTACTCGAATGACAATCATAAGAAGAAACTTATCATACTTGACGATTTAATGCGAGAATCATCGTCGAGCGATGTAATTTTAGATCTTTTCACACGTGACAGTCATCATCGGAATACATATGTTTGTCTCATAACGCAAAATATGTTTCATCAAGGAAAAGTCCAACGCGATATAAGTTTAAATACTAAATATATGGTTCTTTTTAAAAATCCACGCAACCGCACCCAAATACAACATTTGGCTAGGCAAGTTTACCCTGAAGATCCTAAATTTTTGCAGGAGGCTTACATTGATGCCACTAAATATCCACACTCTTATCTTTTCCTTGATCTTTCGCAAAACGCTTTAGATGAATACCGCGTACGCAGTTGTATATTTCCCGATGATAAATTAGATTACGTTTATATCCCGAAATATCTCAATATTCGTTCAACATTAAAGTAGGGTAAAGCATTAAAGTAGTTATAAAATTAGTTTCACGGCTATATTTATCATAGTCTTACATTAACAATGGTTGCGACAACATCAAGGCCTTGTAGTAGGTCCTTTTTACCAGTTTCACCAGTTGGCTGACACTTCACAAAAAAGAACGCATTACTCCTCTATGCTCTTAAACACTTAACCGATTGCAAATCACGTAAAGCGTTGCTTCAATCGTTCGATAAAACTACTATAAAGTGTATTTGCGAGTGTATTCTAAACGTTTTACATGGTGTTGTTGAACTCAAAAAGAGTGAAAAAAATAAATTAAAGAAGCATAAGCACATACTACGAAAATTAATTTGCTCAAAACCATCAAGGAGAGCATCTAGCAGTGTAGGTTGACAGAAAAGAAAGCAAATATTATTACAAAGTGGTGGTGGTTTTTTACCTTTATTGCTAGCACCTATAATTAGTACACTGATCTCAAAATTATTCAGAAGTGAATAATGGAACGAGCGCGGAAAATGATTCTTGTACCAGAAGAGCGGTATAAGCAACAATATCGTCTACCCACGAACGAATCTTTAACTGTACAGAAACCTGCGTCTTCACGGATAGGCTCATCAGAAATGATTGCTGATAATAATAATAATTGTGCTAATGAAAACTCAGTGCAAACTTGTGGTGATAATTCATCTAGATTAGATGCAGAAATGCACAAAATATTACACTCCAAAAACAATATTAATGAGCGTGAAAAATGTCTAAATTATTTACAAACTTTACGACGATATTTGTTTTTCAAAGATCATGAACGTATAATTGAACGAGACGCCTAACACGAGCGCGATGAAATCGATGCATCACTAACACCACTCACTGATGACGATATAGTAGAGAGCTTACCCAAACTCTACACAAAAAAAGCAAGACTTCTGTTACGTCACTGGAAAATGGTTGCACCACAACGGCTTAAATGGGATAATGTAGGTACGATCACGTTAGATGGACGAAAAATTGATCGAGCAAATATTATAGAACTTCTAAATTATATTGTTAAAAATAAAAGTAAAAAGAACGAACAGGAGGACGAGCACCCTGCTGGACGTCTGGAGTTTGCAAAATTTATTAAAACCTCAGATACACCGAGCAGTTTGATTGGTAACACTGACGTTCTTAAAATTGCGCAAATACTATCTGCACCTTTAAAAACCGCTAAGTGTCGATTAAACAAGGCAGAGTATAATCAAGAGTCATCGGCATCACCCGCGCTTACAAGAAACGCTGCTTTAAGAAAAAACCGAGATCAAGTTGAAAAAGCGAACGAGACATCATTGAAAGAATTCGAATATCCCCCACTATTACCATCACCAACGCCTGTATTGACGAGAGCACGAGCTATGAATAAATGGCTAAGCATGGGTGCACTAAAATGAAATATGAGAAGCAATTTTACGATCCCTCGCATGAGGCGGGGTATGCTGGTGCACGAAATCTGATACGCGTCAACAAAAGAGGAAAACCCTTAGATAATAAAAAAGAGAAAGAAAAAATTTATGAATGGCTTAGCAATCAAGACGCATATACACTTCATCGACCAGTGTATCGAAAATTTCCTAGATTGCAATTTAACGTTTCGAATATTGATGATTTGTGGGAATGTGATTTAATGCAATTGACTTCTCTGAAAGATTATAACGACGGTTACTGCTATCTGCTAGTCGTTATAGACACACTCAGTAAAAAAGCATGGATAGAGCCACTGCGAGACAAGACGGCACAGAACGTAGCCGAAGCATTCAAAAAGATTCTTAAGCGTTCTGAAGGGCGTATACCTCTCTGCTTACAATCTGACAAAGACAAGGAATTCATCGGTTTGGCATTTCAAAATCTTTTAAAAAAATACAATATTCAATTTAGAACTGCCCGCAATCCCGATATTGAAGCAGCAATTGTGGAGAGGTTAAATAGAACAATACGAGAACGCATGTCACGCTATTTTTCGCATAAAAATACTAAACGTTATATCGATGTTATTCAAAAAATGTTACATGCTTACAATTACACATTTCACAGTGGAATCAGAATGAAGCCATCGGAAGTTAATTTGTATAATTCTATTAAAGCGCGTAAAAATTTTAAAAAACGAGCATTTTTGCAAAGTTTTGGAAAAAGAAAGAGGGCGTTGAGCACGGCAGGTATAAAATACACACCCGGTTCGTATGTTCGTATCAGTCGCACGTAAAATACGTTCGAGAAGGGTTATGAAAAATACTATAGCGAAGAAATATTCAAGATTAAACGCGTTTCAAAACGTCAAAATCTACAGACATATATTATGGAAGACTTAAATGGTGAAATCATCGATGGAATTTTCTATCCGCAAGAACTAGTACTTGTTGGAAAAAATCGTATGAAAAATGATGAGCAATTCAAAATTGAACGTATCATTCGTACAAAAGGACGTGAATCAAAAAAACAGGTGTTAGTAAAGTGGTTAGGATATCCGGATAAATTTAACTCTTGGATAAAAGAGTCTGAACTTAAGAAAATTTAATTATAAAAGATAAGCAATGGATATAAACAGTGAAGAGTTTTATTTAGTATTACCTAGTAATAGTAGTATGACGTATTACGGTGATAATACAACGAGTTGTTTTACGACCCAGCTCTCTCGCGAAGTAAGACTGAGTGGCGATTGGTGTGTAGGGTTAGCAGAAATTCATGTACCATGTACAGCTACACATATACAAGAATCAGAAGCATTTTATACATTTCAACTTGACATTACAGATGCAGTTGATACATTTTTTTTTTGCACACGGTATTTACCAAAATACTGACAAATTAGCCAAAGAAATAAATAATTCAGAAAAAAATTTTTTGAAAGTGTAAAACTTTCTTACTACGGTGATACGAGTGTAACCCAACAAATTATTCTTANTCCTGGTATGCGAGATTCAAAAGACGAGTTTCTTCTAACAATATTATAAAGCGTTTCGTCCTAGACTGTTGGACTGGACTCCTCAGTAAGGATCCAACAGTCCTCCTTAGACGCCCTGCTGCGAGATGTTACTGCAGCCCAATATATGTAGGAATCCATGGACTACTTTAGTTGTGGGAAGTAGTCAGCCTCCTACCGGCATTTCTTTCAACCGTATGCCGAATTACAAAGTATATATATCTAACACTCGTGAATTTACAAAAAAAAATTTTTTGAAAGTATAAAACTTTCTTACTACGGTGATACGAGTGTACTATACCCTAATAAATAAATAATTCGTTAGGGATTCGCGACCATCTACAGATAATTCCTGCGGATTTTCAAAAAGGTTATTATCTTTTGCAACGTAAATGTAAATGTATCCAACAACGCTACCTTATGTTGAACGAAAAATTACGTCGTATATTTGGTTTCGAAGATTCTGAATCAAGAGAGGATGGTATATTTGTAACTTCCCCGTTGGGAAGCGTTCTGAAGCTAGCTAATCGACCAGCTTCGCTTCCTCGTGCTATAGCTGATCAGCTATATATATATACACCGACATATGCGAGCCGTATACAGTAGGTGATACACAAGCCGCTCTCTTGCGCATCGTATCTTTAGATAATTCTAGATATAGATTCGGTGCTAATGTTATGAGAAATTTTGCACCTATACATTACATACGTCTGCTACATCATAGTTTTCGCTCGATTATTATTGATATAAGAGACCAACATGGTAACCGTATACCATTTGAGTACGGGACGTTAACGGTTACACTTCATTTCAAACGAAATCTATAATTAATAATAAAACATGAGTCACTATATGCGATATTACAACGAGCAAGTAGGCGGTGGCGGTGGCGTCCGAAACGTCTTTTCAGGCGCTACATATCAACGGGGTCGTGGTGTGGGGGCGTGGCTTGGAGGTTTATTTCGTAGAATTTTACCATATATTACATCTGGAGCAAAAGCAGTAGGTAAAGAGGCTGTACGCGCCGGTATTAATGTTTTAGATGACGTCGCAAATAACGGTGCACATTTCAAAGAGGCTATTAAATACCGCGCTACGGAGTCTGGTAAAAATCTAAAGAGAAAAGCCGCCAATAAAGTTGCGGATATGATGAAAGGCGAGGGTTATAAGTCACGACCTTCGAAGCGCCCGCGTCAGTCAACGAAGAAGCGTGCTTCAGGTAGCACGCGTCGTAAAAAACGTACACAGACTACTACTGTTAAGCGACAACAGAAGAAGAAAAAAAGGCGGTTCGATCGGCGGGGGGAAGAAAGAAGAAGAAAAACTCATTGACTTATAGAAATATAACCGATATATTCGGGCCACGGTAAAATAATGGCTTTTTTACACTCGCACTCGTCGGAATGTATGTCGAGCGAATTGGATATTTTTTCTCTCCCGGCTACACAAACATCGATAGAGAATAGTACATATCTGCATTATAAACCTGTTTCATCGCTGAATGATGAGAGTGATGCCCCCTTAGAGTTTGTAGTACCCAGTGCAAGCGAGCATTACATAGATCTCGCACATACTATGCTCTATATTCAAGCAAAAATTACACCTGTGGCTGAGACAGATATTAAAAATGCTAGAGTGGCCTCGATTAATAATTTTCTTCATTCTATGTTTAATCAAGTGGATGTTTTTTTGAATCAAAAACTTGTGTCACCGCCGAATAATGCGTATCCATATAGAGCCTATATAGAAACATTGCTGAACTACTCTCCTGCAGCTAAACAATCTTTATTAACGTCTAGTCTGTGGTATGATAATACAGCAGGTGCTTTCGATGCAGCACCGGATGCAAAATCACCGTCTCCAGTTAACGAAGGACTCAATAATCGTAAATACTTTACGCAAGGCGGTAAATATTTCGACTGCATTGGACACCTCCATTGTGACATTTTTAATCAAGATAAAATGTTAATTAACGGTGTGCAGATGAGGGTACGCTTAGTGAGAAGCAAAGATGCTTTTAGCTTAATGGATTCTTCCAATGAAAATAAATTTAAGTTACACATAAAAGAGGCATCGCTTATTGTTCGCCGTGTTAAAATCAATCCCGGCGTTTTACTTGCGCACGCCAACGCACTATCTAAGACAACTGCAAAATACCCAATTACTCGAATAGAGGTAAAATCTTTCACTCTTCACGCGGGGATTCTCGGAGATACAATCGACAATGTCATTCTTGGTCAACTTCCTAAACGTATAATTATTGGATTTGTAGATAACAGAGCATTTAATGGAAATCGTAAATTTAATCCATTTAATTTTCAAACATTTTCGATTAATTATCTCTCACTTTATGTCGACGGAGTGCAAATCCCAAGCAGACCACTACAACCGCGCTTCTCAGGAAGTGCAGGTCGGTTAAATATTGAAGCTTTTCACACACTTTTCTCTGGTACAGGGGTACATTTGCTTAACGAGGGTTTTGGAATAGATCGCTACAATTATGCAAAAGGCTATTTTCTCACTGCTTTTGATCTTACACCAGATCTGTCAGCGCATTGTGCAACACACTGGAATCTTGTGCGTTCCGGTAGTTTACGCATAGAAGTGGGTTTCGAAGAGGCCGTAGCCTCCACCATAAATTGTATTGTGTATGCCGAATACGATAACGTTTTAGAAATAGACTCCAGTAGGCAAATCATAACTGATTTTAGTGTTTGATGCGAGAGCAAAATCACCGTGGAGGGGATATGAGTATAATAAGGCTTGGGACAGAAGTTTATGAAAACAGTCCACCTGAAGCGTTGCAAGAAATGTATTAATGGAATTATTTGCTTATTGTTTGCCTCAAATGTCACTACATTTATTATCTATAATGGAATTAGCTTCAAACTTTTTATAATTTTTTATTCCGTTTATTCATTATCATTATTTCTATTAATTTGCTTACATGTATTGCTTCCTCCTCAAGAGGAAGCTTTGTAATAGTAAAATTTTCAGTTTTGCTAATACTTCGTGGAAACGCATTGGAGGTGTTTGGAGTACGAATCATACGTTTTTAGAAAATGCCCGTGCGGATGGCTGTGTGTGTGTGTGTGTGTGTGTGTGTGTGTGTGTGTGTGTGTGTGTGTTTGTGTGTGTATGTACGTATACCGCCATAATTTTGGAACCATGCGACGGATCGTAATAAAATTTGACATGCATATGTTTTGTCTAATTCTGAATTTAGGTCATTTTTTGTTTTATGATTCTGACCATTTTATGGACATATTATAGCCATTTTTCTATTTTTGAAAAAATATTTTTGCTTTTTTATAATGATATGATTTATACAATATATTCAACAATAGCGTATCTAAAAGAACATAAATTTGTCTACTTTTTCCCGCAAGATTTTCTAGATTGACTGATCTGTTCATTTTTTATGATATAAAAGGTAATTTTTCGATAAACATATATAACTCAAAAAATAAATAGTTAAATGTTTTGAAAAAATTCATGACAATAAAAAACAACGATATCTACTAGTTTTAAAAATTTTAAGCAATTTTGGCAACTAGTTTTTGAGATAAAAATCAAAAACTAAAAAAAAATGTTTTTTTTTATGTCATACGATTACGGGAGTAGAAAGGTTTAAATTGAGTTGGAATTTTAGGAAAAGATTGATCTTTTGATGACTTCGGCTAGGTTCTTTTTGTAGCTTATGAAACCATTTAGTTTAAAAGATATTAAGATTTAAGATTCAAATTCTTCAACTCTCACCCTGTATACTCTGTGTGACTGAACATTATTATTTTTGTTAAACCATATAATTTGATAATTAAAGCTTAGTATATTTTGAGTTTTCATGGTTTTCAAGGAGTTCACGGAGCTCTATCCTTTTGTTACGTGAAAAACCCGAGAGGTTTTTCCGTTGACTAAAATATTAATTTTTGCGAGAGAGTTTGCGCATCAATTCCCCTCTACAGGGAAATGCTTTTCAAGGTTGGTCTAACCTTTGAATTTCAGCAGACTAAACTCGAATTTTCTCTTTCTCTTTCTGTCATGTATTTTTTATAGTCAAAATTCTTACCTCAATTTTATTCTGTTCAGCAATCAGTAAATTTCCCTCAATGAAAATGAAAAAGTCTTGCTTCAGGCAAATTCTCTTATTGAACAAAGACAACTGAATATGCTCTTGTATTTATCTGGTCCAAATCTTTATTTAAATGAAATTAATAGCTTCCAGACAAGAAAGAATTAAACACTCGTATTTATCCGAACAATTGATTTACAATTTGAATCTGAATTTAAAATCTGAACTGAAATCCATTGTAAAAATCTATAGGTCCGCCGGCTTCAATGCCCGATCACGGAGTGCAGAGTAGCTTGGCTTGGGGACGCTCGGAAGTCTTCCGGACCTCCCACGCTGTCCCAAGCTTTATTTCCCCGCCGCTACGTCACAGCGTCGGCGCTTGTTGCACTCATTAGGCCTTACGGGGCCTGGCAACGGTCAAGCGCCGAAACTGCAATCGCAGCATCGCACGCGCGCAAGTAGCCGTCGGCGGGGAAGGTGTTTAGCTCAGCGAGATTCTAGGTCACTTGATATTTTAGTGGCCTTGAATACTCGCTATGCTTTTTGTATGTGGAACTTTCTCGAAGCTATATTCGAAATAAAATCTCGAATAATAGCCACGGGAAAGTTGTCACATAACATCCTCCCCCCCCTTGAGAACGTTTGTCGTCCTCGGCAAACCACGCGTTCCCTAAGAGTCCAGGTACTTGATGGTCTCGTGAATAACAACATTCTTGGTAATATATTAAAAAAGATAAATTTTGGAAAGATAAAATATGCCGAAATAATACGAAAGTATTGGGTCCATTTTAAAGGAACGTGCATTATTTGTGATGTCTTTGCGTTGGCATTGTTCATTCTTTCTCTCTCTATATATAGTCATTTGAGAGTTATTGCTTTACACATGATCTATATGATGTTTATCATGTGTTTGGCTTTGTTCTCTTTTAGTGTTTTTATTTGGCATCCTTTTTTTTATGATGCATGTGAGTGTCCAAGAGAGTTTCTAGAAAGAGATGAATCTTAGTTGAACTTTTACATTCTTATATTTTCAGTTGGGTTTATGGATGGGTCTAAACCTCGTATCATTTCGGATTATTAAAGAAATGTGTGAATTTATCGAGCTTTACTTTTGTTCGTTGTTTTCACTTACTTTGCTGTTGGTTTTGGACCTTGGTCCATTGGTCATATACATGCTATCTTATGTATTAAATCGCTGCTATTATGATTAACTTATCTTATTGCATTTCGAACATTCTTACGTGTATCTAAATAATTTATTTTGTTAGTATTTTGTGCTTATTTTATATTAGTATTACATATAAATACATACATATAATTAAATATATATGTATGTGAGGATGGGTCCATGATAGAAGGTCCGGGTCCATTTATAAAATTACAAAAATATATTTATTATGGTTCATAGTTTTGGTCCATGAGAACATGATTGGTCCTTAAAAAAAAAATTGTCTATCGACATAAAGAGAATGATTGTAATCCTAATTGATCTTAGTTTAAAAGCTTGCGTTGGTGGACTGGCTAACTTGGCTTAGCCTGTCGAAAATGTCGTCCTCTTCTTCTTTTGGGTCCATAGGTATTAAGGTGGAACTCCACTGATTTTTAATTTTTCTTACCTTTTGCCCCATCCATTGTCAGATATTAGGGGTTTGATTGTGGTGATAAAAGAAGGTTACATAGCAATTTTGGGCCATTTTTATACACATATACTCAAGTTATGATATAAAAACCAAAAATAATCATTAAAATTAAAGGTTTTTGAAAAAGTTGCTTGCGCACAGGGCTTCGACTAAATTAATCCAAAAAATTTGGACATACATTTTGACCCGTACTTAACAAAAGTTAATATTTTTTATTACGGGAACTTTCATAGTTCATCTGTAATAAATCAAGAATTTATTAAACAACTAAATCTATGAAAAAACCCTATAATTTACTAATATTTATAATAAAACAAATTTTTCTAAAACAGATACCTTAACTTAAAATATTAAGTTTTGTTCCAAATGTTCTAAAGAATACGCGTAAAAATTTTCAAAAGGATTAATAGAAATGCCTTGCGCAAGGAACTTTTTAAAGTCAAACGAACAAGTTACGAGAAAAACGCGTTTAAAGTTTTATTTTTGTATGCTATCTAATGTAAAATATTTTACTCAACTGCCCATAACATTGGTATAACTTTAAGTTTTTACATCGGGTTGGTTTCAAAATGTTCATAAAACTATAAGCAACTAAAATATATAATAAAAATTTTTTCGAGTTTTTGACCAAAAATCAGTGGAGTTCCCCCTTAAGGGGTCGATTAAATGTTCGTTGCCAATTATGGATTGGTCCAATAATGATGTTGGTTCTTGTTCTTCTTGATCCTTTTCATTTGTTTTTGTTTCCTCTGGTATCTCCAATTTTCCTACCGCGGTCCCTTTTTGGCAGAACGTGAGATGTAGGTCCCAGTATCTATATTCAATCAAGTTCCTGCATAGCTTGTGTTCGATTTTGAAGTCCCCGTTTTGAATTCTACATATTTTCAAGTGTTCCTTCCACCATCTAATATCCACATTTTTCTTGCAGACATCGTGTTCTCGTCTTTGCTGAGCCATTCCTTCTCTTAGTCTTGCTGGAGTAGCCCATGTTGGTCCATACCTCATGTCACAGCCTTTCATGGCTCTTTTGGCATCCTCTTCTGTGAATAATGTTATGAAACCCATATGCTTTGGATTTTCCTCGTTCTGTTGGTCTTTCATTGGCACAGAAGTTATGCATTCAATGGGTCCAAATTGTGTGAATTCATTGATGTATTCATCATGTGCGATTTCCAGGGGTATTTGCACACACAGTCTCAGTCCTGCTGTATCATCGTGCCGCTGGATTTTATTTGGAGTTTGTGGTCTTGACTGTTCTGGTGGGTTGGTCCTTATGTTTGATGTTGGGATCAAAAAATTCGGTTGATAGAATTTATAATTATTGAATCTTACTTAAATTCAATAGACTCAGCAGAGTAATGATATAGTGTATGTTTATTATAACTCAAAATAGAAAATACAGAATCGAAAGCTGGAATGAGGCGACAACCGAGTAAACGCAGTTACTCTTGCGAAGGCTGTCGCTCGACTGACTAACCAGTGCAGTTCACTGTTGTTGCCAAAAGTGCCAGTTACGACCTTTGAGGGATTATCCCTTCTCTTGGCAGCGTCGGACGTTGACGGCGTGGTCGTCGGTTCGGCCGTCGCATCGGCCGGCGGACCGATAAGTTTATGGCCCTGCGTGGGACCCAAAACTCGGCGCGCAATAAAAAAGGGAAAACTGAACTACGGCGCAGGATATTCAAAGTACATCGTATAGTTCAACACTCCCACTTACTTTTAATTTCCGATGACATTTAGTTTTCCTCTCAAATATACAAACTGTGGTTTAGGTATAGGCTTCGTAAAGATATCCGCTAATTGCTCTTTCGAAGGTACATATATAATATCTATTTCGCCGTCAATGTAGGCGTCGCGTATGAAATGATATTTCACATCAATATGTTTGGTATTTTTATGATCAGAAGAATTACTCGCAATTCTTATGGCTGCCTGGTTGTCTACAAAAATAGGAATGATATTGCATTTAACATCTAATAATTCATTTAAAATACGACGTAACCAAATAGCTTCTTTCGCGCCATGGTATAAAGCCATATACTCCGACTCGGCGGTTGACACGGCAACACACTTTTGCAATTGGCTAGACCAGGATATCGGAGCACCGTTGAAAATGAAAACAAAACCGCTTCTAGATCTTCGCGTTTCGATACAGCCCGCATAATCGGAATCGGTGAATCCGGTCACCTCAGAGAAACTCCCACTGTTTCCATAAACTATACCAAAATTGCGCGTACCGCATAAATATCGCATTATTTTCTTAACGGCTTGCCAATGACTTTCGTCATAGCAGCTTAGAAACTGACTTACATAATTTACCGCGTATTCGATGTCAGGACGACTTATTCGCGCAGGAAATAATAAAGAGCCTACGGCTTCGCGATATGGGAGTTTCAAATCGGGTTCTTTAACTTGTTTGCATAAAGATACGCCTGGTTCCGCGGGTACACTCAAAGACTTAGCATCGTGCATATTAAAAGTTTCCAAAATTTTCTTAATGTACCCGGATTGACAAATTTTAAGCGTTCGGCGCTCTCGATCGCGTTTGATTTCCAGACCGAGGAATTCATCAGCACATCCAGTAGTAATCTTAAAAATACTTTTTAGATGATTCAAAACACTCTCAATCGCTTTCATGCTTTCACTAAGGATCAATCCATCATCAACGTACACAGCCAGATATACCTTATATTTATTCACTTCACCTTTAAAAACACATTTATCACTGGCAATGTTGATTAGATCGAATTTCTTCAAAAAGCTGGTGAACTTCTCGTTCCAGCACCTGGGCGACTGCTTCAATCCATACAGGCTTCGGTGTAGCTTCAGGACGGCATCTGGTTTACTCTCGTTCGTATAACCCGGAGGCTGCTCCAGATAGATTTCTTCTTGAAGATCTCCATATAAAAATGCAGTTTTTATATCGAACTTCATCATCTCATAGTTCTCCTTCGCTGCCATTGCGAGGAGAATTCTTATCGACTCATAGCGGACGACGGGTGCGAAGGTTTCGAAATAGTCAACACCTTCACGTTGTCGATACCCCTTGGCTACGAGTCTAGCCTTGTATCTTTTTAAATTTCCTACTGCATCGCATTTGACTGCATACACCCATCTGCATCCTATTGCTCTTTTGCCTTTAGGTAACGAGCACAGAGACCATGTGTGGTTTTCTGTGAGTGCTTGCAGCTCTTCATTCATTGCATTTTTCCAGTTAGTTGCATTATCACTGGATATGGCTTCTTGATAAGTAGTCGGCACGGTATCGACCAAGTACGCGATAGGAACGCCATACCGTTCAGGCGCTTGTAATTGGTTCCTATCGCGCAACTGCCTGCCCTCATTAGCATTTTCAGCAACTTCTTCATGTTCTATATTTTCTTCGATAGCTGGTGGCTCAATTTCGGGAACATTTTGTTGATCATCTTGTTGCTGATCACCATCCGCTTCGACTCGTTGCATCACACCGGGATCTACCGGTGGCACTTGCTGTTCAGCACGAGGGATTGGCTCACCCTGCGCAAGGTCGAATTCAATCGTCGCCTTTTCATATTCAATGATGCCTTCCGCGCTAGGATCTGCATTCTCGTTGAAGGTGACGTCGCTGCTTATTAGAACCTTCTTGGCAAAATTATCCCAGAGTCTGTAATTAGTAGACTCACCGTCATAGCCTATAAAAATGACCGGCTTGCTCTTGGGATCGAATTTGCGCCGCTTCTCTTTAGGCACGTTCAGGTAAGCACGTGCGCCAAACACTTTAAAGTGTTTTATAGTGGGCTTTCGTTTATACCACTTCTCGAATGGAGTGGTCGTGTCCCCCTGCTTGAGGATGGTTCGGTTTAGAATATAACACGCGGTGTTTATTGCTTCGGGCCATAATCTTTTTTCTATCTTCTTCGCGTGGAGCATCGAGCGTGCACTCTCCACCAAAGTACGGATTTCCCGCTCGGCGCGTCCGTTCTGTTCATGGATATACGGCGACGATAATTCATGAACGATCCCTTTTTGTTTCAGAAAAGTCTTGAGCTCTCCGCAGGTATAC
The DNA here is from genome assembly GCA_012977825.3 of Pteromalus puparum. Lineage (NCBI taxonomy): Eukaryota > Metazoa > Arthropoda > Insecta > Hymenoptera > Pteromalidae > Pteromalus > Pteromalus puparum. The sequence continues at coordinate 31,953,457 of CM053169.1, read as the reverse complement.
TGCGTGCCGTTGTCCGAGCGGAGCACTTTTATTGTCGTCCCCAATTGATTGGACACGAACGCTTCGAATTCCTTAATCTTACCGAAAACCTCGGACTTATGACTCATAAAGTATACCTTTCGGAAGCGTGTACACTCGTCCTTCAGCAGCAAGAAGAAGCGCGTACCACTTGGTGAGCATAAGTTGACCGGCCCGCACACATCTGTGTGAATCTTTTCCCCGGGACCGTAATTACTGTCTAATCCGACGCTCGGGTGGGATTTTCGGGTCTGCTTGCCCAAGATACACCCTTCACAGAAAAAATGCTCGTCTACGAGACTGTCGATTCCAAGCTGCTTGCACGTGTGTTTTACTGCTTGCACATTTAGATGGCCCATCCGGTCATGCCAGAGCTTAACCGTCTCTCGACCATCTGCTGCTCGAGCAGCGTTGCACTCTACGGATACTGTGGACACTTTCACTTTAAACAGCATCTTGAAAAGTCTTCCATGTGGGATTCCCCGCGCGGCAAGCTTGCCTTGTCTATCGCGAATCTCACATCTGTCTTCAAATGAGTGATACGAAAAACCTTTCTTATTTGCAGATCCTACGGAAAATAAGTTGCACCTTAACTCTGGAACATAGAGTACAGTCTTGCAACTCGCGTGCATATGTAACTCCGTCAATCGTCTCCTGGATCTTAACTACTCCAATGCCTGAAGCTTCGATGATTCGATCATCTGCTACTCTGACTTTACGATTATTGGAGTTCGGCTGCAATGTCGAAAAATTGTCTCTGCAGAAACTCATATGCATTGCAGCGCCAGAATCGGCAATCCACTAATCAGAATCACTCTCACTAGTGCACTTATACGTCTCGAATATATCACACACCATCGCTGACGCATTTTTCACTGGATTTTTAGCATCTCCATTGTCTTGTTTCCTAGGACATTCGCGAGCCCAATGGCCTTTCTCTTTACAGTGGCCACAGCGTGTTCTTTTCTTAAGCTCTTCGATATCCCTTTTAGTGTACTTCTTCTTTGGAGTGTTTTTGCTTGTGGTCTTTTGGACGTGAAGCGCGACAGTCGTGGCTTCATCCTCGGCTAGGCGCTTGTCTTCTCTAATCAATCTGCTTGTTAGGTTGGCAATTTTCTTTTCCGCTTCGGGCGTGCAATCCCATGCAATGCGAAAAATGGCGAACTTCGTGGGCAAGCTGCTCAGCAGCTTCGTCATGATCCCCGCTTCCTTCGGTTTATCATCCACGTCTTCTAGCTTTTTACAGATGCATTCGAACCGTTCTAATTGAACGGCTACTGGTTCTTGTTCATTTATGCGAAAAGCATAATATTTCTCCCAAGCGCTTTGTTTGGCATCTACGCCCGCATCACCGTACAGTACCTGCAGTTTACTCTACATTTCAGTAGGCGTGGAGCAACTCATAAGATTCACGTGCAAGTTTCGCGATACCGTGCTTAGAATAAGCATCGCTGCTTGGTTCGCTTGTCTTTCCCAAACCTTTACATCAGCAGGCTTATCTGCAGATGGCTTTTTCTCTGTGTGATCCACAAAACCGAATAAATCTTTGGCTTTCAGCGCGATCACTATTCCAAATTTCCACATGGAATCATCTGTGCCATCCAGCTTTGTGATCTCAAAATTTCCTTTGTCACACATCTTGAGTGAGCAAAGAAATCACTTTAGCACAGAATCACTAAATCACTGATTTTCACTTAAGGCCAGCTTGGCTTGTTAAATATATACACTATCGGGCGCAGTGGAAGCGTGCTGGGCCCATAACTTTTTGAATCTTACTAAAATTCAATAGACTCAGCAGAGTAATGATATAGTGTATGTTTATTATAACTCAAAATAGAAAATACAAAATCGAAAAGCTGGAATGAGGCGACAACCGAGTAAACGCAGTTACTCTTGCGAAGGCTGTCGCTCGACTGACTGACCAGTGCAGTTCGCTGTAGTTGCCAAAAGTGCCAGTTACGACCTTTGAGGGATTATCCCTTCTCTTGGCAGCGTCGGACGTTGACGGCGTGGTCGTCGGTTCGGCCGTCGCATCGGCCGGCGGACCGATAAGTTTATGGCCCTGCGTGGGACCCAAAACTCGGCGCGCAATAAAAAAGGGAAAACTGAACTACGGCGCAGGATATTCAAAGTACATCGTATAGTTCAACAATAATCTTTTATTTCTAGGGCTTTTTCCGCTTCCTTTGCTGTTCTGTATGTTATTTCTGCCTCTGCTAGGCCTGATGTGTTTGATGTCTCCTCAAATGTACAGGGTCCTATTTTGTGAAAGTATGGTGCCAACTTGTGACTTGGTCCAGTATAATTCACCACTAGTGTTTTTTCGTCAACTAGTTGTAGCCTGGTCATTACGTTGCGTTGTAGTTCGTTGCTGTTTGGGCTCTTTTGGGTCCTGTGAGTCTTTGGTTTTGGGGGTATCCCTCGGTGAAGGGCTCCCTTGTCGGTGGTTTGTTTTGTTCTGGTCCTGTGGGTTTTTCATTTGTTTGTGACTACGTGACCTTTTTGATGTCCGTTTCATCTTCTTCATATTTGCTATGTATAGGCGTTCTCACGACTATTAATGCCTTTTGTACATGCCTCATCATTTGGTATTCGATCGTGAATTTATTTGCATCATTCTCTATTATATTTGCTGGTCCTATACTCCTGAAATGGCTCTTTGTCATTTCCGTATCGCCCTGGTATTGCACACACACTGCGATCTGGTTGGTAAGTCACCTTCGTTACTTTAAATGGTCCTTCTTCTAGGATTGATCTTTTTGTTTCCTTTTTCTTTTCTTCTTGGGTGGTATGTGTTGTATGAGGTATACTGTTGATGGGTGTCTTGTTGTCTTCAGGGGTCCTTACAAATTTTTCTAGTTCTGAAACCTTCTTTGTGTGTTCAGCCTCCTGATAGTCTAGTGCAACTAATTGCGTATCCTCTAGATCATTTTTTTGGATGATGTTGCATGTCTTGTTGTCTTCAGGGGTCCTTACAAATTTTTGTAGTTCTAAAGCCTTCTTTGTGTCTTCAGCCTTTTGATAGTTTATTGCAACTAATTGCGCATCCTCTAGGTCAGTTTTTTGAATGATGCTACATGGTCCTATGCTTTGAAAGATTCGTTTAATCTTTCGCACATTTCCTCTGAACTGCACCAGCAGATGAGTGGTCCCTACTTGAGTAAACAGCAGCAATGTGATGCTGCTCAGCAGATCCATTATTTGGGGGTCCATTCTGTAACAATTCAAGTTGGTTTGAATTAATATGGTCCGGGTATTGCAAATTTTGGGATTGCTTATTGTTTAACATGCTTGGTTATGTTATGTTTATTGGGTCCTTAAGGTTCATTATATTGGTTTTCGTTTGGGTTTCGTTTTGTCATGGGGTTCGGGTAGTTGGTTAAATGTGGTTCGATGTGCGTAAGCTGTTGGGTACCATTCATTCTTTCATTCAGAAGGAAAAAAAATTTTGTTGTTATGTTGAGATATCAGTCCGGCCGTGTGCTGGTCATCATTTATCTTTAGTTTTTGTATGATGGGATGCCCTATTTAACGGGTCGAGAGTTTATTGTGGGTACTACCCGAAAGCTATTGCTGTTCATGTCCAGAAGCTACTGCTGTTAATAGTTTAATAAAACTGGTAGCTTCGTAAGGCTGGTGATATTTGTGGTGGTATTATCTAAATGTATGCTGCAAATACATGAGGGGTGATGATTTGCAAGTAGCATACAAATGGATCTATGCGCAATGGACCAACTAGGTGTAGTGATGCCCTTCTGTGAGGTAGGGTTTAATAATGAGGATTAAATGGTTTAATATGAGTTCAGTGTCTCACAGAGTGCACAAAAATTTATTAAAGAGGAAGTTTGTATAACTAGATGCTATGCGTACATGGAGAGTGGCTCTTTAAAGAATGGTCTTTCGAGCCAGATATGGTAATGGTACTACCAAATCACGTATTATGTGGTTTTGTGATTTGGATTTATAGAAGAGTGTGTATTTATGTTGTTTATGGGTTAGGCTTTAATATGTTATCATTTTTACTGATTATGGAGTTATTAGAAACATTTCAGCTTAAGTGGTCTTTTGTGACTCACACTTGTCATCATTAGCGTTTCTTTCCATGTTTTCTTTGCAATGATCTTTTGTTTTATGGTGATGGTGTACTTGTTCTGTTGTGGTGTATTGTGTGAGTATTTGGATGTATATTATCGAAGATATGGGGTACAGGTGCGGTGTTGGAGTTGATGAAGACATGTGAAAAAGGTAGTTATTCACTTAGGATATGGTTTATTCGATCATACTCATTCATCTACACTCATACTTTCGCAGGTGTCTTCGGTGTCACCTCTATTTTGTATACGAGTTATAAAATATGTGTTGGTTTGGTCCATTTCCAGGGTCAATTCTTTCTGATCATCAGTGATCGCACTTGCTGTATCTGGGTCCTGTGTGATTGGTCCATATTCAGTTTTGGGCTCCTTTTTCTGGTTTGACTTTGCTTCTTCTAAGCTTTCTAGGTACGCAAAAGTGTTTTTTAGTTCATCCAAAGTTGGTGTTCGGATGTTTTGGTACTCAAATTCGGGGTTTTTGGTGTTGGTCCACATGCTCTGTCTCTTGCATGTTATGTCATGTAGATTGTAGAGGGTCAGATCTACTTCTTTCTTACAAAATGGATGGAATTTGGTCTCCAGTCCATTTTCGAAGCGAGTTAACTTTCTTGGTTCTGCAAAGGTCGCTTTGTATATAGGGTTACTTTTGGTCCTTGCTATCATTGTCTTTGAAGTATTGTACGTAGCCATACGACAGACGTCCTCTCTTATCTCGTACTGTCTCATAATATATCATTGGTCCAAATTGGGCGAAATGTCTAAAGAACATTTCGTCCTTTTCTTTGTCTTTGCCTTCCCAGGGTAACAGGCAGAATAATCTATACTTACTCAGATGGTCCTTGTGCTGCGTATTGGTAACGACATGCACTTCTGATTTTATGATATTAGTCCTTTTGGGTGACTTAGGTATGGTTTCCCTTGTTGGTCCAGGCATCAATTTTGCACGTCTCTTGAACTTATTTTGTTTCATAAGCGTGACTTTAAGGTCATTGGCCTTTATGGCTTGTCTTTCAGTGTCGAAGGTCAGAGTAATTTTTCTACTCTTTGGGTCCGTTCTATGGTCCTCCACATGTACGGCATTTGGTGTGCCTATGGGTTCGAATTCTCTTATTATGGTCCATAGAGGTATTTCAATGTCGCAGAACATTGATGTACTGGTCCTTGTGGTCATCTTATTTTGTGCTGTGAATGAATATTATGTTTACAGGATACGATTGAAGTTACATGGTGGTACATAGAGTGTATATACAGGGTCCTTAGATTTAGTAATCGCCTTCCACGGTAATATCGAATTGGATGTTTGAACAATTTGGCAAGGGTTCTCTAATTCTATTCTTTTTTGATTTGGATTTGTTAGAGTTTCCTGGGAACTTGTTATGGGTTGTTTGATTTTAAATGGGGATAGGGTTATCGTTAGTCTTTTCGATGGATTGGTCCACATTATAGGTTCGGGTTTTCATTTTTGGACAAGGTAACATCATCCCACACTTCATCCCCATGATGAGTGCTATTATTCCCACTATCATTATTAGCTGAAAGGTTAGAACACTATACAATATACTATTTGTGTGGTAATCCNCCATGATGAGTGCTATTATTCCAACTATCATCATTAGCTGAAAGGTTAGACCACCATACAATATACTATTTGTGTGGTAATCTCGCCTCTTATGCTCTTTAATTTCATTCAATTCATTGATCATTTGGTCCAAGGGTTTTGCTTGGGTAAAACCTAATTTTGGTCCGAGTACTTCAATGTTTTGGGGCATGGCGTTATCGAGATTTGGATCTCTTTCGGTTAAAACTGGGTACATGTCCTGTATTTTTAGTTCGATTTCAGGCTTATATAGGTACGTGGTTTGGCTGGATTTGCTCTCTTGTCCAATGATTATGGTATCGGCTGTTCTTCCTACGCATGTTGGTGAAATGCGTATGATTCTGTTGGAAAATGAGGTAAAGCAGAGGATTACAATAAATAATGATTTATTATTCGTTTCTTCTACAGCTACTATATAACGCCGTGTACACCATGTGTACTGTAAGACGGCTCGGAACCAAGAGAGCGATGTGCGAGACTCGTCTAGTCTCGACACCGCAAGTAGTCATGTGACGCACACTCATACGCGAGAGGGGATACCTGCATGTGTGCGCTTCCTCACACACTCGTTAACGCGCTCACTCATTCTAGCGCGAACTATACTATACATACAGTCAAATGTACTATATTCTCAATACGCCTCCTTACATTTGTACTGTACATTATATTTTTACATTTAACAACTTTCTGAATTTTTCAAATTTTTCTCTACAGAGAGCTTTTGTAAAAATGTCCGCAACATTTTCATTAGTATCAATTTTACAAACTTCAATCAATTTATCTTTCACGCTTTGATGTACAGTATGATAATGAATCTCAATATGCTTAGAATTTTTCGTAAAATTACCGTTATTTGCAATGTTTATTGCACCTGAATTGTCTTCATAAATTTTAATCGGTTCTGCAATATTTATTTCGAATATCTTTACCAACTCTCTGATGTATTCTAGTTCGCTTACAGATTCGGATAGGGCTACATATTCTGCGTATGTCGACGCTTTAGTTACACATTTTTGTTTTCTTGACTTCCAGTCAATTACATTTTCGAACATTCTTATAACATAACCTGTCGTAGATTTTCTATCAATAATATCACCAGCCCAATCTGCATCCACATAGCAGTCGATTATATTATTACCATTTTCTTTCCTTTTATAATTTAAACATAAGTCTTTCGTTAAATACAAATATCTTAGTACTCTTAAAGCATACTTCCAATGAGTCTGGTCATAACAATTCTGATACCTACTTAAGTAATTTACGCTAAAACTTATATCTGGTCTCGTATTCGAACTTATATACAATAAAGCACCTATCAAGTTTCTATACTTAATATTTGACTCGCAATTTTCAGACTTCTCAAGTTTCAAGTTTGTCTCCATAGGAGTGCTATATAATTTACTATTTTCTATTTGATATTTACATGCTAGTGACTCTATGTATTTAGTTTGGCTTAGTTTCATTTTACAATCGTTATAATCATATTCTATATTTATCCCTAAATAATCTTTTATTTCTCCTAGGTCTCATTTTAAATTTATTCATTAGCACTTTCTTCAGACTTTGAATTTTTTTCTTGCTTTTACAACAGATCAATAAGTCATCTACATATAACAAAAGATATAAAACATCATCTCCTTTTCCATAGGTATACAAGCAATTATCAGCATTGCTTCATGTATTCATCAAAGCATTCGTACCATTTTCTTGAACTGTCTCGTAGTCCATACAGCGCTTTAAACAATTTACAAACTTTGTTTGTTCCATCATTGTAACCTTTTGGTTGATTGACGTATACCTCTGAGCTTACTTTACCATTTAAGAATGCTGTAACAACGTCCATCTGTTCTATAATTAATCCGAATTGACAACAATAAGAAAGCAAAATTTTTAATGTTTGCGTTTTTGCTACCGGAGCGTATAAAGAATATATGTCATCAATACCATNACAACGTCCATCTGTTCTATAATTAATCCGAATTGACAACAATAAGAAAGCAAAATTTTTAATGTTTGCGTTTTTGCTACTGGAGCGTATATGTCATCAATACCATTCGTTTGTTGAAAACCTCTTACTACTAACCTAGCTTTAAATATATCATCAGCCTTTTTTGTGTAAACCTATTTTACGTCTAGTACTTCTTTTCCTTTTTGTTTCTCAACTAATTTCCATGTTTTATTTCCATACAAGCTATTCATTTCTTTATCCATAGCATTTTTCCAACTATCGCATTCATCGCTATTCATCGCCTCGTCAAATGTACAAGGTGTATCTACTCTACAATGATATACGGATACTCTATCAGTACTATTTTCCGGATATCTTATCGGACTCTTTTTCACACGTGTTGATCGACGTGGAGTATTTGGTTTCAAACTATTTTTATCGATATTCTTTACATTTGTTTGATCTTTTTCGGTTACATTTTCATTTTCATCTGCGCTATCAAATACATCATCATCGATTTCGCTTTCGAACTCTTGTTCGCTTCTCTTACTCGACTCGAGAGTCGGAGTACGGGAAGAAATATTTTCGTCGTCATAATCAAGACCAATACATTTTTGATATGATTCTACAACATCAACATGTCTATGAACTGTTACTCTACCGTTCAACAAAACTCTATAACCTACTTCACTGTAACCTAGTAAAATTCCCATTTCAGCTTTTTTATCCCATTTGGATGATCTTTTTTGCTCTGGTTTTCTAACAAAGACTTTACTACCGTATAACTTTAGATTTTCAACATTTGGTCTTTTTCTAAAAAATATTTCATATGGAGTTTTCTTTTCAATCGTGTTGGCTAAAGTACGATTTTTCAAATATGTTGCAGCACTAATTATTTCTGGCCAATATTTTTTATCTACTTGTGCCTCATCTAATAAACAACGCGCCATATCCATTATTGTTCTATTAAATCTTTCAGCAGTACCATTTAACTCATGTACGTACGCTGGACAATTGTTTTTATAAATACCCTTTTCTTTCGCAAATTTATAAAATCGATTATTTAGGTATTCTGTACAATGGTACAATGCTATTGTTTTTACTCTTTTTCCTGTTAAGTTTTCTACTTCATTCACATACTTTATCATACAATCATATACTTCATCCTTTGTTTTAATGCTGTTAATTTTGGCTATTTTGCTGTAATCGTCGATAAATGAAACAAAATATTTTTCACCGTTTGGACCCGGGGTCTTGAAGCTACCACAAACATCAGTGTGTATAATCTCTAAGATATCTTTCGCTCTTGTTCTGTTATTTTTAAACGGTAAATTATGCATTTTATTCTCTATGCAAATTTTGCATTTTAATATTCCGATTCAAACTCAGTTGGAATACCCGTCACCAATTGTTTTCTACTTAAAAAATTTAAATAGCCAAAATTCACATGCCCTAGCATTCTATGCCACTTTTCTTTTTTACTCATTTTACCATTAATATACTGAGCATTGTTTACAATTTTTTGTTCAATTTCCAATCTACTCTTAGNTCTATGCAAATTTTGCATTTTAATATTTCCGATTCAAACTCAGTTGGAATGCCCGTCACCAATTGTTTTCTACTTAAAAAATTTAAATAGCCAAAATTCACATGCCCTAGCATTCTATGCCACTTTTCTTTTTTACTCATTTTACCATTAATATACTGAGCATTGTTTACAATTTTTTGTTCAATTTCCAATCTACTCGTAATTTTATATGTACGATTTTCTTTATACGCTACTGCTATTAATCTCTCTTTTTCATCAATTATTTTAGATATATTTCCTTTAGAAATAATCGTATTCGTATCTGTCATATTTGCGTAGCTAATTAAATTTGTGTTCATTTCTTTTACGTATAAAACATTTTTCATTTCTACTTTGTTTTCTTTCCCAAATGCTCTGAAATAACTTACAACATTCCCAATTTTAGTTGCTTCTATCTCCTAAAAAGATTTTAATCGGTTTCTTTAAAACAATACAATTTTCGAAATAACTATCATCATTTATAATGTGGTCTGAACATCCACTATCTAGCAACCAATTTATTTCATTACCTATAGTCTTTTTATTTCGCGCCGCATGCGCTGTTGCTATCCAGGCGCTGACGTCGGACCCACTCGGTTGACTCGTACTGGCACCTTGCTGCTGCTGACGGAAGTTGCCGCGCCCTCTGCCGTAGTTGCTTCTTCTTCCTCCGCCTCTGCTTCTGCTGCTACCGCGGCCACGTGTTGAACCTCGCCATGCTCCGTCGCTGTGCGTTGCTGGACCGCCATCTTTGCACTCTCTTGCGAAGTGACCGGCTTTTCCACATTTGTAGCATCTTTCTTTGTCCGAGGCAAAAACGTTTGATTTTCTTTCGGAATCTTCAATGCCGTGTTTCATCTCGGAAAGCTTAATTTTATTTTTCACGTAATCAGCTGTCTGATCTTCTTCTTTTAATGTATCAATTAAATCACCTATGTAGCTGTACGATTCTGGCAACGTGTTCAGCATATAGTTTAATTTTTCTTTTTCACTTATATTGGCACCTGCGCCTTTCAAATCATTCACTGCTTTCTCAAAATCACTAAAGAATGACGCCGTGTCACTATAATTATTTAATCTTATTTTTTCAAGTCTGTTCCTGCATACAATTTGCAGTGTTGTAGATTTTTTCAAATACATACTGTCTAGCTTCTTCATTATGCCAAACGCAGTAGTCTCTTCGCACACGAACTCTAATTGCTTATTCGAAATAGCACAATAAATTATGTTAATCGCTTTTAGATCATTATCATCCCATGTTTCGCTTGCTCCTGTTGAGGGCTTTTCTTTGTCTATTACTTCATGACACTTTTTTAATTTTAGAAACATCGTTATTCTCTTCTTCCACATGTTGTAATCCTCTCCATCAAACACCGGTATAGCAAATTCTTTCTTCTCCATTTCGTCTCCTTGAAACTCGATTTTCTCTTCTATTTCAGAATTCTCTTCAATTTCTAGTTGATTCTCGAACGTTCCTTCGTGTTCAGAATCTTCCTCTTTAATTTTCTCAACTTTCTTCCTCTCTCGGTTTTCCATGCACTCTGCCACGTGTTTCACATGTACTTTTTAATCCGCGTGCATCACACTGATTTTACGATTTTTCCAAAAAATCTTTCTACTAATCAATAGTCCTTTTGTTTAGCTATTTATTCTCACTTGTATTTTTCTTCTTATATTATTGAAACACTTTGATTTTTCACTTTGAAAAATGTCTTCACCACGTGGCTTTTAACCTCACTTTTCACTTAATATCTCTCATATGACTCATATGAGTACATATGCGGGATAAAATACTATACTTAACCAACGATCTGCTACCATGTTGGAAAATGAGGTAAAGCAGAGGTTTACAATAAATAATGATTTATTATTCGTTTCTTCTACAGCTACTATATAACCCGTACACCATGTGTACTGTAAGACGGCTCGGAACCAAGAGAGCGATGTGCGAGACTCGTCTAGTCTCGACACCGCAAGTAGTCATGTGACGCACACTCATACGCGAGAGGGGATACCTGCATGTGTGCGCTTCCTCACACACTCGTTAACGCGCTCACTCATTCTAGCGCGAACTATACTATACATACAGTCAAATGTACTATATTCTCAATAGATTCCAGCATCTTTTAGGGTAACTTTGGTATCTTTTTGACTTTGGCATGAGAGTCTTAATTGTTCGGGGTTCATTGTCGAATATAGCCAAGACTGGTCATTCTCCAGGTACTTCCATTGGGTCTTGGTGCTGGTTTTGTATCTGATATCGCAACTTCTCAAGGTCCGGGTACTGGGATTCAATAACATAGTTGCTTCACAGTCCTGCACAGTTGGTATGCTTTGGAGGGGTCGGAGCATAGGACAGAGATGTCCATAATGGGTTTTCATGCATTTGGTTGCAGGATTTTCATCAAATTTTATGTACTTCTCTTCATCAGAACTTATGGCAATATATTTATGTGACGGTTCTATGAAGGCGAGTCCAGTGGTGCCATTGGCTTTATGTTGTGGTACTGCCAAAGCGTGTAATTTACATATTTGGTACGGATCTCTCTCGACCAGAGGTACTTGTACTACAGCTATCGTTCTCACATTTTCATGAATGGCGTCGACTTTCGATATTTTGGTGACTTCTTCAACCCTCAGGTGTTCTAATGGTATAGCGAAATCCAAATTTCCGCTTGTCCTTTTTACATCAGTTGTAATTTGATGCAAAATGTTTGTTGTTAGAAGATCAGGATGCACTTTTCCTTCCTTCAATTGTCTTAGTACCTTCAGAATCTTTTCATTTCCTCTTATCAGGTGATCTAAAGTTGATTCTAGATGTCTCATGTAAGCGGTTACTTCTATTAAGTATCTTAACTTTTCTTCTTCTTTTAAGACTGTGGTAATTGTTTTGGTCATGGCTCCTTCAAAATTTTGGATGGCTCTTTGATGGTTCTTGGTTATATTGTACAGCTCCTCAAATTGAGCGGAGACAATGTGTGCATTTTTGTCTATTACTTGTACCATCTTTGCTTGATCTTGAAATAGATTATCGATGTTTTTGTTGATGTCTTCTACGTCATCTGTGGTTACTAGTCCAAACAAACTTTTGCTTAAAGTGCCTACTATGCCTAGGGGTGCTAGTCTTTTTATCCGGATACTTCTAGGATTTCTTACTGCTGGGAGACTATAATGTCCCATAGTTCTTATGGTCTCATTGATGTCCTTTTGGATGCTGTTCAAGGTTTGATGCTTGAGTTCTATCAGGTCCAGTCCTAGGGCATTCTTGCATTTTGTCTCTTCAATCTTTGTTATGCATTTGTTGTAAACGGTCTTATAGGAGTTCAAGGGTCCATGCGTTTGTATGAATTCATCCACGTTGATGTAGATTTGTATCTTCCAATCAGCCTTCTTGATCTTTATTGGGTCCAGTTTCTCAAAATATATTCCGGGGTTCGGAGTCAAAGGGTCTATTTGGTACAGGGGTCCGCATTGGGTCATAATTATGATATTTAAAATTGTAAAAGTAATTAAGTTTTGAATATGCATCCTGCAAAATTAAGTCAATTAATTTGGGGTTCACGTAAGATTAAAAATATGAGTAATAAGATACATTATTCGGAATTCAGGTCAGAATTTTCTTCGACATGTTTTAATTTGTCAATGTGTTTTCTGACCTTCTTCCCATTGGGGTACTCGAGAATGACATTCTTTCTGCCAATGAACTCGATAATTTTTAAAGGTTTATTTCTGTAACCATCAAATTTTCCGGTACGGGGTTCGTTAATTAATCGTGCATAACCTCCCACTTTTCCCTTGAATTTCCTAACCTTTTTATCATAAGTTTCCTTGGATTTGTTCTTATTGATGATTTGATTTTCTCCCGCCATTAATTTCATCTCATCGAGTCGCAATATGAGGTCCCTTATATAAGTGTTATAGGTTCTTAATTTTTCATCAGAGGGTATTTTGATTGGAAAACGTGCAATTCTGCCGTAAACCAATTCAAAGGGTGTGAAGTTAGTGGCAGAATGCACACTAGTATTATAAGTAAAGGTCGCGAAAGGTGCTAACTTGTCCCAATCATCATATTTTTCAGAGTAAATTCTGATGAATTCGACAAGTGGAGCATGACTTCTTTCCAACGAACCATTGGTCTGAGGTCTGTAACCTGAGGTTGTTAATTGGTTCACTTTAAATAGTTTCAGCATGCATTGGACGATGTTAGAAAGGAAACTTGTCCCACGGTCGGATAGTATTGCCCTTGGAGCACCAAATTGGCATATTAAATGCCGGACCAAAGCATCTGCTATAGTGGTGGCATTCAAATTTTTGATCAGTATGGCAATGAGGTATTTAGTTAAATTGCACTGCATGGTTAGCAAATGACAATTTCCGCTTGGAGTCAGCCTGAGTTTGCCGACTGTGTCGATTGATACTTTATCGAACGCTTCTATGGGTGTATCAGTTATTAGCATGGGTTCTCGGGTTTTGAACCTTTCAATCTTTTTTTCTTGACAGCTGTCGCACCTTTAATTAGTGATTATTTTAGTTTTAGTGATTATTAAAGATTACAATTAATTTAGTCCTTATATAATTTAATATGTCGTTCCTCATTCCGGGCCAATAATATCTTTCTCTTATCTTCTGGTAAGTCTGGTTGACGCCCTTGTGTCCTCCGGTCAAGGTGTCATGTAGAGTAGCTATTATTCCTTTTCTTTCGGATTCATTGGGTAGTTGAACCTTTCCATAGCAGATAGATATTTTTATTGGCGTATTAATGAACGTTTTGATTAGTAATTCACTCATGAGTCCAGGTTCCAGTTAATCCGTGAGGTCTCCACGTCTCGATATTCTGAAGCTCCTAATCTCTCGATCGATCATAATTTTTCTCAAATTCAGTAACGCTTCGTTCAAATCTTCAATTTTTATGGTATGAAAGTATTTATCTTTCAATACTATGGAGAAAATTTCGTGTTTCTTGTAAGGGGTTACCAAGATTTGTCCAATTTTCGGCTTCTTGCTCTTCAAGTTGAAGGGGTCGATGGCTCCAATTACCTTTAATAATTTGCTTATGGAGCTGATGCATTCACAGTCTTTTGACACGAAATGTACAATGTTATCTTTCTTGTAGGTTAGACATTCTCTCACACTGGTTACTTTCTCGCGTGTTGGTGCGCAAATTTCACTTTCCCCGCTCATGGACCCACGATTAGTTTTCACGCTAGTTGCCGCTGGTCCATATCTTTTATTTATTGGCTCTAATGTTCAAGGTATCGGCCAAATGAAAGGTATGACTCCTTGTGATGGTTTGGAATACCTGATGTCGATTTCTTGGTCCTTATTTTCTTCGTTTTCTGTCAATATACCTTTAATTTTCTTCTTGTTTCGGGTACTGTTCGCAATAGGTGGACAGTTCTTTATTTTCGATGTGTCAGAGATTCTTCTTTCACCAGGTATCATCATCTCATCGCTACTCATGTCCGATTCATAATTTGGGTAATTATGATTATTCTCCATTCTCCTTTGGAGTTTCATTTGAGTGTCTTCAATTAATTCTCTTACTCTGTCTCCTAAAACTTGGTCCATATGCTCCGTTCCGTAGTGTGGATTCAATTCGTGAATTCGGAACCGCATTTCTGGAGTTAATTCTTCTCCTTCTGAGAAGCATGACGGTACTTCAAGTTCTTCTTTAGCATTTGCCTCAATTTCTTCTTGGTTCATGGTCTTCTCTTCATATCTCTTCATACTCTCTTCGAACTTTTTACTTGCCTTCTTTACCTCTTCTCTACTAAGGGTGGTCTTGATGGAAGATTCTTTTACTGAGTCATCGTCTGTGCTCACTTCCGAGGATGATGGCTCTATTGCCGTTACATTCACCTCTATATTGCTGATGGTTCTATTTTGGCTGTCCGTGGAAGATGCGTCATCGTCTGAATTCGCATTTTCGCTCTCGTGGTCATCGATTCTCAGACCACTGTATCTGGGATCTGGTAAAGGTGGTTTTTCTATATCACTACCAGCTAAAGCTGTCGATGATAGCCACGATCTAAGTGTCGGCGAAAATTTACTGCTTAGTGATACCTCTGATTCAGCATCGCTTTGAGTGTCTTTGGTGCTTTCATCTTCACTGGTCACAAGTGTGTCTGGCTTTGATTTTGGTAATGTTAGTAGAGGCTTTTCGCTTGCTTTAGTACCCTTTATTGCTTTTGGTGCCTTCGGTATGGCACCTTGTTTGATATATTGAGCGATGGGACTCTCCACTTTGTTGGCTTTTCCCCGAGTCCTATGAGCTATGACACTGTGGTCCAATTTAGGAGCCTCTTTGTTTGCCTTTGCTCCCATTGGTCTACATCTTCCTCTTGATCCAGTTGGCTTATCGGAAGCTGATTTTATTCTATCTCGAATGTTTGTTCTCTCTGTCGGTGCCTTGCTCTTTGCTTTCTCTTGCTCGGATTTCTGCTTTTCTCCGATGATCATGACTTTGATTCTTGGTAGATTCTCGTTTATCTCCTTTTCGGTCATCTCCTTTTCTGTCGATTCTGGCGGGTTTCTTGACAAGGCATCGGCATTTTTATTTAACTTTCCTGGCTTGTACTTGAAAGTGTATTCATATCCCGTGAACCGGAACATCCACCTCATTAATCTTTGTCCAGGGTCCTTTCTACTGTGCATCCAATTTAATGGTTCATGGTCACTCACTAAGGTAAATTTGCGGCACAGCAAGTACGGTCTGAATTGGTGCAAAGCGTACAACACTGCAAGACACTCCTTTTCGGTTGTAGAGTAATTTCTCTCCGCTTTATTCAATGCTCTTGATAGGTACTGAATAGGGTGATCAAATCCATCCTTTTCTTGACTAAGAACGGCACCGATCGCATAGTCTGAAGCATCCGTTGTTAGAGTAAACTCCTTGTCGAAGTCTGGAAATTGTAAGATGGGCTCTTCCATGAGACACTGTTAAACTTTCTTCACATTTTGTGGTCCACTCAAATTTAACATTTTTCTTCAATAGATCATTCAAAGGTTTTGCTATCTTGGCGAAGTCTTTGATGTATTTAGGATAGTAGCCAAACATTCCAAGTACCTCTCTTATGTTTTTAGCACATTTGGGTGTTGCTAGCTTCGCTATGGCTGCTACCTTTTCTGGATTTGGTTCCACTCCTTTTGCACTAATTATATGACCTAGGAATCCAACTTCTTTCCTGAAAAATTCCACTTTGTCCGGCTGAAGCACTAATTTAGCGTCTCTCAGCCTTTCCATGAGATTTCGAATTCTAATTTCGTGCTCTTTTAGGTCCTTGCTGTACACTATTATATCGTCTAGGTATACCAACATTTCAACCGTAAACCTTCCGGCATTCTGGTATACTCGTAGTGTCCATTTATGGTGGTAAATGCCGTCTTGTAACAATCTTCTGGCGCCATGGGTATTTGTTGGGAGCCACTGGCGAGGTCGAAAATGGAAAAATAGGTTGCACCTCCCAATCGGTCCATTATATCAGCAATATTCGGTAGTGGGTAGGCATCTCTTATTGTCTTTATATTCAGTTCTCTGAAGTCAATCACCATTTGCCATCTGGGGTTACCATGACTATCTGGCTTTTTGGGGACAATCCAGATATGTGAATAACAAGGAGAGTTGGATTCTCTTATTATTTTATCTCTGAGCTTCTTTGCTACGCTGTCTCTCACAACTTGTTTGTGTTGTGGAGGATGTCGGTACTGCTTCGTGTTTATTGGCACATCATTTTCTAGATGTATGTAATGTTCAATCATGTCCGTACATGGGAGTCGATCTCCTGGTAACA
Source organism: Pteromalus puparum (assembly GCA_012977825.3). Taxonomy (NCBI): domain Eukaryota; kingdom Metazoa; phylum Arthropoda; class Insecta; order Hymenoptera; family Pteromalidae; genus Pteromalus; species Pteromalus puparum. The sequence continues at coordinate 31,936,446 of CM053169.1, read as the reverse complement.
GGAATCGGTCCAAATAATCTTCTATTATGTGGTCTACGATTTCTAATTCCTCTCTGTTGAGATGACTTCTTCTGATCATTTTCTTTACTTCTTCTAATCTCTTGATTTGGTCCACGATCGCGTCACCATCAAACTCACTATCAGTCTCTTGTAAGAAGTCCGGTCCAGTATCAAAAGGTATTAGTTCTCTTGGATCTACCTCTATGGTGATATCTTGTTCACTGGTATTTATGGCCATCATCTTGCAAGTATTGCTTACATTGGTCACTACTCCTTCTCCTAAAAATAGATCTTTGTTACCCACGTCTATTCTTGGAATATATCCTTCTTTCAAATTACTCTTAATCAAGTTAATTTGAACCACTTGTCTGGTCCTGGCTTTTACTATGTGTTTCACTTTGTCTGACACAGTATTTTCTTCGTGGTTCACTTCTTGGTCCACTGGTTCAACTTTCTCATCACTTTTGGACTCCACTTTAAGCACTTCATTGGCTTGTTCACACTTGTATCCTCTTTTCAAGTTTCTAGGATTATGTTCTTCCTCATGTCCTATGAAGGGTATAGGATGCATGACATCACCGCTTATCATTAAAGCGTTTTTATGGTAAGAGATTACAGCTTCCTCTTTCTTGAGATAATTCCTCCCCAACATTCCATCTTGCTTAATTGGAAAGTCGTCGTGTACAATTTGAAACTTTACTGGCGTCCCTCTTATGTCTAGATACACTGATCCGGCAGTAAATACAGTTTGGTCTGTTATAACTCCCAGTTCTCTTGCATCATCTACACTTATGGGTAACTGGCCTTCCAGAACTCCAATTTTGATTAAGTTGAGTGTCGCACCATTATCTATCATGAAGTCTCGATGTGGTCGTTTCGTTCCAACAGGTACTCTAATCCTTACTGCTGTTGCTTCTCCATCCTCCCAATTATAGTTCTCAGTTCCTCTACAGTTCGTGGAACACATCCTTGCAATTTCTCGGGTCTGGTTAAAATCGCCATCACTGGAGTTTTCACCTGATCGTTGCTCGGATTCGTTTGATCCTGACTGCGATTCTGATTGTACCTCTGAATCTGTTGCTGGTAATTCTGCTGATCCACATTTCTTGTATTCTGTGGATTTTGTTGAGTTTGACCTGGCTGGTTCTGATGATGGTTGTTGTAGCCTTGGCTCGCCATCCTCGGGTCGTGACGAGCCCCTTGGGAGTTTAAATTACCCCTATGAGGTTGGTTATCATATCCTGCTGCTTCATTTCTCCAACTGTTGCCTTCTCTCCGATCCGGACGTTGTTGAACGTCTTCATATTAACCGGTGTGATGATCAAACACTCCTCGATATCCGCGATTGCCGTCATTATTCCATGCTCGCCAATTCCCATTTTGTCGATTGTCGCTATAATTCTGGTTATAAGACCCTCGTCCATTATGCTGTCCATTATACTGATTGTGGTATCCACGGCCTCGATAACTATTCCCTCGATAATTACTTCCCCTGTAATTACCCCGGTAATTGTTTTGTGGGTATGATTGTTGTTGGCGGTTGTCAGGATAATTACGTTGGTGACCATTAGTATAATTATTAGATGGTCCATTATATGTTCTGTCTTCCACATAGCCTACATAATGTGGATCTTGTCTTTCGTAATTTTGGTATCTGTTGCTATCATGGTGTCCGCTATTATTTCTGTAATGACCTCTATCATTGGATCCTTGGTAATAACCTTGATTATTATAACTCTTGTTTCGTCATCTATAGGGTCTAGAATCAGGAATTATTTTGGCTTCCATCCTTGTTTCCAATCTTACTGCTTCTTTATAAGCAGCTCGTAGATCTGCTGGTCTGCTATAATCAACTCTTTCAGCTAGATTTGCAGGTAGTCCTTTGATAAATATATCTACTGCAAGGGATTAAAGAGGCGCCATCATATCATCGTTGTATTCATTGCCCTTCTCTTCTTTGAGAGTGGTTTTCGCGCTGCCAAGTAGTACGTTTATCTCATCGTAGAAATCACCTACAGTGTCCTGCTCTCTCATTCTTACGTTTTGAATTTTGTTATTATAATAACTGAAGTTTCTCCCTGGTCCAAATCTCTGCTTTAGATGTTTGATGAGCTCTTCCACGCTAGTCACTGTTTTGTTGATTAGGCTCTTTTTGGCTGGTCCCCCCTATAGCACCTGATATTTCGGCAACATTGCCTCAACATTGCACTGCAAGACTAGCTAGATTCGGCAATATTGCCAGAGCTTAGAACAACATTGCTGCAACCATAAGGCAATATTGCCACGCACCAAAATGTCCGCATTTTCATTGCAAAGTTGGTTATCTCCCACATAGGTCCCAATATTTTGGAAAAATTTGTGGAAAAATGTAAAAGTGACAAGGTTAAAACGGGGTCCAAAATCAAAACAAATTAATTCTTAATTATTTGAGTTAAATCCTAAATTACGGTAGGAGTTATCTTCAAACTACCTCTATAAAATATAACCTAAAGTGAAGCATACAACCAAAAAAGGAAAATTGATTGATTGAATAAGCTAAATAAACCATTAATCTCAATAATCCCTTAAAATCCCTTATTTCTTCTTATCTTTATTTATTTCGTTGAATGCGTATTGTAAAATTTTCTCGAACTCAGCTTTGATTACCACTTGAAAATCTACGTTATCTTTATATTCGAGTTCTTTTTCTTTCAATTTGGAATTAAAACTGTGATTAAAACTAGGTTTGAGGTTTCTTAAAATTCTAGAAAAGCTCTGGTGTAAATTAAACTGAAAAACAATTCAATTCAATAATTAATTCAATAGATAATTTAAATTTAAAAATGTATAATCAATAAGTAGTTTAAAACCGATAATAGTTTCATTTATTAGTTTTTTTTTTGTTAGAGTGTAGAACTATTTAAGGCTAACAACTCGTGTGATTTACTAAAATTACGATTTCATGCTAAATTTAATAATAAATGTAGGAAAAGAAAACTAAATTCACTCACAAAACTTAAATATTCCCCAAAGGATTTAAATTAAATCAATTGATATATTGTCCCTTATTTACTATTAGTTAAATAAAAATAATAAAAGAAAATTATTAAATCTCAATGAAAACAATAAGAGGTAAGTCACTTTTCACATTCAATTTCATTTAAATATACAATGCTTTGACTATAATTATCCCCAAAATTAATAACTATGTTTACTGGCAATAATTTATAAATATCCCTTCACGTAATATTCATTAATTATAAAAAATCCACAAAGAATTAAATGTAAGTAAATCGAAAATGTCCTAATATTCAACCAATTGATTTAATTGTTATTATTTAAATAGTTAAATGAAACAGAAAGTTCAATTATAAATATACCGTAAAATTCCCAAAAAAAAAATTAATTATTATTCTAAATTGTTTATTTCAACACACAAAGTTGCAATTTATTGATAAAGAATTATTCTATAATGATTCCTCTGTTTAATAATGGTCCAATGCACTAAGTCTCTTTACTACGTTTGAATTTCGCGCCAATCACTAAATGTCCGCCGCGCGCTCTCTCGGCGTCTGGACTATAGCTTGACTCAACCGCGTCAGTGCCGCGCCTCTAGTGCCGCAGCGCTCAAAAACTTCCTAGCCACGCCTAGTTCCACGTGTAGCGTCTATGCCTGTGTCCGCTCTGAACAAACACGAGGCGTCGACCCCCCCTCCCCCCGGTCCAGCCTGCAACTTTGCTGGATTTTAATTTATAAAAATACTAATCGATAGTTTTTAATTTGCCCAACAAGCCTACGTTATTCTTTTCTTTTGCCCAGCTTTCGTTTTTTCAGGAAAAATAAAAATAAAATAAAAATCGACTCCCTCAACTTTGATTGCTTACAACTTTTTAATTAAAAGTTGGCTTTTATATTACCATGGCTAAAAAAATTGCCCCCGGCCTAATTTAATTTGCCCAGTGATCAAATCATTGTTAAATTTAATAATTATTTGTTAAAAGCTAAAAAATTGTTGTCGCGGACAAATTCTGGACAAACTTCCGTGACTCATGCGAGCGAGAACTTTGAAAATTCACCTGCATGTTTACTAAAGCAGAAACATAGCAGAAAGAGGGAAACATAACCTATGAACACAGTGTTGTTTATGCAAAATGAGTGAAAGTGATAAGTAAAACTATAACGTTAACTGGTTCAACCCAAAGTGATTTGATTCTAAAAAATGTGGTGTAAAATAGTGGTGTATATAGTGTAAAATGGTGTAAAATAGTGGTGCATCGTAAAAAACTCAATCAATAAATGCAGAAACACTGCTCTTTTTAAAAACAGCTGAAGTGTTTCTTCAGATTGGGACTCTTCTCAGAATCTCCACCAATAACGCTAAGTTCAAAAATAATATCTACTTGGCTAGTTTTTAATCTTTTTGTTATACTTTTAGGTCACCAACACAGGAGTCTGAGATGATCTAAGATGTCAAGTCTCTGGTTTCTTTAAAAGATTTTCAATGTCCTAAACTTTCCTCCAAATCGTTAAATGGTAAGCATCATTCCTTTTCAAATTACTCATATTCAAGTATTACATTATTTATCATTTCAAGGGGCTGAATCGACAGGACCATGACTATCAAGAGCCAAGGAGTGCGCAGGTTTGCCAAGGATAGTTGCTCTGAGAAGAAGAAGAAGAGATGGGAATAACAAGAATAGTTGTTGCGCCTATTCTAGTTCACAGCTTGAACGGAAAGAGCTGTCAGGCGATGGAGGTACCAGGAGACTCGAGGAACACCTACTCAAAGGTGAAATCAGTATCAACAATCTCCAACACATAAGCGAAAGAGAGCCTGAGGATTGGTACTCTGATCCATCTTTCCAAGTGCTGGCACAATTTTCATGGAACGCTCTAAACAAGCTATTGAGGGTGAGTATACTTTTTTAAAGAACAATTTCATCTTTTGTCAATGAGTATCTTTTGTACATCTCAACTGTCGTAATTTTGTAGATGGATTAACTAGAAAGAAAAGTCAATACCAAATAGCAGACACCAGACCTCTGAAGAAGAGCAGCAGTTGTAGTACGATACCTAGATGACAGTACAGTTTCTCAGTCTAATTTAAAGAATACTGTCAAATGTGTAACTCTAGCAGTGTATTATAACATTATAGAAATAAAACGTCCAATAGGCAAATTGATATGTTCGATGAAAAATTGCATCCTCTAACTGTAAGTAAAAACTAACTGATTCATCCATGTATTTCATATTCAAGATTTACTTTTTCTATATGACATTTCTACTTTTAGCATGATGGTGTATCAGATGATTATGACAGACATAATCCAGAACATAAACAAATCTACAAATTTGTCAGAACACTTTTCAATGCTGCACAACTCACTGCTGAATGAGACATTATAACACTAGTTTTTCTTGAACGCCTACTCATATATGCTGAAATAGATGTAATCAACGAGACCAGGACTATACAACCAAAGGTGGACTTGGGTAGGCTGGAGAGCACGTTTATTTCCCGCAAACAGAACAGGTGAGGATTATTTTTTCAGTACTTATTCTCATATTCATATACTAATTATTATTTATTGTTTCTAGGTGGAGAGGACCTTAACAAGAAGAAAAGGAGTTGGTTTAATACTGGAAGTGGCATTAAGATAGTTGGTTAGCTTTTTTTTTGCTCTGTAGTATCTAGGTTCTCTATTCTATTTGTTAAATGAAAAGGGATCTTAGAAAAATAATAAATTAAATGTCATCAAAAACTTTATTATTATAAATTATTGGAACAATCTAAGTGCTTTCGGTTCTCACTCTGACATAAAATATTCCACTAATTTTAATATTTGGTAATGCATTTAGAAAATTCTTATTTTTTGCTAAATCGTTTCTTTCTATCCACTTGTTATTAGTATGACAAAGTGCGATATAATGGCCCATCCCTTTTTCGTCGAAAGGTGGTAGATATTTTACTACTCCACATAAAATAAAGGTATCATTTTTCACAATTATTTTCGTTGGAATTGATTTCAAATTAGTCGTTAGTTCTTCAGCATTAATTTTAATTTCAGCTGCATAGGTAGATTTTGTATAGGCTTCATCCGTGTCAATCCACAAGTAAGGCCCAACTATATACTGGCATAACAAATTTTGTTCTTGACAGGAGTGGCAATGAAAAGTTTTGTCTTGAAAATACCTATTCAATTCTTGTTCTAAATTGCCATAATCATGTTGCCAAACTATTTTCAAATTAGGCAATGGAATTGTTTTCAATTTTGTTTCATAGTTCAAACCACATAAAGTGCAACTTTTCTTTTCTGTAGAGCATTCGTATGGATCTATTAATAGTGAAAATAATCTGCTAATGTTGACGTTGAAATTTATAATATTACTATTTTCAATTTTAAAATATTTATATAATAAATGTGCTCGGTTTGTGTATAATAAATTATTAACTCCTGAGATTGAATATTCTATTATAGCACTTGCATAGCATAAGTATTTCTTAGCTTTTATTGTATCTCTATTTTCCATAATAAAAGTTCGAAAATTTTCAATATCACAACATGCACTACTGAGAATTTCTGTGATCGTATCAAAAGCACAAGTATTGAAAAATTGCACTTTATTTTTATTAACAGATCTTTCTCGTTGCTTGTTACCATTCTGGATGTTGCCTTTTCCTTTTGCCCCAGTTAAACCATCTGCCTGTTGCAATCGCAGGACAATTTCTTCATCTGGTCGAACATAAAAGCCTCGCTGCTTTTTTACTTTTGTAGGCTGATCTTGGTTTTGAAGAAGATTTGGTTTCTTCAAATTATCACTTTTAAATGAAGAATTCAACATCATATTATTTCCAAACGCAATATAATCATGATCTTACGAGGTATTTAAAATGTTTTCATTCTCTATTTGTGCGCCTAGATCATTTCTTCCAACATCAGTACTAGTACTCACAACTTCTTGTTGGCCTACATACAAGTCATTGTCAGGTTGAGTAATGTCAAGTCCGTTTGTGTCAATAATAGCATCGATGCCTTCCTCATTATGTTTCATTTCATTTTTTTCCATCTCAAAATTAGGAATAGATTCTTCAAATGTTTCTTCATATTCAATTTTGCAGTATTTTTTTTTCCATCGTTCAACTTCAAATAAGTGTTTAGAAATATTGTCATTGACTTTGAATTTATGTTCAAGAATTCCTTCTTTTTCTAAATTATTTAACTCTGCTCGAGCCAACTTCATATCAGCATCAATATTTCTCACAGTTTCAACAAAAAACTTATCAATTCTCATGATAGCTGGTAAAGAAGTTTTAAGATCTCCAAAGAAAGCTTCAGATCGAGCAGAGGAAGCTATATCATGATCGTTATCAAAGTAGCTTTGCATTACATTTGACCAGCACACGAATTCCTTGCATAAATTACCAAATCTTTTACCGAACTCTGGGAGGTAATAAGCATTATCTTGCATTTCAATGTATGAATCATTTTTAGCCGATTACACTGTGTTCTGGATATTTTCTATAAAAAAGGCAGTAAGAGTTGTGTTATCAGAATTTTCTTCTTCAAAAGTTTCCAAAGTAGGTGAATTTTTTTCTAGTTTGTCTTCTTTTGTTAAATTTTCATCAAAAGTAAAAGTTTGGATCCGTGCTATTATATACTTCATGGCTTTTTCACAATTCTCATGGTAAAATTGACTGTACGCAACTACAAAAACATGTTTTAAAAATTCCACAAAAAGTTCAAATTCTTTTATGGTTGTCATAAAGCCAAAACATTTCTTGTAGAACAAAACCACTTTTTTTTGTATATTTTTAAAACAAGGCCATTTTGTTAAAATATGTTGTGCATGTGCAATATCAGTTCTCAATTGTGTATGAATTTTTATAAGTGTCTTTTGTCCTAGTAAAATACGTAGACACAAGTCATTGTAGGCACTGAAGGTCATGTTATTAAAAGCCAAGGAAATACCATTTTGGATTGCTTTTCCCATGTCAGTTATAACTTCTCTGGGAAGTTTTGCACCTGATTGAATCCAATTTTGTAGCCAGAAAGTATAGAAAGCCGTATCATTTTTTTCTGATAAAACTTGTGTCAGTGGAACAATCATGTTGCCAATATGTGTGCACAAAACTGACAAATAAATATCACTAGAGTCCCCTCCTGGTCTATTTATTTTCATCGTTACAGATGCTGTAGCATCTAATGTTACAGGGTTACCTAGTTTGGATAAAACATCATTGTGGATACTTATTTGCTCTGGTGACCAATACATCAGAAAGAATTTGTCATATCCTATACCTTTAACAAATCTGTTAAATTCGACATTATTTTTGATGTCAGTCAAGGAGTCAAATAAATTGGATCCACGTTTTATCCCCAGTTTTTTATTTTTTGCATCTTGTTTTGCATTTTGGAGTTGAGATAGTTTGTAGAGATATGGTGGTTCAGGATCACCATCTACCATTTCTGTTCTAGCTTTATCTCGCCTCCATTGCTTGGGATTTATATTCATTAGTTCTTCTTCTACCTCTCGTTTGGCTGATTTTTGCAATCGAGGTTTAAAATCCTGTGGATGTGGTATAGATCTTGCGTCTACAGCAGTTACAGTAAACTTGATAGATTCTGTCGTAGTAGGCATTTCTTCACAAAATATATGAACTTTGCCATCACATACTATACAGGTACCTACCATCTTAATGTAAAAATCATAGTTTCCTATAACATGTCCATGGAAACTGTATGAACATGGCAACTTTGCAGTTTGATAAATTAGTTTTCGCATAAGTGTAGGCCAAACTTCTTTTAAGGATTCACCTTTACGACCATCCTTAAATTGAACTTCGATTGGACTTATCGCATGCCATTGTTCAGCTGATAAGTTGATTGTAAAGTTAACTTTGTACTTTTTATTCTCACTGGCTGGCATTTTTCTTCTTTTGAACACAGGTTCATCTGACTCGCTCTCACCACTTTCTTCATCATCATCCTCATCGCTTAGCTGAAAATCACCTGCAATTCCACTTTTGTCCTTATCCTCTATGCATAATTCTTGTAAGCCTTTATAATTTATATAGATAGTCAATGTGCTGTGTCGGTTTTGATAAACAATATGATGTAAATTCACTGGTTTGATCAATTTATCTAGAGAATCACAAATTTCGTCCCATACTTTATCATTGCGACCTTTTAAAGTCTCTCCTTCATACAGGTCAAAATCTAAAATTTTTTCTATGATTTTTTCTGCACTAACTTTGCGGCCAACCATTTTACATTTATCTGCATAAAATATGTTATTTACAATTAATAATATTCATCGTCATTTAACAAACTTTTATAAGAACTACAACTACGTACCAATTTATTTGAATTACATTCGTCCCAAAATATTGTAAATAATTACTTTTATTATTAAGAGAAAAAAATCTTGGTATTTATTTTTAATCACAACAATTCACTTTAAATCAAAATTCACTGTTCTACTCTATTCTTTACACAGAGCTTGTATAATGCAGTCAAGAATGTGCATGAATTCAAGAAACAATAATGAACTTAATTCATTTGTTTTTTACATAAACCAGAAAAAGGCGCGAAATTTTTAAAATTCTTTTCCGTCTCGCGAATGGCGCCAAAAAGTATGTCCTTGCAAATAATGATAAAGCGTTAAATTGTGCGATACATTAATCTAATTAAAATTGTTTCATCATTATTGATATTGTCTAATACATATTTAGGTCCTGATATATGAAATTTGTATTACAAATAAATTACAAAAATGTAACAAATTCAAATCTAATTCAACTTACGCCACCCTAGGTGGCGTTTCGATTGATAGGCGATTTTCATTTGTTTGAATTTTTCTGTATTGTTGAAATTTCATAATCGTCTCAAAAAATCAACGTTATTCAGTTCGTGTGATTCTTATACATTAAATTTTGTAAAAAATATGGATCGACAAGTACTACAGTGCATTTTAAACAATGACCGATTCAATCATAAGTACTATAATGAAAGGATGAAATTTGCAATAACATTCATTCTACGAGTGAATAGTACACGTTTCAAGAAAGTGTATACAAGAACAATCACTGTTAATTTGGGGAATAATTATCATCAAAGATATTGTTTTTTTGTCTCTGGATGTGCTCACTATGGATTCATTCCAATTTATTGTTATAATAATGATGAAGAACCTGATTTTGTCTTTGAGATGGATAACTGTATCATTCCAAATATCAGAAAAAAACTTCAATGGTCGGAGGATACAATCATTGCTGTAGTCCAAGATGACAATGAGTTTAATTACCAAGGTCATATGAGCTTATGGTACTTAAAGCAAACCACAATTTATTTAGTTTTACTGCCAAGCCATGTAAACTTAATAAATGAAGCCATGGAAAACTTGATGTTGAAAGTTAGAGAAGGGATAAATGAATCTTGTACAGGATGTATAGGAACAGATTTTTTACAAGAATTGTGGAATTCAGCTGTTGAAGAGTCGAGGGATTATTTTCTTCGTATGTCTGAAGATTTAAGCATGCAGTTATATGAACTTTGATCTTTTATACTAAAAATTTTTATTATTATATAATTTAATAGTACATTGTTTTATAGATTTTTATAATTTCAAATATTGTGTCCTTAAAGTCCAATTTACTTTTTATACGTATAGCCAAAATGTAAAATTTTATATAATTTTAACAGTTTTTTAAAAATAAAATACATTGTAATACAAAAAATTGTGATAAATATGTAATTGTAATTTCTATCCAGCACCTCTCTTGTCCACTGCAACAAATACAGCATACTCTAGAAATATAAAATAGTAATATTAACAATCCATAAAAAATTAACTTTAATTATCAAGAAAGCTGTATATTTACTTTTTTACTTCTGAATATTTATCTTGTCTAAACGCAGGTAAAATTATCCCAACCAAGACTCACCAATTCAGATGCTAACTATCTGACAAACAGCATTGACAGTTTCAACAAAATCATTACAATTCCTTTGATTTCTTTGTGTGCACAGAACTGACTAATCAGGCATTTCTTTCATTTTGTTTTTAGCTTCTCTTTCTTGCGTAAATCTAACAGCTTGGTAAACTCTCTCTTCATGCGAATCCATTCCCATGAATGTCCTGATTTGCGCTAAATTAACACTTTTTCTCTATCCTAGAGCAATTATTTCATGGAAATCAAGTATTAAATTGAATCCATTTTCAGCAATTCCCAATTCATCTGTAGATTTACAATACTCTGGAATCTAAAAAGAATAATGGTTATTACTATAATAAAATATCAAGCCAAAAAGTAGGAAAAATGATGAAATCACAAGGTTACTTACTAGTTACAAGTTACTTCTTGCAAAAAGACGTAATGTTTCCAGATCCGCCAAAATATTACTAGCTTTTGTTGTAATGAGTAACGTATAAAGTATTTCCAATGGTTGATAAGCATAGCAAACTGATTCCGTTTCAACACATATATGCTGTTTAGTGTTTACCAATACTCATTAGTTTTGGCAGACCCTCTATTCTTGCCTTGGTGATTTCAACAAATGGCTGAGAGATGATGGCTAAACAGAACATTTCATAATTATAATCAGTAAATTAGTAAATAAAAACTGTGGATGGTACAAATTGTCAATATCACACTTGCACACTGCAGCAGCGATAAGTACCTATCATAAAAAACAATTGATTGTATGTTACATCAATATTTTTCAAAATTAAAACCAACATGATGAAATTAAATTTGTCAAATAGCAATATATTAAGGAAGGATCAAGTTTCTAATGAATGTCGAGAATCGGTGCACCATAATAATTGAAAATTACCCAGAATTGCCTAATCAGGCATGTTGGGCTATATAAAGAAAGTAAGCTAGATCAGGAAATCACTTCTTATGCTATCAGTGATTCCTGCGAGAAAAAAGTAATACTCATAAAACATATAAATAAAAAATATACAGTAGAAAACAGACTTTTTCATCAATGCCCTAAGGAGTGTTCCTCGACCTGCTGTTGAGGTAGATGTGGTTTGCACAGATGTAACTGAGGCTGTTGTAGATGGTATAGGTGTTGAATTATCTACTCCTGGTGTCATTTTGCTGCACAGTTTTTCCAGCAGACTTCCTCTACTTCCAGTTGTTGCACTTGCTTGAACCGCAAGCCCAGCTGAGGCCTCTTGTTCTTTTTGCAGGAATTCTTGCATTTTCCTTGCACGCTCCTCTTCTTATTTTAATTATTTTTCTTCTTCCATTTTTTTCTTAATAATCTCAACGAGATCACCTCGTCCAGTTCTTCTCTCAGCCATAAAAAAAAACCAATGAAGTTGATGCACCTACTTTAATCTCTATTAAAATTCTTGACTGTTAATAATTTATAATTGAATAGATTCAAAATTTTATATTTTTGGAGGTTATGTTCCCCTTTTTCTGCTATGTTTCTGCTTTAGTAAACATGCAGGTGAATTTTCAAAGTTCTCGCTCGCATGAGTCACGCAAGTTTGTCCAGAATTTGTCCGCGACAACAATTTTTTAGCTTTTAACAAATAATTATTAAATTTAACAATGATTTGATCACTGGGCAAATTAAATTAGGCCGGGGGCAATTTTTTTAGCCATGGTGATATAAAAGCCCACTTTTAATTAAAAAGTTGTAAGCAATCAAAGTTGAGGGAGTCGAATTTTATTTTATTTTTATTTTTCCTGAAATAACGAAAGCTGGGCAAAAGAAAAGAATAACGTAGGCTTGTTGGGCAAATTAAAAACTATCGATTAGTATTTTTATAAATTAAAATCCAGCAAAGTTGCAGGCTGGACCGGGGGGAGGGGGGNGAAGTTAGTGCGCACGTATAATTGTCGTGTTCGTGGGTGCGTGCTCTACACAGTGAGGTGCAATTTAGGCGATTTCGACAATTGTGAGAGGAGTAAACAGTGAGGGCCCAGGACTCGTCACCCAGCTGCAGTACAACCTGTTGCTGCTGCTATCAGATAAGTTCTATTTTGCAATAATTTCCTTAAATGATTTGCTTGTATGACACAAGAGCCTGTTGCTTTGTGTAATTTGTGTTTTCTCTTTTGTTTTCAGTGACTCCAGTTGAAAATGTTCAATATCGAAAGGGAGCGAGACTACAACTCATGATTGAAACGTACACCCAGGGCTGCTTTGCGCACTACCAGGCTGGTTTGTGCATTTTACAATAAAGGTACGAGCATACAAATTTTAATAATCATCAATTACACATTTGATTTGAACAAGATTCTTTCTATTGATCTTGTTCGACTCTTCTTGGAACAATTTAGGGTTATGTGTATAATTGTTGACTTTTGATTCTTTCTATTATTCAAGAGTTTTACTTAAGTACAAAGTGATTGTTCACATTGATTTCTCTCTTTTCTTTGTTGTTTCAATGTAATAGTGTTTGGCCAATTAGCATACTAGAAGTTTACTAGCAACTTTCAAATAAAAATTTTGCGACAATTATTCAATTTGTTTAAATTCTAGACAATTATTCTATTGCTCAATGTTGACTCTATATTTTAAATTGCAAATGCTCGACTCTAAAGATACTGCAAATTTTATTTCACTTTGAACAACACTTTGGCTTTGATTTTGAATCACTTTATATACAAGCCTATGTTACCGTCCAAACTCCAAAATTTTGTTTTGAATCATCAAAATAGTTAAGTGAAACCGTTGTCAACTATACTCATATAATATTTATTGATTCTAGGGACAACAAACTGATTTGGTATTCGTTGTATTGGTCCAGGAAGCCGATTTTCAAGATTTTCGACCTCGTCGACCAGCACTGCGCTACAGATTTTGGGACTTTTGGCAAATAACTTGGATCAACATTCAATTTGTGTGTTTTAACTATGCAGATATGGATTCACTAGCATGTATTCGTTTATTTTACAAGTATTTGGCGCAGGTAGTTGATTCTAACCTTTAATTTTCAAACTCGTGAGTAGATTCAGTGAAATTTTTAAGATTGTACGTTAAAATTGCTTGCTTGCTTACTAAAATTTGTTTGACGTGTTAATGCTATTAATTTGATTACGAGCTTATTAATTGAATTTTGATTTTACTCCTGTTTCCAATGCTCAAGCTAAATTTTCACTTTGAAGGACTTTAACATTAAAGAGAGAAAAATTGACTTGAACCTCAAAGGAATGAAATGCATGAAATCCATTCTATGTTTGCTTTAATGAATTCCTTCCTACCTTCTCCTCCGTTTATTGCCTTTCCTAGTCTCTTTACCTCTGCTTTCTTGTTCCTGCATTCTTCGCCCCACTAGGTGTTTTTCCTTTCATTCCCTTTCCTAACCTTTTTGTTCTTGATTGCTCTTTCCATTTTTTGTCTGATCTCTTGTCAAACTTTCGCCTCCTCCGCTTCCTCCAGCTTCTTTCTGAACTTCTCTATTGCCTTCTCCGACCACACTGCTACCATTGTGACAATACATTATAAATGTACCATATATTTCAACACGCTTCCTTACATTTATAATGTATTATCTTATATTTAAACAACTTCTGAATTTCTCAAACTTTTCTTTACATAGTGCTTTAGTAAATATGTCTGCTACATTTTGATTCGTGTCTATCTTGCACACTTCAATCATTTATCTTTCACGCTGTCATGTACAGTATGATAATAAATTTCAATATGTTTAGAATTTTTTGTAAAATTACCATTATTTACAATGTTTATTGCTCTCGAATTATCCTCATAAATTTTTATCGGTTCTTTAACATTTATGTCGAATATTTTTACAAGCTCTCTGATATATTCTAACTCGCTTATTACTTCTGATAATGCTACATGTTCTGCGTATGTCGCGCTTTTGTTACACATTTTTGTTTGTTTGCGTGACTTCCAATCAATCGCATTTCCGAAACACCACCTAATTACATAACCAGATGTAGACTTTCTGTCTCAATGATTGCCAGCCCAATCTGCATCTACATAACAATCAATTGTCTTACAATTTTCTTTTCTCTTATAATGTAAACTTCAATCTTTAGTTAAGTACAAATATTTTAACACTCCCAAAGCATACTTCCAGTGAGTACTACTATAACAATTTTGATATATACTTAAATAGTTTACACTATAACTTATGCCTGGTCTTGTACTTGAGCTGATATACAATAGAGCACCTATCAAGTTTCTATATTTTATTTCAAGATCACAACTTTCAGCCTTATCAATCTTTAAATTCGTTTCCATAGGAGTACTATACAATTTACTATTTTGCAATTGATACTTAAACGCTAGTGACTATATATTTGTTTGGCTTAGTTTCATTGGACAATTGTTATAATCATATTCAATATTTATCCCTAAATATTCTTTTATCTCTTTTAAATCTTTCATTTATATTTGTTCATAAGAACTTTCTTTAGACTTTGAATTCTATTTTTGTTTTTTTTCAACCAATCAATAAATCATCTACGTATAGCAAAAGATAAATAACATCATCTCCTTTTCCATAAGTATACAAACAATTATGAGCATTGCTTCTTTTAAATTTTAGTTTCCCCAAATATTCATCAAAACATTCATACCATTTTCTTGGACTTTCTCGTAGTCCATACAACGATTTAAGCAATTTACAAACTTTATTTGTTCCGTCATTGTAACCTTTTCGTTGATTGACATATACTTCTGAGCTTACTTTACCATTTATAAATGCTGTAAGAACATCCATCTGTTCTATAATTAATCCGCACTGACAACAAAATGAAAACAACATTTTTAACGTTTGTGATTTTGCTACTGGAGCGGTATGCGTCATCAATTATATTGGTTTGTTGAAAACCTCTAACTACTAATCTGGCTTTAAATACATCATCAGATTTTTTTTGTATGAACCCATTTTACATCCAGGATCTCTTTTTCTTTTTGTTTATCTACTCATTTCTTTATCCATTGCATTTTTCCAACTACCACATTCATCGCTATCCATCGCCTCCTCAAATGTACAAGGTGTCTCAGCTCTACAATAATATACGGAAACTCTATTTGCATTATTATTACTATTATTTATAAACTTTTCCGAAGATTGGTTTATAAATAAAGGCGAAGTAGTATTTGGATACCTTATCGGACTCTTTTTCGCACGTGTTGATTGACGTGGATCATTCGGTTTCAAACTATTTTTATCGATATATTTTACATTTGTTTGTTCCTTTTCGGTTACAATTACATTTTCATCTGCGCTATCAAATACATCATCATCAATATCATTTTCGGAATCAAGTTCGCTTCTCTTACTCGACTCGAGAGTCGGAGTACGGGAAGAAATATTTTCGTGGTCATAATCAAGACCAATACATTTTTCATATGATTCAACAACATCAACATGTCTAGAAACTGTTACTATACCATTCAACAAGACTCTATAACCTACTTCACTGTAGTCTATTAATATTATCATTTCTGCCATTTTGTCCCATTTTGAATTTCTTTTTTGTTCAGGCTTCTTTACATAAACTTTACTACCGTATAACTTTAAGTTCTCCACATTTGGCTTTTTTCTAAAAAATATCTTATATGGAGTTTTTTTCAATCGTGTTAGCTAAAGTGCGATTTTTCAAGTATGTTGCAGTACTAACAATTTGTTGGAAATATGACGATAACACTCGTCATATACGGCCTAACCAAACTACCCCAGCGCCCTTCCGAAGTCCCGCCGCTGCGTTCGTCGGCGAGCTGCGCTTGCCGACTCACTTCGTGCACGCTCTCCGAGCAAGTTACACGTCTTCTAAGCTACGCCATGAATCTCTCTTTTGTTAACGTCACTTTTAGTCAGAATAAAGCCACTTTTAATTTCAGTCTATATTATCAGTGTTTCTCCTTCGCGGTTTACCTTATGCTTGTAGATTGCGTACGGGTATCATTAATATACCGACAGGTTATGGGCCCCGCTCATTTCCACTGCGCGGAAAAGTGACAGTTAAGTGATACAAAGGACCACGATCTACTCTCGACGTAGGAGCCGAGAAAATCACGCACTGCTTCCCAGTAAAACGACCCACGAACACGCTGCGCACACGAGGGGACAAAGACGAGTTCCAGCCTGACTGCAAAAGTACGCCGTATTCAAAGTAGCTGAGGTAGGAACGCAAGGTCATCCGTGCATCTACAAAACTCACGATGACAGGAAGGCAGTACAAGTGGGAAAATCCACAGACGGCATGTAAGTACACATATATATATATATATATATATATATATACGGAATATATATATACATGATGTAACACGCAGAACAAAGAAAATGCATCTCGGGTTAACTACGCAGATTTTACGATAAAGTCTCGGTTTGAAGAAAGAGAAAAAAATTAATAAAAAGCACGCGAGTGAAAATAAAAATGAAGTGATCGAAAACGTGCCCGTAAAATCTCGATAAAACTAAGATTACAAAAACAAGCAAAAACACGATATGAATACGCTTGAAAGCCATAAGTTCGTAAATCAAAACGCGTCGAAACATGAAACTTCGGTTCGACAAAAATGTCTTTCTGAGAAATTCAAAACAAGCAAGAGCGCGCGCCGAAATTCGTAGAATCAGTATCGGACAAGGGGGGTTGCTAGGCAACCAAGCCAACATGGCCGCTCCGTCTCTCTCGCACACGTAGGCTGTACGGAACGGAGAGAGAGAGAGAGAGNAGAGAGAGAGAGAGAGAGAGAGAGAGAGAGAGAGAGAGAGAGAGAGAGAGAGAGAGAGAGAGAGAGAGAGAGAAGAGCGAAAAGACGCCGCTGTACGTCACTGCCAGCAGCGCGCGCCAAAGACGCACGCGATACTGGATGACGCCATCTTCTTCAACCGATACGCATGCTGCATCCACGCGCGCGTGTATAAGAACGGAGGGAGAGTTGCTGACGCTACAGTCGAATTACACTATCGATGGCCCACGTGTGCAATATAACTATAGACATGCTGTAAGAATACGCACGATAAAAGTAAAATCTATACACACGTGATAACGCTAGAGCTGCGAACGGACTGAGCACAGACGCGCAGGCTACGTGATCACTCTCAGTGTCCGCGGCAAAGTTTAAAAAATCTATTGCACATGCCTTTTGTGTCTAACGTAGGTCTGCCTGCGTGCTGTCCTTCTAGCAGACAGCGCGCAGTTGGGGCCGCTGGCACATGGGCATACTTAGCAATTAATAAATTTGTCAGATAGATTGATTAATAAAGGAAAGACGCAATCCAAGTGAACGAAAGCTTACACATCTAGTGTAAGTTTGCCTGCGTGCTGCGCTGCTTGCAGACACCGCGTAGGTGGGGCTGTTGATGTGTAAGCAAGCTCTGCTGTAAACTGACTAATAATGACGAAAATAATTATAAACATAGAATTGGGAAATGGAATCGATGTCTTCTTGAATGCTGAATACTAACTAAGAAATGTTTCAACAGATCAAAGCTCATGCTCGAATTGGGAAGAAATTCGAGAAACGATACTGGAACGACATGACCTGTACAACGATCATCCTGAGGAAGAAATCTGGCTGACGCTCTAATAATATGGAAAACGATTGTATCAACATGTATGTAAGAGTCTGTGCGGATCTGTGAGAGGTTTAACACGAACCCACGCCTTTTGACTTGGTACGTGCGCACGTACAGACACTTAGTCAGTGTCCCACGCTCAATAAAAACCGGACCCTCGCACAGATCTGCCACCTGCTCTTGTGCTCAGTGGGTCTCGGACGGCAGGATTCGTGCTTCGGCACACATTCTGCAAAAAGAGACTAGGTTGGTTGGGGAGCTTTCCTGTGGATAGTGACTCGACTGACCGCGAGGTAGCCCGCTGCTTGTGCACAAAGCACCGAGAGCCTCGCAATGGTACTCTCACAGCCGCAGACTAATGTTTATGTATGTTTACAGACAGGAATATCCTCTCACTGGACGAGACAGTAAAGATGCTAGGGATTTTGAGAGCAGCACAGGACCAAGCGGTAGGGCTGAGAGGTCCCATAAGCCACTGTAGCGAGGTAGAGAGAGCAGGAGCTGCTACGTCAACGCCCATGCACACGGCACAAAGAGTAACGAAAGGCAATATGGATGACCTTATAAGACTGCTGCAAGAAAGCAGCAAGGCTCAAGTCAATCTTAGCATAAACTGGTTGATGGACTCGACTCTGTAGCTAAGGAAAATGCCAGGATGAACGCAAACCTGGAGACACTTCACAAGACTCTGAAGTCAAACATGAGCACCCTGACCAAGTTCATAGACGACCTGAAGCTCACTGGACCGAATCCGATCAGCAAACCCAAAGTTACCAGCGTATTAAACCTGGACGAGCCACTCAAGCTGTTCCCGAGAGGACGAAGACGTGGCTTCCGGCCCGCGAACACCAAACAGTTCACGATCCAGAAACTTGGGCCCAGGAATTCACGAGCACGGATTTCAGAGGCTCCTCCACCCTCATGCCTGAAGTATCTGCCTTCAATCCTTATGATTGCAACGACGACGTAAATGTCAACATGACTCACGATCTGCCTCCATATTCGCTCCGTGCGAAGCTTGATGCGCCCTCTACCGGATCAAAAGCGCAATAAAATAAGATTCCGCGCGCTGGCTTACATAGCGTTCACACTCAAATATGTATTTATCTATTAAAAAATGCTTTTGACTCAGGCATAAACACGTGAGGTGTTACTTCGCTCATTGCTTATAAATTCTCATTTATTTCCAATCAATAGAAATGGAGAAAATTCGATTGGAAAACTCGGTCCTACACGCAACACCAAACAGCCGAAAGCGCTGTGCTTGCTGTATTGCTTCATTCTGTTGTCGACAGCAGACCGACAAATAGCTCTACCCTTTTCAAAATTCAACCCTGGTAGAAAATACGCCATAACATCTGATCGCGCAATTAACTCATAGGATCTTCTGCCCAGAAGTTTTGCCCAAATTCGGCCCAGAAAAATTCGCGCCTGGCGACAATTTCTGCGCAGAATCTCCTGAAAATTCTGGCAAAGGTAGAGAGATGCTAATTTGAGGTTAAGAGGTTAGGAGAATCCCCAGCTAATAAATCAGTTTGGTTTTATTATTACTTCAATTTGTTATATTTAATACAGTCCAGCTCCAGCTCCACCATCTGTACAAGTTTTATATGATACTTATGCACTGCACTTCATTTCACTTAACCAAACAAGGTCATTAACTTCTATTTTATTGTATTATAACGAGTTGCCTTGTGTGCACTCGTTACGTCCCTCTCTCTCCTATACTATATCATAATATTACAATAAATATATCTTATCTGTAAACATTTCTGTAAAACATTGCTTTCAGCAGCAGGTAAATGAGAGGAGCAGACATTCTTAACACAGAGAGAGAGAGAGAGAGAGAGAGAGAGAGAGAGAGAGAGAGAGAGAGAGAGAGAGCCGCGCGTGTGTATGTGCGTATGGCGCTATCAGTGAAAATGAGAGAGAGAGAGAGAGAGAGAGAGTGTGGGAGAGAGATTGCGCCGACCACGCGGTCGCGCTTCCCGCCGCGACACTTAGAAGTATAGAGCCGAGCTGTAAAGTCGTGCCGATAATCCGCAACCTTTGTTACCGCGACTACGCATACAAAGCCTAGATTCGTGCGTGCGTTCGTGTTCCGAAGGACTGTTGCTGCAACCGTGACCTGGTTCCTTGTCTGTCGCTGGGTGAAATCGTCTAGGTGCTGTTCAGCACCACGCGTCAGTCTCGACCCGTACACCTACTTGCCGCCCGACTTCTCGCTGCACCCGGCCACACACAAAGCTTTGAGGCGTCCGTCGTGCTGTCCAGCGTCGGGCCCTGGTCATCCGTCCTGCGCCGCTCCGGTCGAAGCCACGAGGCATCTATCGAGTTCTGCGAAGCACCTCTGTAAGTACTTGCCCGATCGCAATGCTCTCTCTCTCTCTCTCTCTCTCTCTCTCTCTCGGCACCATTCGCTCTGCTCCGTCTCTCTTACTCCGCGCTGCCTTTGTCCTTTTTTCGAGTCTTTACAGAAAGAGAAACCTTATTAATTCTCGGCTTGTGTCACTTTGCTTCTGACTCTATCCATCCCCATGCGATTCTTTCTTAACTTAACTTGCGAACTAGCTACGTAGCCAATTCACTCACGACGCCTCCGCGGGCTCACGTGCACGAGAACGTGCACGTACAGCATACTGCGCTACAGGCCAGGGTTCGAATAGCCTTCAAGAAGCCTGGAACGAGCTGCTACATCTTTTTCCTCTTGCATATTCACCGATCAGTGGATGCGCCACTGATCGCTTATACACGAGTGCGGATCCCCGTTATGCTTGATCTGCCGTCTGCCGAAAAGGCAGAATGCTTGATAGGCTGTGGAAACAAAGACAAAAGGTCCAGTATAAAATCAACAAATCAAGGTCGAGTGAAGTTTGAGTTGTCAAATGGCAGAGTGATAAGCTTAGATAAAGTAACATACGCAAAAAACCTAAGTAAGAACCTGTTGTCACTTAAAAAGTTCACGGATCAGGGTTTTTATGTGTATCTAGACAAGAAAATCATCAATGTGTATGGACCGAACACAAAAGTGAAAATCTTAGAAGGAAAGTTCGAAGATCCGTTTTGGACAATTGATTTAAAGCTAAAATCTGATAAGAGTCCAGCGTTACACACAAGTGCACTGATCTCTGATAAAGGTGATAAAAAGGTTGTCAAGAAATAGGTTACTTTCGACGATGAACAAGAAAAAACAGGTCTGTTGCAACAAGAAAATAATAATACAGATAAACCTACGAACGCAATAAACGCCATGAACTTGTGGCACATTAGGTTAGGACACACTTCCTTGAACAAGGTAAAAGCATTGGGAAAGTTGTACCCAAATATCAAGGAATTCAGAGAGACAGATCAAGGAATGTGCTTGAAAGACTGCGAAATATGTAAGGTTGCGAAAATGAATAGACCAAAGTTTGATAACGATAAGGAGATGGCAAAGAAACCATTGCAAAGAGTCAGCGCTGACACAATGGGGCCTACTGCACCGGCTACACACCTAAAGGTTGCAGATTCATAGTGGTGTTGGTCGATAATTTTTCACGCTTTGCAATGGCTTACCCAGTGAAACACAAGTCAGACGCCGCTGAATGCATTGACGACTTCGTAGCGAAGTGTCGAAATATATGTGGAAAAGGTGAAAAATTCTGTTACCTGGACTGCGATCAAGGAACTGAGTTTACCAGGGGAAAAACCAAGGAAATCTTGGATAAATATGGCGCAGAACTGCGAACAGTTTGCCCATATACTCCTCAGCTAAACGGTATCGTAGAACGCTATAACCAGACGATCCAGAAGATCACAAGAGCCCTAATGTATGATGCAAGACTCCCAGCCAATGCCTGGGACCTGGCATTGAAAGTAGCCTTATACCTGTATATCCTGATGCCTCATAAATCCCTCGATTTCAAATCACCAATGCTCGTGATTAACCCGGAAGCAAAAGTGTACATCAACCAAATCACGACTATCTGACACGGGCTATCTGCTGCTGAACCCAGAAGATGGAAAAGTGTACGAAAGCCGAAATGTACAGTTTATTGGAACAAAGTTTTTGGAGACGTCTACAAACCCGAAGACATAAAACCTGGACAGTAACAAATGAAGATCTGAACAGAGAAACTTGGCTGTACGAATTCAAGGAGGAAAACTCAGACCAACCGGAAGAAGTGGTGACTGCGCCCAAGGAGAGAGGGAGACCACGAAAAGAGACAAAAAAAACAGCAAAATCAGCTCCCAAGGTAGTGCACAGACCTATTACTCGAAAGCAGACAGAGAGCACAGATACTGCGGCTGCATGGCTTATATGCATTACTGACGACAATCAACGGTGATCCAAAATCGTACCGAGAAGTTGTATCATCACCAGATGCAGACAGTTGGCAGGAAGCAATAGGAAAGGAAAGAGAAGCTCTGCAGAAAAATCATGTGTATGAAGTGGTTGACAGAACATGCAAAGGTGGAACGAAACTGAACGTTTTGGACTCAAGATGGGTTTTTAAGCGTAAAGATAACGGAACCGAGTACCCAGAATACAAGGCGAGAATTGTAATAAGAGGATTTAAGGACTCAAACATATATGATCTCTGCGAGACATACGCACTTGTTTCACGGCTTGCCCTAGTAAGAGCAGTTCTTGCCATAACAAACACGATTTTATAATGTGGCAACTGGATGTCAAAGCAGCATTCCTACACAGCCCCATAAAACAAGAGATATACCTGGAAATACAAGACGGTTTTGAAGAATATGGAGAATCAAAGGCAGACGAAAGTATGGAAGCTTCACAAATCTCTATATGGTTTAAAAACAAGCCCAAGGAACTGGAATGCACACTTCTCAGAATTTGTTAAACACCTGGGTTTTCAAGCCAACAATAGACACCCATGCTTATTTGTATATACAAAAAATAACAGCTGTATAATAATGCTAATATTATACGTCGCCGACATATTGCTGACAGGCAATAACGAATCAAAGATGAAAGAGGTACAGAAAGAACTAAGTAAGAAATTTGGCATGAAATTTCTGGGTAAACCCAAAGAATTCATTGGAATCACAATAACACGAAATAGAAAGGACAGAACAATACGATTGGACCAGATCAAGTTCATAAACAAGATGCAAACGAAATTTGGATATGTTCAAACCATGGGTCAACCAACTCCCATGGTCACGAACCAAGTACTTAACAAACAGAGAAAACAACGAGAAATTAACCAACTGATGAAAAAGTCGTAAATCAACGAGAATACCGAGAAATAGTAGGTTCACTGATGTATCTCGTATCAGGCGCAAGATCAGACCTGGCTTACGCCGTCAATGTTCTGAGTAGACATCAGCAGAACCCAACTAAAAATGAATGGAAAATGGTCACCAGACTGTTCGAGTATTGTATATCGCCTACTCTGCAAGTTGGCAGCTGACATACAGAGGCCTAAAAGATGGAATGGAGACGTTCTCAGATGCAAGCTTTGCAGACTGCAAAAGATTCACTCACAACGAGCGGACATGCAGTCATGTTGTACGGAGACACGATAGCTTGGAGAACGCACAAACAAACCTACGTAGCCCTGTCAACATGCCAAGCTGAACGTGGCTATGTGTGAGGCATGCAGAGAAGCAATTAGCACGTGCATGTATTTGAAAGTAATTGGAGGTATGGAGTACTTACCATTCATCTTGTGGTGTGACAATAAAGCAGCAGTAGCTTGCACACAGATGGATGGATGTAACAAACTCAGACATATGCCAGGGATATGTGAGGACTACGTTAAACAATGCGTCCAACTAGGATATGTGAAGATAGAGTGGATTAAATCAAAGGAGCAAAGGGCAGATATTTTTACCAAACCTTTGCCCTCTGATAGCTATGGCATAATAAGCTGAGCAAATTGTTGCTGGGAAATTGAAATACTTTTATGTTTCAGAGTAACCCTACAGATGTCTGGATTGGAAGATTGGTTTATAAATGAAGGCGACGCAGTATTTGGATACCTGATCGGACTCTTTCTTACACGCGTATATCTGCGTGGAGTGTTCATCATCATCAAAGCCTATATATTTTCCGTGTTTCTCGACAACATCAGCATGTCTCGTAACAGTTATTTTATTTATAACTTGAAACGCTAGGAGAAGCCTAGGTTTCTTTTCGACCGTGCAACCGAACAGGCTTCGATTCATACGTGGTGGCGAGCCGCCGCGGCTCAGGGCGCCAGGCATTGGAATGCCAGGGACCTAAGATCCCCTTTCCTTGAGAGGCCACCACGTGTCAAAGCCTGTCGATGCGAGAAATTTAAGCTCGGCTAGCTTATCGTTGGGAAAGGTCGGGAGTCAGGGTCGTGGGATAATAACGCTTGACTTGGCTGTTGCTGACTTTGCTTTTACGTACTCATTTATTTTCTCAAATCTCTGAACTTTATTACACTACGGCATCCTGCCGATAATCACTCTGTCTCTCACATGGCCCGCTGGCCGAGACTTCACACATCACACTCCGCGGCTAGCATACCGCTCGCTTGTTCACGGCCCACGACAAGGTCGCCGCGATTATCCCATCCGAGTGCGCGAAACGGCCCCACGTAAAGTTCGCCGACGGATTTGCCCGTGCCCACCGCGCAATCGACGCCGTGCTCGCGCTCGTCAGCGCGAACACCGCCGACTTGCCGATGCGGGCGAAACACTCGCCTCGCCTCTCCGAAACGTCCGCCGGCCAGGACGATCGGCGCGTCCGTCACGACGTGCTCTCACGGGCTTGCGACTCCCCGGCCGAATTTTCAACACGTTATTACCGCCCGCGCGCCAACTCTTTTCCTAGCCGCTTGCCGGCAACCTTGCCGCGACCGTGACGCGCGCGCACACACACACTACACAGGGACTCGCTGCCCCGACACACGTCTAGCTACTAACCTACTCCAACTCAATGCATCCGCGCATTACCGACTCATAATAATTATCTAAACTATCGGATATCAGACAGCCATCTCGCATGAGGCTGTCTGCGCAAACCTTATGATCTAGCGAGAGCGGAAGCGAGAGCGATTAATCTATACCAGGACGGAAGCGATAGCTGAGGACTATACGATAGCTTGGGAACAAGGAGTTAAGTACGATACTAAATTAACAAGGGATTCGATAGCTGAGTGACGGAAATGGATACGATAGCTGGATTAAACGATAGTTGACTAGGAAACGTTAGCTGGACGCCCGAGAACGATAGCTGGGCCGGGATTTACGATAGCTGATTGTTGCACGCGAGCAACAATCACGAGAGCGAAATCTTCGAGAGCGATAAAACACGACAGCGGCACCAGGCGCGAATCCTGACACGTGGTCGCGGGACGGCGCCATTTTCCTTCGTCGCAACCTGCGAGACTGCGCCGCGATAAGCACGTGTTCGCGACGATCTTATGCACTCGCGCACTTCTCGATTCGCGAATATTGAAACGACCGCACTGACACCACTTACTTTTTTTATGCGGAACGTCGACTCCAATCCACTCCTTGGGCTGCGGAGTTTGCCGCCAACGGGAAGAACGGTGTTAGGCGGAGCGAGGAGAGAGAGCAACCTAGCTCGGCCGAGGCTCATAAGCGAAAGGGACAAGAATCTCCCCACCGGTCGGCACACGAGGCCCGCGAGTCAGCGCCGCGCGCGTTCGCCGAGTGTACTCTCTCCTCCCGCACTCGCTCGCATGGGTGCTCCGCCGCGGGAGTCGGGCGCTCTCTTACCGACGCGGCGTCTCTCGCGCGCTTTGTAACGTGCAGTCGGACTGCCACGTTACAAACTAGCACTCTATAATCGACTTCGCTATAATATCCTAACAGAATGCCCATATCCGTTTTCTTACCCATTTCGATAATCTTTTTTGTTCTCAAAACAAAGACTCTACTCCCGTACGATTTTAAGTGTTCTACATTTAGCCATTTTTCAAAGAATATTTCATACGGGGTCTTTCTTTCGATTGTGTTGGTTAATGTACGATTTTCAAATACGTTGCTGAGCATATGATTTCGGGCCAATACTTTCTATCTACTTGTGCCTCATCTAATAAACAACGTGCCATATCCATAATTGTTCGATTAAACCTTTCAGCAGTACCATTCAACTCATGTACGTACGCTGGACAATTCTTTATATAAATACCTGTTATATAAATAGCTGTTTCTTTTCATTATAATAATTTAAAAGAGACGTACTTGTCAAGCAAGAGCAATACTAGAAATAAGATAATACCACTCCCAAAAATTAACAAATCTATAAGTAAAAAAAATAGCAATTATGAGGCTATTAAGATATTTAACNAAAAGAACCCACTTACTGTGAGGCAACTCTTCAAATTAGAGGCTGTTTCTTTTCATTATAATAATTTAAAAGAGACGTACTTGTCAAGCAAGAGCAATACTAGAAATAAGATAATACCACTCCCAAAAATTAACAAATCTATAAGTAAAAAAAATAGCAATTATGAGGCTATTAAGATATTTAACGATTTGACTAATGATCTCAAAAAATTAACTTATAGCAAAGTCACAATTAAGGATAGACTAAAAAGGTTTATAAGGGAAAATTATAGTTCATAAAATGATAGGAAATTTCTCTTATCTAATGTTATGTTATGTAATATTTTTGCGTGGAAATTTATAGAAGTTTGTTTCAAACTAAAAATGTAGTTGAAATAATACTTAGTTTTAAGTTCTTTTAGTTTTTATTTTTCTTTTTTTCTCTTCTTATGTAACACCCCTATGTACAGGTAACTGTGTTTACCTCTATAGGATTCCTTATAGGAATATGTATGTGTTGCAATAAATAAATAAATAAATACCCTTTTTTCCCAGGTTCTACTATCTAATTTATCGGGACTTTTGCGACGTGCTCGTTTAGTCCGTACATCCACCGTAATGTAGGCTGCGTATGATCACGACTTCTCACAGATTTAGAACACTTGCGCTTGTTGTGTTGTCATATTACAAACACCTATGAATTTTTGTCTTGCTGTTTATTCTCGTTCTGCCTCCTTCTGCTATCCGTGGTGTGCTTGCTGTGGATTAGTGTGTAAGTGTTGTTGCTATTATTGTTTCATTCCGATGTTCGACTTGTTTGTACCGAAGAGTGAAACATTTTTGTTTTTATTCCATTGTACGTAATGCTTGGACCGTGATAGACCCGCTGCGGTAATATGACTTAGTATATTTACGTGTGCTGATTCGATTCTTTTTCCGAGCATTCTATAATATTATTAGTTAATTCAATTAAATATTTACAAATAGCTTCATGATTTTGAATTTAATGGAGTTTCTTACATCATCATCTTGAACTTAATTACACTTTCAATGCCTTAGCTTCGAGTTTTTTTCTTATCACTTCTTGTAATGCAAGCGACTAATCTCTTTTGGTCTTCTATGGAGTAGGGTATTATCTTAAATATGTTATTACTCCTTAACTCGAATATTTCATACTATTGATTATTTCTTTTTATGCGAATGTATTTTCAATTAAATGTTATTTGATTCTGAATTAAATTTTGTTGTATTTGATTAAACTTTATTTGAATTAGAGTAAAATTTTGTACAGAAAAAAGCTTTTGGCGCACTTATTGACAAAAAGTTTTTTCAACATTTAATTACAAAAAGTTTAAAAATAGTTTTTCCGCAGCTTACACTAGGAAAATTAAATTTTCAATCTCATTTATAAAAATCCCACGTTTTTGCTTCCTCCTCAAGAGGAAGCTTTGTAATAGTAAAATTTTCAGTTTTGCTAATACTTCGTGGAAACGCATTTGGAGGTGTTTGGAGTACGAATCATACGTTTTTAGAAAATGTCCGTGCGGATGGCTGTGTGTGTGTGTGTGTGTGTGTGTGTGTGTGTGTGTGTGTGTGTGTGTGTGTGTGTGTGTGTGTGTGTATGTACGTATACCGCCATAATTTTGGAACCATGCGACGGATCGTAATAAAATTTGACATGCATATATTTTTTCTAATTCTGAATTTAGGTCATTTTTTGTTTTATGATTCTGACCATTTTATGGCCATATTATAGCCATTTTTCTATTTTTGAAAAAATATTTTTGCTTTTTTATAATGATATGATTTATACAATATATTCAACAATAGTGTATCTAAAAGAACATAAATTTGTCTACTTTTTCCCGCAAGATTTTCTAGATTGACTGATCTGTTCATTTTTTATGATATAAAAGGTAATTTTTCGATAAACATATATAACTCAAAAAATAAATAGTTAAATGTTTTGAAAAAATTCATGACAATAAAAAACAACGATATCTACTAGTTGTAAAAATTTTAAGCAATTTTGGCGACTAGTTTTTGAGATAAAAATCAAAAACTAAAAAAAATGTTTTTTTTATGTCGTACGATTACGGGAGTAAAAAGGTTTAAATTGAGTTGAAATTTTAGGAAAAGATTGATCTTTTGATCACTTCGGCTAGGTTCTTTTTGTAGCTTATGAAACCTTTTAGTTTAAAAGATATTAAGATTCAAATTCTTCAACTCTCACCCTGTATACTCTGTGTGACTGAACATTATTATTTTTGTTAAACCATATAATTTGATAATTAAAGCTTAGTATATTTTGAGAGTTTTCATGGGTATATAAAATGTCCGTGCAGATGGTTTTGTCTGTGTGTGTGTGTGTGGGTGTGTGTGTGTGTGCGTGCGTGCGTGCGTGCGTGCATGCGTGCGTACGTATACTGTTATAACTCTGGAACTACGTGATCGATCGTAATAAGATTGGACGTGCATATTATGTTTCTGAGTCTGAATTCGAGTAAATTTTCTTTTTAAGATTTAGACTATTTTATGACCATTTCATGGCCATTTTCGATTTTTGAAAAAATATTTTTGCTTTTTATTATGATATGATTTTATCAATGTATTCAACAATAGTGTACCTAAAAGACTGCTACCCACAAGGTTGGAAATTTTCCCCCTTCTCCGACGCCCGCGCTCTCTCGTCTTAAGAGAGCTTCGGACTTCCAGTCCCAGCGATCTCCGGTGAGGCCTCTCCCAGGAGCTGTGGAATACAGAAAACTATTACGAGGGTCTAAAGGCGACTGTGGGAGTGCTGAAATGAGCTTTAAATTTTTAAAGGCGATTATGGGAGTATAGAAAACAACGTCAAGGGTCTGAAAGGCGCTGTGGGTATGTAGAAATCGTGAAAAATAATTTTTTGTGAAAAGTTTATTTTTCAGCAAAAAAAATGAAGCCAGCCCGAATTTGTAACTTGCAGTTGTTAACGTTATTATCGATTCCAACAAATTACTGGTATTTTCTTATTAACGATATATGTAAGTTATGTTTAGGAGTTCACGGAGCTCTATCCTTTTGATATCACCTTACCCCACTCCCCTGATACCCCTCCCTTACAAGTGTCTTCCTAACGCCTATCCATTTTAGTATTCGAATAGTAGCGAATATTTAAATCAAAGAATGAGTTGATTGTCCCATGTAATTATCTTCCACTAGCAGAATAGGAGGAAGCTAAGTGCCAATGACTTGGCAGCGGTTTTTTAAGATAATATAGTACTGAAACTTCGTCTTCTAACAAACAACAGCAGAAATATGATAAAAGTTTTTAGTCCAACGGGTTAGAATACTACTGAAATAAGTAATGCAGAAGCAACAATGAAAACATACCAATTCACAGTTGTCGCAAGAATGCTTCAATGTGAATGACGTAACAGTATTACTTCGATTTTCTAAATTTATTTTAAATAAAGTTCTTGAAACATTTCATTGTAGGTATGCCATTGGAAACGCTGAAAGACCAAAGCTAAAGAGTAAAGTGGGATGGCTTGATATTTTAGCCAATGATACTCACCAGTTTTACTTTAGTAACGATACTGGTGGCCCTAGTATCAAGGTGAGTTATTATTTTATTGAAATTATAAGTGTTAAGGGGATGTCGTCGCTAAAGCTTCGCAAATAACGCAAATAACGCAGTACGAGTAAACATCTGTTCGTAATTCCAAGATTTAAAAAAAACTAAAAGTCCGATCGAAATTTTTCTTGGTAGAATGATTTATTAAACCTAACACTACAGCCCTACATACTCGGTTTTTTATCAATCGATTTATTTAAAAAGTTATGTGTAGTAGAAAAGTAGTGTTTTTAGCGACGACATCGCCTCAAGTTATATTAAAAATCGGCGTTTATCGCGGTAAACAATCTTTCAGTATATATCTCTTTTAAGAAAAGCACTCTTTCCAGTATTCAAAAACTTATCTTACTGATCACCCGGCCAAGCACGAAACACACACTTTGGTGTCTAACTTTCATCATTGAAAGTCCATATTGTAATGTGTTTGGACTCAACACATCACAATATAGATTGCCTTAAATGTCAGTGTCTAAGAATGATTTTCTACTAAATTAAATATTTTTGAGTAAGCTTGTAAAATTTAGAATGCATTATCTTGATTTTATAAACAGTTATGAGGTGCATATATGCTGATGTACTACCATTACACGTATTTACTCCGTGCTTTTACCGAGGTAACCTCCGAAAACCGATATTCGATGTTGAATCCTGTGGAGACAGAAGAGTACAAGCAGCCACCGTAGGCATAAACGGTGAAGCTCTCCATAAGACTGCATGTTAAAAGTGTCATCAGCGCCAGCCATTCCCTTCAACCGACAATAAGGAGCAAATATCATAATACTGTCTATTAACCTTTTCTGTATATACATTTAAATCGTTAATTTTTACAGTACTAGCTAAATTCAAGCGCGCTTTGCGCGCTCACTTTTAATGCACGCGATTCGTTTATTATGATGTCTTAAAAGTATTCAAAACGCTATATATTTTACAATTACGTTCACATTTGTATTTGATTGATGTTTTTCAAAGAAGATAAGTAGTATTTTCTAAAACAAAGCAGTAGATTATAACGCAATCTAGTTTTTGAGGTGAGAATGATACAAAATAAGCTAGAATGATTATAAACGAAACAATCATATTATTAATTATGCTCGTAAAAAGAAACAACTAAATAATAGACCCAAAATCAAGATATTAAACTTAAACCATACTAAAACATTTAAAATTTTGGCGCTATTTAACCGGATGCCTAGCCATAACCATTTAATCTAGTTTTAAAAGGCTTCACAACATCCAGTCATCTCTTCTTTAAGAGAGGATTCTCCAATATAACGATCTTGGCCATAAGTCATGCTACAATTTATATAACATTATACAAAATTCACTTACCGTAAACCTTAAACCCGGAACATCTAAACTTGATTTGTTAACCAAATCTTTAATGTTACTTATCTCTATTTAATCACGTGTGTGTGTGTGTGTGTTTCGTACTTTGATGAGTGGTCATTCAAGTAAGTTCTTGAATAATGGAAAACAAATTTTTCCTTTTTTTCCTAAATACTAATAATCTAGTTATTAAAATCCTATTGTCCAACGAATTTGTCAGTCTATTTTCCGCGACGTAAATAGCGACAATTTTTATTGAAAATCACGTTATGTATGAATTCGCGCACGTCACTATGAATGTGATGAATATATTGCTAGCATCAAAATTTATAACTCCAACAAGACCTATACAAAAATCTCTGCAGATTGCTCTGCAGAAATCTTTGCAAATTGCTCTGCAGAAATCTATGCACATTTTTTTCGAAAAAAACAAGTTTTAAATGCGCAATTATTTGTAGAATGATCTGCAAGGTATCTTATACATTGACGTACAAGTAGATAAACGGGAAATATAAATCGTTCAAGCCATTTTTGTTTTAATGCATCCATGACAAAAATTTTTGTAACACCGTGTAAAGCGTCACAAAGCAAGTTCCCAATTTAGAAATAGTAAGCCCATCTGTTTTCCACTTCATGCCATGATAATTAGATTTAGTTATTTTTACTTTGCATTTTTTCAGAGTTTTTTCCATGAGAAGAGATTTTTTAATATTAGAACAACAAGATCACCGCTACTATCGTTCAGAGGAATAATTGTTATTTCCTTTTGAATATAATCTCTTCCAGTTTGCTTGAAACCAGTCTTGTCTACTGCTTCGTCCATCTTGATACAGCCTTGACGAGCTTCTTGGTATCCCCACTGGTAGGATTGTACTTAACGGTATGATTGTGTAAGATTATGCAGTAGGCTAAAGTGCTGGCAGGAAAATATTGTATTTTTTAATCAAACTCTAGACGTACATCAACAGGAGCGTTCTTGAGAGATTCGATTTGTCCTGAATAGTCAATAACTACGAGTGGTTCAAAGTTGATGAACAAAGTCTTTGTCACTAGCGGCTGCTGATCTTTTCCATATTAGGATTATTGAAAATCAGCAGACACATAGAGATTTGCAAACTGATTTTTATCTATGTCGAGATTCATATTTTTGTATGGATAATATGGTGAATTTAAGAAAATTTTTACATTACTTATCTCACAATGATCAACTCTACTGGCATTTGCAGATCTTATAGCTTTTTTTTTTGTTTATAGTTCGAGAAATACAAAACGAGGTTTCTCCAGTCGATTTTAAATTTTCAATGTCCAGACGTGTTTCTTTGTGCTTGAGAAGAGAGGATAGTCAAAGAACTCCAAAAAATGAAAACGCATAGAGATGAGATATTATATTCTCTAATGAAATCCAATCGCTGGATTTTTTGTTTCTAAGATGAAATAACAAATGGCATTAACCAGTATATCTTTGAAATTTTTACTCAACAATCCTCATGAGTAGTTGCAACAGCTGACGTAGTGCCTTTCTGGATTATTGCGTTTATGTCCCTTCTCGATCATGTAAGGATGAGCTCATGCTTCATATTAACTATATTTTTTGATAGTCTTCTGCAAAGCCCATAACCCATGAAAAAAAATATAGTCAGATATAATAAAAATTTAAATGACAACATGTATAATAAAGGCTGACCAAAAAAGCCAACAAAAGTTTATGTGACGCTGATACCATAAGAATTAAGTTAAATCTGCAAGAAAAAAATAAAATATTTCACAAAGTGAATGCTTTAAAGAAAGTACAAATAATAATTTTTTTTGTTATTTATACTAAATAACTTATCTAGTAAATCCATTCAAGTCTTTTTCGAAAAAAACATACACATTTACATAATATAAACGTGCATAATTTGACATTATGCCATTAACACACACTTTTTAATCGCTTGGCACTGGCCGAAACCACATGATGCTGCGCGGAGCGTGCTCGGCCTCTTTTTTTCCCGAGGTGAACTACTCCCCATTCCAGCTCAAGCCTACTCCCTGTCTCGCTTGAGATTCGCTGCTGGCAAAGGTTGAATAAAAAATTTGTGTCAAAATAAAATAGCACCTCTTAGAAATGACTTACGGGCCTGATTTTTTCGCCGCAGCCTCGCCGCTAGCTTCTCGCCGAGTCTTAGTGAAGAGAGAGTTGTGGTGTTCCGCAACCTGCGCCAAGCGCGCCTCGACGTCTTGAGGGTCCAGACGCTTGGTACCTGGGCAACAAGGGATATTGCCACTACTCGCTTGTCCCGAAGAAGTCACATCCAAGACGTGAACAGCTTCGCCAACAGTTAACTTACAGCCTCAAGGCACTCAAACACACACAACCTGACGCATGCGGTCGCGAGATTCAGCGGAAAATTGCGGATTACACAAAGTCCCACAAACACAAGGTGAATAATACTAATGTATTACTACGCCCGAACAAAAAGCGTAATTGACAAACGGTTACAAATCGCACGTGAAAATCTTGAGAAGAAGGCTCAACATAAGAGTTGCTCGGCGCATGCGCAACGGAGCACACGCAGCGGCGCGAAATTCAAAATTCAAAATATGGATTCGAACTACTGAAGCCCTTAAACATGGCATAAACATTCTACCCGTCTTTGTCTAACGGACGAACTATTTACCTGAAAGATTAAAGATTCAAGCCTTCTCACTTTCTTCCTTGGTATACAACGGACAAAGACGAGAAATGTGACGAAGAAGAGAAGTCGTAGCAATTTTTACTGTAACAGGCGGACGAGATCATCTGGACCTAGATGCACCTCGACGACTCTAACGGCCACTTGGACGCGGGATAACAATGATTCTTGATGAGAACAACCCTACCTACACAAAAATTCTCCGTTTTATTTCTCCATTTTTTCCGCTGCGTTCCCAAAACTGATTGCGTATCTGTTGGAGTAGCTGAAAGCGAGTCGAACGATTCTCAGGTACGTCCGGTGAATCAGCATCTGGAATCAACGCTGAAGTGCTTCCTGTAAGAAAGTAAAAAGGCGTCAACGCATAAGGATCGTTGATATCAGAAGTCAAGGCCCTCAGTGAAAGAGAGTTGAGACACGCTTCTATTTTAACGACAACTGCCCATAGCTCCTCAAAAGTGAGAGTGTGTTCACCTACGACCCGTTTTAGATGGTGCTTCACCGACTTCACACCAGCTTCCCACAACCCTCCGTAATGTGGAGCACTAGGTGGGATGAACACTTAATCCGTCCCGTCATTTATGAGAGCCGAAGCCACCTTCTGATAAAACTCCGACGCCCGCTAAAACATCGCCTTTAATTCGTTGTCTGCTCCATTTTATTTGTGGCGTTATCGCTGTAGAGCTTCTGGCAAACTCCTGCCCTACCAACGAATCGAACGCACTAATAAAAGTAGCCGTTGTTAGATCGATCACCAGTTCCAAGTGTATAGCACGTGTGGAAAAGCAGACAAACACAACGATGTACCCATTGTAATATTTATGCCCACGTCCCTTTGTTGTGCGAACTTGAATGGGACCAGCATAATCCAAACCTGAAATAGAAAACGGCCGACTAATTTGCACTCCCTCAGGGGGGAAATCTCCCATCAGCTGCTGCGCCGATTGAGGTTTGACTCGTTACACATTTGTGAATCATAGATTTCACTAGCTGCTTTCTGCCCAGAATCCATACTTGCTGCATCAGAATGCTGGACGTCAACGTAGGTCCACCATGCAGGCAAAGTTGATGCGCAGAATACACGAACAAGCGACTAAGAGCTGAATCCTTCGACAAAATCGGTTGATGCTTACGATCGAAGGATAGGCTGGAATGAGACAGTCGACCTCCTACTCTTAAAATATTATCCTTGCCAATGAATGAATTTAATTTACTGAGCCGATTGCACTTTGGCAGTCCCTTTCCAGCCTTCAACACTTCGATTTCGACTGCAAAACTGCTCGCCTGCGATAATCGAATGACATGGCAGCGAGCCTTCGCAAACTCCGACAAGGTATAAATGTCTGGAGGCGGTTCTTGAGTCCCTATTAGCCTACGACGATTAAGAATGGAACGCCTGGTAAACGCAACGATACATGTTAAGCAAGACAATTAAGAGAATCTAATAAACAGCTCCGATTCTGCCTGCATCTTCTTTGTGTAGAGAGCTCGTCGAGTCTCTGCTGGCTGCGGCCATTGGTCCAGAGGTTGTGAAAGCAAGCTAGGTCCTTGCCACCACAGACTGGTCCCCGCTAACTCCGCTGGTCCAGAGCCTTGAGTCGCTAAGTCCGCAGGATTCTCATCAGTGGATACGTGTGCCTAAGTCGCTAACGGTAGCTTAGTCTGGATATACGACACCCTATTTGCAACGAAAGTCTTCCAATGGCAAGGATGCTGATGAAGCCACGTAAGCACAATCTGACTGTCAGGCCATGCAAATTCTGGCATCGCACTAAGAAAATCGAGTTTTCTGACGTGGCAAAGAAGTTTGACGAGAAGCGCAGCTTCGCAGAGCTCTACATTTGGAATACTAACCGTCTTTACTGGAGCAACCTTCGTCTTAGCAGCTAGGATCGACACACTGAATGTGCTATCTCCCTTGTCGATCCGCAGGTAGATAACAGCAGTATAAGCTCGAGGAGATGCGTCCGAGAATCCGTGTATCTGTTATGAACGAGTGGAAGCAACACCTAACAACCTATCTATCGATAATGACGACAGCTCAGACAGCAACTTACAATACGCGTACCTCCGCTCACAGAGCTCCTCGCGCAAAGGCGAGTCCCAATCGCACTTCTGGATCCACAAATCATGGATCAGGATTTTCGCAGTTACTGTGATCGGCGAAAGCCACCCGAACGGGTCGAACAAGCGAGTGATACTTGACAAAATGATCCTAAATAGGATTTCAGTTCACGCTGAGAGCTTTGACAGATTTATCCATGCCGATCGCTTTGCCCTGCCCTGCTCAGTACTGAAAAATAGCCAAATAATGATGAATAAATATAGTTAAATGCAAATAAGGTATCCTAAACATATATATATGACTTAAAAAGGTTTTTTTTTAAATAAAAATAATTTTAAGTCTCATATTTATATGTTTAGGCTCCCTTATATGCATTTAACTGTATTTATTTATCATAACTTGGCTATTTTTCAGTACTCTATCATTGATCGCAAGAAGATAAGGCCTAACCTAAATCAGGATTTTACAGGCACATTTGCACTATAAAAAGGTATCTGCATGAATATTTTAGTGGTCGTAGTCATGATCAAACCCTTAGATTTTCACATTTGAAGGTTTACAATGCAAATAAAGTAGTGTATATATATATATATATAGTAGGGGGGGTACCCCCCTGCTCGCTCCGCTCGCCAACCCCCAAATTTCAATTTACGAATGTACTTCACTTTCTGTTTATGGCAATGAGATTGAAATAAGAGGTTTTTCCGCTCTATATAATGTTTATGTCACAGTATATTTAAATAATGTTGAAAGTAATTTTACCTTTGGAAATATTTCTCAACCTTCTGAATTAAAATTATTACTAAGTGGAGAACAAGATTCTGGTCATTTTGACATCATTCTTGAATCTAATAACGATAGTTCAACATCACATATTTTAACGCCTAATAAAAAAACAAATATTCTGAAAAGAAAAGCTTTAGAAAATAATTTAAGTGAAAATATTCCATATAAAAACAGTAGTCCATAATCCAAAAAAATCGTTGTAGAGTTAAAAAGCCAAATAGCAGTAAAAAGATTCTGCCAGATTGAGAAATGATTACAGTAAAATTTTCACATAATGCACAAGAGGAAAAAGAAACACTTGCCAACTAAGGAAAAGTAGTAGCAGCCCTTTAAGCAAATATAACAAAGATCTCAAGACTTTACTTAAAAATCAGTAGACACTAAAAGATATACAATAACTATTCTCTTTCGCAACGTTAGGCCAAGTAATACAAAAACAAGAGCTAAATTTAAATAAAATTCAAGTCAAGTGCACACAACAGCATCGACATTGATACTATAAAAGAAGAACCTAATTGTGTATGCCTAACTTAATAGCACCGGACAGTAACCACGGTGAAATCCTTATAACTACGGCGGAGAACAAAGCTCAATACCAGGCTAGCGCCTCGGTACGGTGCCACTCCGGCGGAATCCCTTTCTGAAACAGCCTCCACTAACGCCGAGAAAGCTATTCTGATCTTAAACGGCAGAGCAGCAACCGAGCCGAGGGATAGAAGATGAAAGGCGACCGTAATAATTAAAAAAGCCCAAAATTTAATGCAATGCAGAATAAAAAAGTTGGTAATAGTGAAGAGATATGCAAAGAAAGAAAAAAACCCTATCGATTTACCATGTAATAAGGAACTACCTGTTGAGAAGCAACGCCGTCAACAATAGAAAAGCCCCCCTCCTCCCCAAAGTCGGATCGTGATAAATAAATATTTTAGAACGCAGTTAATTCCCTCTTTTGCTACGAATCCCTCGGTATTCGCTTGTAGTAGGATTGGGTGGATGGAGTGATGACTTTTTTTTTGAATAACACTGAACACTCGATCTTCTCAAAGCGGTGCAATTTATTCAATTAATAAAATAGAAACCTTTTCACGCACTATGACTCGTAATTTCTAACGATGAGAAGAGACTTTATACTCTATATATATATATATATATATATATATATATATAAAAGAAAGAATCGGACGATGCACTGAAATTTCAGAGGCAGAGAGGCGACTATTCCGAGCAACTGTTCGAACTAGACTGAGCTCTGCTCCTTGCAGAGCGATATGGCTCGAGTACTAATTTTTAATATTATTCGTTTTCTTTGTTTGTGCCCTTTCCAAAATTTTGTCGTCTTCTATGTAAATGAGGGAAAAAAAAAAAAAACGGAGTCGCGACTGCAGTTACCTGACTCTTGATTCCCGACTCTATTGTCCCGACTCGATTATGCAGACCCGACTCTGTCCGTACAGAGGAACTATATAGTGACTCAACATTTACAAAACTCTAAACTTTATCAAATGTTAATATATCGAACTCTAAGTTTTACTAAAATCCGCGGACCCGGACTCTGCTCGGGCAGAGCTTCCGCGCACTTTACCGTAAGTGAATCCTAGCTCGGGCAGAGCTTTCGCGTGGCGAACTTGTGAGAGAGACTGTTTTTTAGCCCGGCGGACGAGGGCCTTATATACTCGAAATCGCCCTCACCGATACCCTTTACGCACATAGGTAGTAGTGAACATTCGTGAATAGTACATCCAATCAGAGAGCTTAAACGCTGCATATTTCCTTCTATGGTCTCTCTAGACTTGTTGTTGTAGGCATTTTTTTAAAAGGCATTCCTTTGTGCTTGTAGCGACGATGGGTTTTTTTTCCTTGCTCCCCTGTAGAGTGTATTTCCTCTTTTGTGGATAGAGTCGCCGCCGTTGACTTCGTATATCTATACACGAGTGCAAGTGGTCTAGGATTCCTATTTCTGCTCATTAATATGCCGTCTTCTTGTAGCGACGACGAAATTCACGTCTACTCTCGTCTTCTTCTGCACTCACGACCTCGGTGTTGTCTTCTCATTGGTGTTGGAAGTGCACGTGCACTTGCTGTTCGAGCGCTTGCCTTCTCCTTCATAAGACGAAGCCCTCCTGCTGTGCTGTAAATGTGTCGGCGCTCGCAGTTCGGAAGCGTGGTTCTTTCTTCGGCAAATTTTCAAAAGGCTCTCCTTCTGATGTTATATATACACGTGTACTCACTGTTTGGATGCGCATCTCCTTCCTTTTTGGTATTCTTTCAAATCTCCTACTAGGGTGCTTATTGGCAATGTATGTGTATTAATTGTTACCAGTGTAGCTCGTTTGCCCGAATTTATGC
>CM053169.1:31859244-31893178 GCA_012977825.3 Pteromalus puparum | reverse complement strand
TAGATATCTACTAAATACTGAAAATTCGTCGTCCTTTCCTTTTACTCTTTTCGAAAACAATTTTCAATCACATTAGCGTTTGCCATTACAATCAATAAATCTCAAGGCCAAGTTTTGATCAATAGGAATATATCTTTGAGACGGCCAGTGTTTTCCTCATGGTCAATTATATGTCCCATTGTCTCGATGTAGAAACCCTAACAATATACACATTCAAAATGATACAGGTGTAATCAATAAAAAATATAGTTTGGAAAGAAATTTTTTTATATAATACAAAGCTTGTATTTTAAATTTTTGATTCTATATTTGTTGTTCTTCTTTCGTGATATCCATGCGATGTACACGACATATACATTGTCTACGACTCCATATTTTCACTCTCTCAAACGTTCTTTAGTCAAACTGAGTGTTGTCGAGTTTCGAAATCGTAAAATATAACCTATTAATTTGTAACAACTGTTGGAGATTGTTTGTACTATTGTGTTTTATACAAATTAATCTGTAGAAGGTGCTCAATCATGCGTTTTTTTTTTTAAATTTTGCGTGCAGTTGGGTATGTTTTTTTATTATCTTGCACACGCTCTACATATGTTTTACGCATTCACTACATAATATACACGCATACTCTTTAATTTAATTTCAAAAAAACTTTTTATTTTTTTGTCAAGAGATTCTTATCCTTTTGTCTTACATTTATTATTTTATTAGACAATTATATCATGACAATGGAGATGGGATCCACTCCAAATTCTTACGTTTCAAGGTGCACTGATGAAATAAAGAAATTATTTACAATGTGCTTCTGACAGTACTCCCTTTGGGTTAGCTGTGTGAAAAACTGTCACAATGAGCAGTTACAAATAGAGTACGATTGATCTTTTTCGAGGAAAAACTCATCCATCGTCAGCGACAATGATGGAGGGCGGTGGAGGGCCGGTGGGGGGAAGTGGGCGGAAGGCTGAACCGGGCGGAGGGGAAATGGGGGGGGCGGAGGGGGGTGCGAGGGGGTGGAAGCGGGATTTTGACCCTCGTAAATACATAAATTTTGAAACAATTTCCACGTTTAAAAAGTGGAGGGACATGGAGTGCTGGTGGAGGGGTGGTGGAGGGGATTTTTGCTTAAAATCACGCTTAGATCTATATAATATAGGGTGGATATATATATATATATATATATATATATAAAGGCATTCCGCGTCAAGTGAGACAGAGCTGTGCCCAAAAATCCTTTTGACCTAAAAATTTTTTAAATTATGAAAAATTTAGGATTTTTTATGTACTTTCGATTACCGAGTGGTACTTTTTTAGATTTCAGTTCCTGGCAGAACTACACGCCCCTAACCTTGAAAAAATACTACTTTACGAAATGATCAAGCTGTCAGAATTCACAGAGGATCAGAAAAATTTCAAGCAACAACTGTTTTCATATATTTTGAGCAGCTGAACATGAATCTGGCGATATTTTTTACCAATACTCCAAGCGCTCGTCCCTGACCTCAAAAAACACCCCCAAAATTGCTGTTTCAAGCATTGAGAGGTTTATCCTGTCATCGACATAAGGAAAATTATCAACATAGAGTATTTTTATGTATTTTGAGCTGCTAAACAAGAATCTGACACTATTTTTTACCAATACCTTAAGCGCTCGTCCCTAAACTCAAAAAACACCCCCAAAATTGCTGTTTTACGCAGTTGAGAGGTTTATCCTCTGATCGACGTAGGGCAAATTATTGATTAAGAGTATTTTTATGTATTTTGAGCTGCTAAACACGAATCTGACCCTATTTGTTATCATTACCTGAAGCGCTAGTCCCTAACCTCAAAAAACACCCCCAAAATTGCTGTTTCATGCATTTGAGAGGTTTATCCTGTGATCGACGTAGGAAAAATTATTAATAGAGAGTATTTTTATGTATTTTGAGCAGCTGAACACGAATCTGACCCTATTTTTTACGAATACTTCAAGCGCTCGTCCCTAAACTCAAAAAACACCCCCAAAATTGCTGTTTCATGCAGTTAAGAGGTTTATCCTGTGATCGACGTAGGGAAAATTATTGATAGAGAGTATTTTTATGTATCTTGTGCCGTTGAACATGAATAAGAAGATATTTTTTATCGAGCTCCCGAGCATTCGTTGCCAACCTAAAGGAATACCCGAATCGCATGGTTTTATTAATTGTGAGAAAATAACCACGCGAAGGCATGTCTTGAATTATACGATCCTAATCTAGGTCATCTCGGAGTCAAATTTGCTTCAAGGTGAGAATGTTTATTTTGCTGCTTACTGTTATCTAGATTTTATTCAAATTTTCTTTCAGTTCCCATGAAAGCTCTCTGCGTTTTACAGGGTTGAGACTGTCTTTCAGGTTATATATGAAGCCCGCATTACTTTCATTTTTATTTGCTTTTTTCAAAAATATTTTTTTATTTTATCTCTAATATAAATTATTCTTCATATTTTAACAACAATGATGTAAGCCATGATTTAGGACTGTAAGCTTGAAAGATTCTCAAGAGCTTTAGAATATCAGTAAACTTGTAATTGTTTAGCTGGTGTAACTATAAAAGCGTACCCACTTTGAATTTTTGGGACAGCGGGAGCATTTCAGAATCTTTTAGCAAGGAATCTTTTAGTACTATCATGTTGACTTTTATCGCAGTAAAAGAACTTAATTGATGCGAACTTGACAGAAGTAGGCAAATTTGACTCCAAGATGACCTAGATTAGGATCGCATAGTTCGAGACATGCCTTCGCGTGGTCAATTTCTCACGATTAATTAAACCACGCGCTCAAAATACATAAAAATACTCTCTGTCGATAAGTTTCCTTTCGTCGATTACAAGATAAACCCCTCACCTGCAAGAAACAGCAATTTTGGGGGTGTTTTTTGAGGTTAGGGACGAGCGCCTGAGGTATTCGTAAAAAATACTATCGGATTCGTTTTCAGCAGCTCAAAATACATAAAAATCCTCTCTGTCGATAATTTTCCCTACGTCTATCACAGGATAAACCTCTCAACTGCGTGAAACAGCAATTTTGGGGGTGTTTTTTGAGTTTAGGGACGAGCGCTTTAGGCATTGGTAAAAGATAGGGTCAGATTTGTGTTCAGCAGCTCAAAGCACATAAAAATACTTTCTGTCGATAAGTTTCCTTACGTCGATTATAGGATAAACCCCTCAACTGCAAGAAACAGCAATTTTGGGGGTCATTTTTGAGTTTAGGGACGAGCGCTTGAGGTATTCGTAAAAAATACTATCGGATTCGTTTTCAGCAGCTCAAAATACATAAAAATCCTCTCTGTCGATAATTTTCCCTACGTCTATCACAGGATAAACCTCTCAACTGCGTGAAACAGCAATTTTGGGGGTGTTTTTTGAGTTTAGGGACGAGCGCTTTAGGCATTGGTAAAAGATAGGGTCAGATTTGTGTTCAGCAGCTCAAAGCACATAAAAATACTTTCTGTCGATAAGTTTCCTTACGTCGATTATAGGATAAACCCCTCAACTGCAAGAAACAGCAATTTTGGGGGTCATTTTTGAGTTTAGGGACGAGCGCTTGAGGTATTCGTAAAAAATACTATCGGATTCGTTTTCAGCAGCTCAAAATACATAAAAATCCTCTCTGTCGATAATTTTCCCTACGTCTATCACAGGATAAACCTCTCAACTGCGTGAAACAGCAATTTTGGGGGTGTTTTTTGAGTTTAGGGACGAGCGCTTTAGGCATTGGTAAAAGATAGGGTCAGATTTGTGTTCAGCAGCTCAAAATACATAAAAATACTCTCTGTTGATAATTTTCCTCACGTTGATCACAGGATATACCTCTCAACTGCGTGAAACAGCAATTTTGGGGCTGTCTTTGGGGTTTAGGGACGAGCGCTTTAGGTATTCGTAAAAAATACTATCGGATTCGTGTTCTGCAGCTCAAAATACATTAAAATACTCTGTGTCGATAATTTTCCTTACGTCGATCACAGGATTAACCTGTAAACTGCAAGAAACCGCAATTTTGGGAGTGTTTTTTGAGTTTAGGGACGAGCGCTTGAGATGTTGGTAAAAAATTCGGGCGGGTTCGTGTTTAGCAGCTGAAAATACATAAAAATACTCTCTATCAATAATTTTCCCTACGTCGATCACAGGATAAACCTCTCAATTGCGTGAAACAGCAATTTTGGGGGTGTTTTTTGTGATTAGGGACGAGCGCTTGTGATATTGGTAAAAAATAGGGACAGATTCGTGTTCAGCAGCTCAAAGCACATAAAAATACTTTCTGTCGATAAGTTTCCTTGCGTCGATTACAAGATAAACCCCTCACCTGCAAGAAACAGCAATTTTGGGTTTTTTTTTTTTTGAGTTTAGGGACGGGCGCTTGAGGTATTCGTAAAAAATACTATCGGATTCGTGTTGAGCAGCTCAAAATACATAAAAATACTCTCTGTTGATAATTTTCCCTACGTCGATCACATGATAAACATCTCAACTGCGTTAAACAGCAATTTTGTGGGTGTCTTTGGGGTTTAGGGACGGGCGCTTGAGGTATTCGTAAAAAATACTATCGGATTCGTGTTGAGCAGCTCAAAATACATAAAAATACTCTCTGTTGATAATTTTCCCTACGTCGATCACATGATAAACATCTCAACTGCGTTAAACAGCAATTTTGTGGGTGTCTTTGGGGTTTAGGGACGGGCGCTTGAGGTATTCGTAAAAAATACTATCGGATTCGTGTTGAGCAGCTCAAAATACATAAAAATACTCTCTGTTGATAATTTTCCCTACGTCGATCACATGATAAACATCTCAACTGCGTTAAACAGCAATTTTGTGGGTGTCTTTGGGGTTTAGGGACGGGCGCTTGAGGTATTCGTAAAAAATACTATCGGATTCGTGTTGAGCAGCTCAAAATACATAAAAATACTCTCTGTTGATAATTTTCCCTACGTCGATCACATGATAAACATCTCAACTGCGTTAAACAGCAATTTTGTGGGTGTCTTTGGGGTTTAGGGACAAGCGCTTTAGGTATTCGTAAAAAATACTATCGGATTCGTGTTCTGCAGCTCAAAATACATTAAAATACTCTCTGTCGATAATTTTCCCTACGTTGATCACAGGATAAATCTCTCAACTGCGAGAAGTAGCAATTTTGGGGGTGTTTTTTTGAGTTTAGGGACGAGCGCTTTAGGCATTGGTAAAAAATAGGGTCAGATTCGTGTTGAGCAGCTGAAATTACATAAAAATACTCTCTGTCGATAATTTTCCCTACGTTGATCACAGGATAAA
This sequence comes from Pteromalus puparum, assembly GCA_012977825.3. Taxonomy (NCBI): domain Eukaryota; kingdom Metazoa; phylum Arthropoda; class Insecta; order Hymenoptera; family Pteromalidae; genus Pteromalus; species Pteromalus puparum. The sequence continues at coordinate 31,887,891 of CM053169.1, read as the reverse complement.
TCTCTCAACTGCGTGAAATAGCAATTTTGGGGGTGTTTTTTGAGTTTAGGGACGGGCGCTTGGAGTATTGGTAAAAAATATCGCCAGATTCATGTTCAGCTGCTCAAAATACATAAAAATACTCTCTGTTGATAATTTTTCTCACGTTGATCACAGGATATACCTCTCAACTGCGTGAAACAGCAATTTTAGGGGTGTCTTTGGGGTTTAGGGACGAGCGCTTGAGGTATTCGAAAAAAATACTATCGGATTCGTGTTCAGCAGCTCAAAAGACATGAATATAGTTGTTGCTTGGAATTTTCCCGATCCCCTGTGATTTCTGACAGCTTGATCAATTCGTAAAGCAGTTTTATTTTGTCAAGGTTAGGGGACGTGTAGCTCTGCCAGGAACTGAAATTTAAAAATGTGCCACTCGGTAATGGAAAGTACATAAAAAATCCTAAATTTTTCATATTTGAAAAATTTTTAGGTCAAAAGTATTTTTGGGCACAGCTCTGCCTCACTTGACGCGGAATTCCCCATATATATATATGTATATATATATATGTGTGTCTTTAAAAATTTAGGAAATTTAACAAAAAAAGTATCAGGGTAGTTTTGTTAAAAATGCATCCCTTATGAGCTACAAACCATTAAAAATAGACAAATAGATGCAAGCATTGCTTAAAACACCAACTTTGACCAGCTATAACTCAAAATCAAGTGATTGGATCGAGCTGAACATTTTTTTGTGAGTCAGGGGCATCCTATCAAACATGTATATAGAGTTTGAACCAAAAAAAATTTGTTCATGTTTGATTTGACTGAGAACCACCCATATATACAATATATACACATATCGTTGGTCCCTACGAACAGTTGTACATTTAAGATTTCGCGGACAGGTCCCTTTCCGAGCGCCAAGAGAGAGAGAGAGAGAGAGACAGAGAGAGCGTACTATAGCAATAATATGTCGTGACGATTTTTGCTATACTGTATATGTTACACTTTTTTAGGCCTAGCCCCCATCCGCCAAGCGTGCGTAACGCGCAATAAGGAACTTCGTTCCAAATAAAAAACGCGCCGAGATATCTACCGCTTAGTGGTAAGGAAACGATATCATTTGGATGTAATTAATACAAAGATTACGTTAAGTAGAATTATTTTTCCTACTTACGTGCGCAAAGTGCGATTTGCATATGCGTGACCAAAGTGTCACTTTCCCACACGCTGTGATGAGCGTGCGGGAAAGTAGTTGAGCATGCGGGAAAGTAAAACTAGTGTGGGCGCATGTGCGGGTCCTTTGTAATACTCGCTCAGTTACTTCCCTGCGCGCTCGGCTGCTTTCTTAGTGTCTGGAATAGTGACACTTTTCACGCGTATGCGTCTGCAAAACTGAACATTGAGCACATCAGTAGGAAAAATAGTATACGATACTTGTGTACTATTTTTACGTAAGTCATCCCGAATGATCTACTTTGCGCACTCGTGTCGTAATGTACTATTAAAGTGTTAGTAAATAAGGTAAAAAAGGGAGGGTGATGTCTTTCGGAGATTAGTTTAACAATTAGCTATGCGAGCTATGCAAAAGAAAGATAAGGAGACAAAGAGAGAGCGAGAGAGAGAGAGATTTGATTATATATAAGTAATTAATTCGAAATAAATTTATCCATCAAACAAAAAAAAAACTCGATAGAATTAAAAAAATAAGCAAGTTGACGAACAATAGTGGGAGGTAGTCCTTACGGTAATAAATTTACAACAACATCCTTATAAATCTTTGGCAACGTTTCGTCCTATGGAGGGGACCTCTTCAAGCCTTTATTATGAGGAACAATAAATCAAAATTATACAATAAATAAAAATTTGAGACAAATATTCCAAATATACACCACTTATAGACTATAATAGAATATTAGAATATACTTGATAGAATTATGTATGAAGTAAAAACAATTCTGATATTTAGCAATACATAATGTTGAAGGAAGCTACGTGCCAAAAAATTGACAGCAGTTTTGGAACAAAGTTCCTTAATGCGCGTTACGCACGCTTGGCGAATGGGGGCTAGGCCGAAAAAAATGTAAGATACACTATAGCAAAATCGTCACGCTCAATATGACACTCTTTTGCTATAGTACGAACTTTCTCTTGGCGCTCGAAGAGTGGACGCTCGGAGGGCCTCTCTCTCTCTCCTCTCTCTCTCTCCTCTCTCTCACTCTCTCTCTCTCACCTTGTCGTCTGCTCTCCGTAAGTACTAAACGCCTTCACTCGACACTCCTCTTTCGAACTGCTATTCTGCTGCTTTCTGCCCTCGGGCGTGTTTTTTTTACAGTTCGTTGCACGCTCTTTATTGCAACCTTCAGCCTGTCATAATTTTCGCTGGAGGCTGCACTCACCACACGCTGTTAACTCAACTGCAACTTTCGCACTCAACTCTAACCTCAAATTGTTTCGCTTGGCTTGGCTTCGCTTTTCTCTTGCTCTTCCTGCATCTCTACTCTCCAATCAGCACACGAGGCGACATCTCACGAGACGACGGGGAAGATCTACGTCGGTCAACATCTACACGGGTCGGTGCGTTTCTCTGTCTCTTCTTTCTCCTCATATTCTCCTCCAACTGCCATTTGGTGAGGAGCTCAGCATTCATTTCTCTGTCGGTAACTTCCAACTACGATCATCTACTCCAACGCTCTACATTATCGACTGCCAGTAAGTTGCCGGCAAGAATGAGTGTAACAGGAGAGAAGGTTACGGAGGCGTACCAAACCATCTGCGAACACTGCAACAGGCCTATACAAACCAAGGACCCGAAGCAGTGCGAGGTTTGTCGCAACTCCTTCCACACACGTTGCGTAACCTTTCGATCTGTGGTGTTGAAAGGCGTCCCGACGCTCGCGTGTGCAACGTGTGCTGACTTAAACACCAGAGCCAAGCTAGACGCTTCACTCAACGCCAGCACGTTGCAGAGGACTGGCAAGAGGGCCAAAGCAACATCAGCGCCCTCTTCGACTAGCACCTCGCGCAACCAATCGCCGGTGCGTCCATCAGCAACTTCCTCTGCAAGGAAGGACGTCACTCTGCAGGAGATCCTTGCAGCAATAAAGGACGTCCGCGCGAGGCAAGATGAAGCGGCGATGTCTTTGAGAGATAATTCCACCAAACTCTCGGGGTTAGAGACGAGGTTGGGCCTACTGGAGCACCGACTCATCGCCCTGGACGACCTGCCCTTGCTCCAAACTCGCATAGCAAATGCAGAGCAGACGATCCTGGAGCTAAGGGCACAAGTTGAAGATCTGTCGTCCAGGCCCCCTCCTGCGCAGACCCCTCATCACATCTCGTCCGACAACGTTTCCCCTTCTAACAATGTCCCCTCGGAAATTGCCAGTCTCCGAAGGGAGCTGCTGAAGATCAAGCAGCAGCAGGGGAACAACAACAACAACGTCGTTGTTCTGACAGGGCTGCGCTACACGAGGGAAACATCCATTGACCTGCTGGCCTTCGCTGTGGTGTCTGCCCTTGACCCCACGGTCCTCAAAAGGGACATAGCCGGGGCAAGGATCATGGGAAGAGTGAATGAGGCCGCTGACACCCAGGCTACTGACAGCAGACTTCCACCGATTGCTGTCACCCTCTCTTCTCATGCTCTCGCTCGCTCAACCATCAGAGCGAAGATAAAGAAGGGCAAGCTGCACACGGCGGAGCTCGACGTAGGTATCCTGGAGGAGGCAAAGGCCCCAAACCATCAGGGGCTAATCAACGTCAACGAGCTGCTTCCTCCAGAGATACATAAACTGCGCGTCAGGACCAGACAGGAGGTCAAGAGTAGGCCCGGATGGAGGTCCTACGTCAGGGACGGTACAATCTTCGTCCGGTCCCCCAACAACTCGGACAGGGCCACCATCGTCAGCAGTGAGGAAGACCTGGACGCTTTTTTAGCCAGGATCCCTCCAGCCAGCACCAACAGCAGCAGCAACAACAACAACAACAGCACCATCATCCACTGAAGACGACGCTCTCACACACTCACATCATTCGTCCTTCGCCACCATCATCGTCATCTAAATCAACATCAACATCATCCAAGGTAACTCTGTCCGAGGGACTAAGGGCCTGCCATTTCAATGCTAACTCTCTCACGGGTCACATTGAGATGGTAAGGCTCTTTTTGTCTACTCGTCCCTTCTTTCACGTAATTGCTGTAACTGAGACCTGGTTAGACGACAAAATCAAAACCATCCCTTTACTGGACAACTACATTCTACTCAGACGAGACAGAAACCGGAATGGTGGAGGTGTGGCCCTCTACATACACAACTCTCTCACAGCTAAAATCATCACTTCATCCGACGGCACTTGGTTGGGCAGGCCAGGGAAGCCTGAGTATCTCTTCTGTGAGGTCTCAGCGAGGGGAGTTAACCCTATCTTTGTCGGCGTTGTTTATCGACCACCCCATGCCCCTTTCATCCAGGGCAGTGACTTTATGGAAAAACTAACCACGCACATGCACTGTTACTCTACTAAACTTGTCATGGGTGATTTCAACGCTGATCAGCTCTCCTCTTCTGAGGATGCCAATTTCATCAGGTCATTCATAGATGAGAACTCACTTCTGTCGGTTCCCTATGGTGCAACGCACCACAAACAGGACTCCGACACCTGGCTTGACCTCTGCTTAATTGACGAGCAGGATCGCCTTCTCGCACACTGGAAGACCGACACTCCATTTATTAACGGACATGATCTTATAACGGCCACACTCGACGTACAGATGCCACTTCACGTACCTCAAACTTACTCTTACAGAAACTACAAAGGCATCTGCGCCGAGAAGCTAAGGGACTTCTTGGGTGCGTGCGACTGGTCATTGCTCGCTACATCATCACTTGACGACTACATCACACTGTTGAACGCTAACTTGACTAACGCCATAAATCATCTCGCCCCATTACGAACAGTGACCCCACGAAAGAAACGTCACCCGTGGTTCACCACGGCTCTTCGTGACCTAGTGAAAGAGCGGGACAGACTCTATCGACGTTTTTACAGATCGCGTCTCCCCTCAGACCTACTAATCTATAGATTAGTTAGGGATGACGCTCATCGGCAGGTCGAGGATGCCAGGCTGAATTATTACTATTCACGCTTGGCGTCTCTGACTGACGCCGGTGAGATCTGGAGAGAGCTACAGAGACTTGGAATCACCACCTCCAGGGAATCACCTCCCTCTCGTTTCTCTACTGAAGACCTCAACAGGCACTTTAGCGGAATTTCCACCGATCCGCTGGCCCCTGACGTTGCGGACTATCTGCTAGGGCTCGAGAGTCTGAACACCCCCGCACACTTTAACTTCAGGGAGATAACGGAATCGGACGTTTTAGCTGCGATAATGCACTTTGACTCCCAGGCAAGAGGCAGCGATGGCATTCCACAGGGCATAATTCAGAAGGCATTGCCAGTACTCGCTCCCTTTCTCTGTAGAATTTTCAACCTGTCCCTGAGCGAGTCATGCTTCCCCTCTGTCTGGAAAAAGTCTCTAGTGCATGCGCTAAACAAAGTCAGTTCCCCAACATCTCTTACTGACTATCGTCCGATCTCCCTTTTATGTTTTCTGTCAAAGGCACTGGAATGGCTGGTACACAAACAAATATCTGAATATCTGGAATCGAGGCTCTGCCTTGATGATCTACAAACCGGTTTTCGCTCCGGACACAGTACTCAGTCAGGCCTGATAAAGTTGACCGACGATATCAGGCTAGGGATAAACAAAAAGATGGTTACACTTCTCCTCCTCTTCGATTTCAGTAAGGCGTTTGATACTGTGTGTCACGTCAAACTTCTCTCTAAACTAACCTCCTTCGGTTTCTCGAAACAGGTCATCCGCTGGCTTGCTTCATACCTTACGGGCAGAGAGCAGGCTGTCATTGGTGATAAGGGCGAGCTCTCCACCTTTCGCCCTCTCAACACGGGAGTCCCACAGGGGTCCGTCCTGGGCCCCCTGCTATTCTCGTTATACATCAATGACATCGGCTTCTGCCTTGACTCAGACACCTATCACCTCATTTATGCGGATGACCTCCAGATCTACTGTCAATGCCCCCTCGAGGAGCTGGACTCCTGTTCCGTTAGGATGACAGCTAATGCCGAGAGGATTTCAGGCTGGGCAGCACAACATTTCCTTAAGTTAAACGCCAGCAAAACTCAGGCGATCGTCCTGGGCTCCCCATACTACATAAACGCTTTACCAACTGTAGCTAACACCTACATAAACATAGGAGGAGTCCGGGTCGAGTATCAATCATCCGTGCGCAGTCTCGGGTTATTGCTAGATTCGAAGCTAACCTGGAAAGAGCATGTCAAGCAAATATGTAAACGTGCTCACTCTTTAATGTATCGTCTAAACTTCTTTCGAAAAAGCACTAACCTTAGACTGCGCAAACATCTTGTGCAGGCTCTCCTGTTTCCCATCATTGACTATTGCTCACTGGTATACTGCGACTTGACTAAAGAACTAGACCTCAAACTACAGAGACTGGTAAATACAGGAATTCGTTACATCTATGGTGTAAGAAGGGATGAGCACATCACTCCTTACAGGCGTGAGCTCGGCTGGCTCACCACCGCCGGACGTAGGAAGTACTTCATGGCTTGTTTTCTAAGAAAACTATTTAATACTGCTGTACCATCCTACATCTTAGCCTATTTTAACTTCCACGTCGCCCTCCGCCCAGTGAGGGGTGAAGTGAGTCCTCTAGACATCCCCCCCTTCGCCACAGAGACGCTGAGGAAATCATTCCACATCAGCGCCTCATATCTCTGGAATTCCCTACCATCTCACTTACGTAACAATAGCTCAATTTCTTGTTTCAAGGCGCAGGCTAGACAATACTTTTTCGCTCAAGAAGAACCGAATGGAAACAACTGAGCTCGCAACATTCTCTCACACACTTTCACAAACAATAGTAACTATTACACAAACACCTCATGCATAACTTTTCGCTATCTCATCTCACCACCATTATTTAACATACTTCATATCATCTATCGCTCAAACCTATAATTAATCTGTAAATATTTTCTATAATATTATTTGTACAACATAATGTACAGCAATAAACACATAAAATCTAAATCTAATCTAATCTCTCTCTCTTTACCAACTTTATTGTCGATTTTGAGGTTTTTGTGCTATAAAATATCGTATGAGACTGTTGTGGGAGCTGTTTTTCTACCTTGCTCGATTTTCGCGCACGTTTCGCTCGTGCGGAAGACTTTGAGCAAGGTAGAAAGCCATTTACACAACAGTGTCATAATATACTATCAACACTAACGTTTAGCTAACACAATCATCTTTCAATTAAAAAAAAAAAAAAAAAAAAAACGAACCTTAAACAATCAGTTTTTACAATAAAGTTAATTTTCCAAGAGTGGCATAAAAATATAGTATAGTTGGACACCGTTTGACGCGATTAGACCAGTACTTGGACGCAATTTTAAGCCTGTAGTTGGATACTGTAATCAAATGTGTCGAACTACTGCTTTATGAAAATTGTGTGTTTGGTAAAGTTGGACAATCCTGAAAAACTTTGCTCTTATGGGACTCGAGAGCCAACTTTCAAATTATCCATTTAAATTTATTTTTGTTAAAAAGTAATAAAAATTACAAATATATTATTTGTAATGGTGTTTACAATGCTGATGCGCTTTAGTTTTTGAGATTAAGTTTTTTATATTACCACAATAGCATATATTTGAGTGTCCAAGTATAGGGCTAAATTTTCTTTCTATTTTCATTTTTTCGTTAATTTTATCTCCAACACTGTTGTTTTATTTAATTGTGCTTCTTATTCAATACATAATATAGAAGGACCTTTGTTCCAACCGGGTGTCCCACCGACACCTCTTTCGTCTATTTTTGTTTATTTTTCACGTTTCCACGCTCTAACCTCCCAATTCCACCCCCTCAGTGGGGGATGCTAGCATTCTCAATAATTTTTGCTTAATTGGTATGAACTACAGTTAAATTTAGAAAAAAATCAGATCAAAAACTCCATTTCTTGTTGAAGATATTAGGTTTGAAAAAAGCGATATTCCTGGTATTAGAGAGAGTNGGGCCGTATGCGGCTAAGTTCACGGTCCTTTGACTTTCAGATCAGCTGATTTCATGATAATGTAGAAGGAAAGACGTTGAAACATTTCGTTTCGTTTTATATATAATAATTAATATACTTGTTAATTTTATTATCTTATTATCTTATATCTTCCTATATTATATAATTATTTTGTGTATACTCTCCCGCCTCGAGCCCCCATCCCGCAGCCCCCAGCGACTTTTTTTGTAAATATAAATTTGTATTTGTTATTTGATAAATGTATATTTTTCCACACCACCCAGGAGGTAAATATACAGGTGCGTTTTTTTTATACTTGAATTTTTTTCATTGGAAGAAAATAATAATTCTTATAACGTTTTTTCTTTGCTTTTGTATTGTTAACACTTTAATGTGTTTATACTTAGCATTGACGTTTGCTTTTGTATTGCTGACACTTTGATTAAACTTAAATATCTACCATCAACGTAATTTTTAATTTCATCAAATTTATCATTATTGTTACAATCATCATCTTTTTGAATTTTAACGAATGCTCTATCGCTACATTTATGGATATATTTAAAGATGTATTTTATGCTTTGTATAGAAGCACAATATTCAACATTTATAGGACATTTATATTTCATTAATAAAAACTTATTGTATGGTACAACCATTTCATTACTGACTGGAATTTTCTCATTGAATCGAGTTTTATAAACATGATTATCAGACGTCTGCGAGAATGAGAGAGAGAGAGGGAGAGAGATTACACTGACCACGCAGTCGCGTCTCGCACCGCGACACTTAGGAGTATAGCGCCGAGCTGTTAAGTCGTGCCGATACCGCTACTTTTGTTTCCGATATTCGTGATGTGATATGCGTGCGTGCGTTCGTGTCCCGGAGGACTGTTGCTGCAACCGTGACCTGGTTCTTCGTGTGTCGCTGGGAATCGTCCAGGTGCTGTTCAGCACCGCGTGTCCGGCTCGAGCAGTGCATTTGCTTGCCGCTCGACTTCTCGCTGCACTTGGCCACACATGAGGCTTTGAGGCGTCCGTCCTGCTGTCCAGCGTCGGGCCCTGGTCATCTGTCCTGTGCCGCTCCGGTCAAAGCCACGAGGCGTTTATCGAGTTCCACGAAGCACTTCTGTAAGTACCTGCCCGATCGCAATACTCTCTCTCTCTCTCTCGGCATTACTCTGCTCCGTCTCTCTTCCTCCGCGCTGCTTTTGTACTGATTTCGAGTCTTTACATAAAGAGNCTCTGCTCCGTCTCTCTTACTCCGCGCTGCTTTTGTACTGATTTCGAGTCTTTACATAAAGAGAAACTTTGCTACTACTCGGCTTGTGTCACTTTGCTCCTGTGCTACTACGCTACGTAGCCAAATCACTCACGACGCCTCCGCGGGCTCACGTGCACGAGGACGTGCACGTACAGCATACGGCGCTACGGGCCAGGCTTCGCATAGCCTTGAAGAAGCCTGCAACTAGCTGCTACATACTTTTCCTCTCGCTTATTCGCCGATCAGTGGATGCGCCACTGATCGCTTATACACGGGTGCGGACCCCGTCATTCTCTAATATCCCGGTCTAAAACCCCGTTATAGATGTAATGTTATTAAAATGTGTGCATGTGGTAAACCTTGTTTTTGAAACTCAACTGTATATACATAAGCTAATACTTTACCAAAAATATTTTTCATGTATTATATCATTCAATATTGATTGTAATTTTGTGTGAAATAATCTAGCGGTGATGTGATTTGAAAATAATTAGTACTCCATCCTAAATCACCATGGAAACATTAATGGAAAAACCATTGGATCCACAAATTATGATAATTTATTTAAATATGTTTCTTGCGGATGATTTTCTGGCAAATCTTTGGGATACACGCTAAGATCATAATTGTCTGGTAAACCTGAGTCTGAAATTATAATTGCACCACACTCCGCGGTCAATGGTTTGTTATATAAATGTTTTTGTTGTCCGTCTTTTCGTGAAAAAATCATTTTATAATTCAGAAGATTTTGAATGTTAGCTACTTGATGCAAGTGTTTATACTTTTTAGCTGTAGGATTTTTTTTTAAATTCTAGTCAAAGTCTCAATATGTGATTGGATTAAATTGTTATTATAATATGCATTTAATCTCTGTTCAACAGCCGTTTGATCATCATATATTGTAACGGGGCTGCTCTGCTCGGTGTCGATAGCCGCGAAGACGTTAGCTGCGTGCAATGCAGCTACCAGAGCGGAGAGACAACCGCGTTATAATCGAGACCAGAGTCTCGTTTACTCTAGTACAAAAGAGTTCGTAGGTGGATCGGCCAAGATCGTGGGTTGGCTAGCTGCAGTTTTATGCACGTGTATCGAGAAGCGATACGCGTGCCCGCGGAAGCGGCGGCGATCTTATAAGGAATCGGGCTCGGATTCTAAGTCACAACACAAGAAGTAGCGTTTAAGAAGTGAAAATATATTGTTTGGTAGATAAAGGGTTACACGCGCACACACACGGGTGTGCGAAACGCAGGCGAGAGGACGAATAGAGACCGGGAGGAAGCTGGCGAGAGAGAGATGGATAGAGAGCTGACTTACAGAAGTTGGTAGTTGACTCGAGCCCAGGACGTCTCCTTCGGGGCGAGATGTCGGCGCTGAACGGAAGCCGGGACGAGCGTAGTCGCACCAGAAGCTGCACGCACAGCGGAGTCACGATCGGCCCTGTGGAAGGTTTTCGTGGCCGTCTGGATCGATCGCACGCATTCTCCTCACCAACGATTCGTCGCGCCGGTATCAGGAAGTCTCTCGCACACGATGCTCACACGTTGCGAGCCGAAGCGAATCTTACCGCGAGACGCGGTACGCGCGCGAGCTCTCTCTCTCTCTCTCATCTACCGTGTCTTTCTCCGATTCGTTTTCTCTCTCCCGCCGCCTTACATGGCTGTATAGGTGTAGAACATATTCTAATATTAGTTATGTTTATGCTGGGGAGATTATGGACGATTTATACATCGTTCCTCGTCATAATATATTATATGATTAACTTAACTAATAATAATAAACATAAATTTTGAAAAAAAAATCTATAATGGGGGTTTGGCGCCGCGTGCGACGCAGCAGGGGGGCAAGCCCCACTCGTATATATATATATACTAGTGGGGCTTCGCCCCCCTGCTCGCTTCGCTCGCCAACCCCCCAGCTTTGGTTTTAATTCGGTAATTAATAATAATGCGCAAACGGCAACAAATTAAATTTGGTGATGATTTTTGTATTGAACCCGTAAATTATGGCGAAATGACTTATGAATGTAAACATTGTTCTGCTAAATTTTGGAAAGAGGAAAGTTCAAAATTAAATTGTTGCAATAATGGAAAAATTCGTTAAAGTCCTTTAAGTAAATATGATGATGAATTAAAGAAACTGTTATTACATGATGATTATTTTAGAGTATTAATTAGATATTATAATAATCTTTTTAGTTTTGCATCTTTTTTGAGTAATGAAATAGAACAAAAAGGAAAATGTATTTACAATATAAAAATCCAAGGTCAAATTTATCACGTAACACCAAATACTTTAAAATCAGATATTCAGAAACCAAAACATAGTCAATTCTATATATATGATGATGATATTGCTGTTGAACAGAGATTAAATTCAAACAAGAATACAAAATTCATTAAATCACATATTGAGATTTTGATCAAGATTTTGAAGAAAAATATAGCTAAAAATATAAATATATGCTATAGCTAAAAATTATAAACATTTAAATCAAGTTGCAAACATTCAAAATCTTCCAAATGACGAAATGATTTTTTTACGAAAAAATGGACAAGATAAACGCGTATATAACAAACCATTGACCGCGGAGTGTGGTGCAATTATAATTTCAGACTCAGGTTTACCAGAAAATTATGATCTTAGCGTGTATCCCAAAGATTTGCCAGAAAATCATCCGCAAGAAACATATTTAAATAAATTATCACAATTTGTGGATCCAATGGTTTTTCCATTAATGTTTCCATTAGGTGATTTAGGGTGGAGTACGAATTATTTTAAAAATTATCATTCAAATAAAAAGGAAAATTTTACCCTTTCACAATATGACTCGTACAGACTTGCCTATAGATCAATTGAAAATAATTTTAGTCCATTGTTGTATGCAGGGAGACTAATACAACAATTTTTCATACACTGTTATGCAATGATAGAAAGTAATCATTTAAACTTTCTAAGAAATAACCAAAAACAATTAAGAATAGAATGTTATCAAGGTTTATTAGATGCAGTCGCCAATAGTGCTTCAAATATTTCTAGTAATTTTGAAAAAAAATAAAATTGGAAATCTTTATATGCTACCATCAACATATATCGGAGGTCCTAGATATATGCAACAATATTATCAGGATGCAATGGCTATAATGAGAAAATGTGGTAGACCAGATTTATTCATAACCGTAACGTGCAATCCAAAATGGAAAGAATTGAAATTAATTTAGAAAAAATTTCCAAAAAAAAACAAATCCAATGATATACCAAATATCACTGTCAGACTATTTCACACAAAATTACAATCAATTATGAATGATATAACTGGAAAAAATTTTTGGTAAAGTATATAAGTAGCTTATATTTATATACACATTTTAATAACATTACATTCTAATAATAAATTAATAACCTCAGAACAAATTGATAAGTTTATATCCGCTGAAATAATTTCAGATAATGAACAACTTAAAAAATTGATTATTAAACATTTGCTTCATGGGACCACACGATGAAACAAGCCCGTGTCTTAAAAATCCAGAACATAAATGTACAAAACGATTTCCAAAACCTTTTGCTAATATAACAACAATAACAAAAAATGGTTATCCTGCTTATAAAAGAATAGACAATAGTTCTGAAAATCATGTTTATAGAACTAAAAAATCCGCTGCCAAGTCTTTGGCACTTAGCTTCCTCCTTCTCCGTTTTTTGATATTGTTTTAAATATAATATTAGATTGTGCTAACGCTACACGAGTTGCACTTACTATTTTTTTATGAGTGGGAGGTATGATGCATTTTGGTGCATGCATTTTTGTACATCAACTAGCTGTGGATTATTCGTTATTTGACGCACATCAATGACAATGTATAGTCATTATTAATTATATTAGCATCACAAATGTCTAAAGAAAAAGTAAGGAAAATCTACAATGTGCATGTTGATGAGAGCAGCTGTTTGATGTCCCAAGGATTAGTGCGCTTGGATAATTTTTTGCGCGCATCATTCAAAATTTGTAACCTTTATTATATTTATTATAAGTTGTCTAAAATAAGTAAAATTCATAAATTTCACATAAAGAGGGCCAGTACTGGTGTTACCAGCAGGATGATAACACGGCTGTTAGCACCAAAATTTTTCTTTTTCATTAATTTAATTTAAATAATACAATAACGCGAAAACTCTACTGGCTGTAAGCATAAACATTGTTATTTTTTAACATTTAGAAAAATTTTTAGTTAAATTAAAGAAATGAAAAACAAAAATTTTGGTGCTCACAGCCGTGTAATCATCTTGATGGTAACACCACCCTGGTAGAAGTATTAACGGGTTTCTAGCTCGAATGGTTTAACAAAAATAATAATGTTCAGTCACACAGAGTATACAGGGTGAAAGTTGAAGAATTTGAATCTTAATATCTTTTAAAGTAAAAGGTTTCATAAGCTACAAAAATAACCTAGCCAAAGTGATCAAAAGATCAATCTTTTCCTAAAATTTCAACTCAATTTAAACCTTTTTACTCCCGTAATCGTACGACATAAAAAAAAACATTTTTTTTAGTTTTTGATTTTTATCTCAAAAACTAGTCGCCAAAATTGCTTAAAATTTTTACAACTAGTAGATATCGTTGTTTTTTATTGTCATGAATTTTTTCAAAACGTTTAACTATTTATTTTTTGAGTTATATATGTTTATCGAAAAATTACCTTTTATATCATAAAAAATGAACAGATCAGTCAATCAAGAAAATCTTACGGGAAAAAGTAGACAAATTTATGTTCTTTTAGATAAACTATTGTTGAATCTATTGTATAAATCATAGCATTATAAAAAAGCAAAAATATTTTTTCAAAAATAGAAAAATGGCTATAATATGGCCATAAAATCGTCAGAATCATAAAACAAAAAATGACCTAAATTCAGAATTAGAAAAAATATATGCATGTCAAATTTTATTACGATCCGTCGCATGGTTCCAAAATTAATTCCACAATACATGGTTTTAAGAAATGTGGTGTTGCCAGATTTACGTTAGTATTAATTTTTTAATTTACTCAGTTGAATCGTTCAAAAATTAATAATTAAATGATTTAACTATCAATTATTTGTCTAAAAATAAACTCTATAGCACACACACACACACAAACACACACACACACACACACACGCAAGGAATATTAAAGTATGTGTGCGTGTGTGTGCAATGTGTGCACACTAGTGTGTTTGAACGAAATGATCACAATTTGTGATTTACAATAAAGCATACACATAGATCAACACATTTAGATGTATTTGTTATCTTGTAGAGCAAGGCATGCTCATATCACGCACTAACGATACATATGTATGAGCCCTGATGCATGCATGTATACGAGACACGTCCACAAACACACACCACACACAGGCACACACACACACACACCACCACACAACACACACACAACCCACACGACTCACACCACCACCAACACACACACAACACACACACACACAGCATACCACACAACACACACAAAGCCATCCGCAAGACATTTTCTAAAACGTAGATTCGTACTGCTCCAAACTACCTCCAATGCGTTTCCAGCGAAAGTATAGCAAAGCTGAAAATTTTACTATTAAAAGCTTCCTCTTGAGGAGGAAGCAAATAAGGACGAAATTTTAGTTAATAATTCAATGGTTGTACCATATAACAAATTCTTGTTAATGAAATATAAATGCCACATAAATGTTGAATTATGTGCATCTATTCAGAGCATAAAATATATCTATAAATATATTCACAAAGGTAGTGACAGAGCATTTGTTAAAATTCAAAGATTTCAAAATGATGATTGTAATCCAGAGAATCTTGACGAAATCACAAATTATGTTGATGGTAGATATCTTAGTTCAATGGAAGCAGCTTGGCGATTTCAAAAATATCCGATTTGTATAAGAAGTCATAAAGTGGAAAATATGCCTGTACATGAACAATACAAAAATTATAAGATATTTGAAATGAGTAAAATTGAAAGTGCAATAAACAATTGGCAAAAACCATTAACAACTTGGTTTGAATTAAATAAAATTAATGATTTTGCAAAATCTTTAAAGTACGTAAATATTCCGGAACATTATATATTTAATAAGACAAAAAAATATGGCAAAAGAGGAAAAATAAAATGAAAAATATTACAATTGGTAGGTTGAATGTAGTTTCACCCAAAGATCGCCAAAGATTTTGTTTGAAATTAATATTAAATAAAATAAAACGCGTAACTTCATTTGAAGATTTAAAAACATATGAAAACATAAATTACGATATATATAAAGACACTGCTATTGCAATGGATTTATTAGAACATGATTCTCAAATTATGGATATTTTCGAAGAAGCAAGCACTGTTATGTAACCATTTCAATTAAGACAGTTTTTTGCATGGTTTTTACTTTCAGAAAATATTCAAGGTGATAATGTATGGAATAAATACAAAAATAGTTTTACAGANGTGGGGGGTGCGGGGTGCGGTATACACAAAATAATTATATATAATATAGGAAGACATATTTATATGTGTATTGTTAGATGTTTCGGCAATACACGTTCTTTGGTCCCCAATCCTATAACGAACAAAATGAGCGCTTAAAGAGTGATTTTGACTATAAATTCGATTGAATCAAGAATTTTGATCATTTTTTATGTATTTCAGCCCACTGTGCGGCGCGCAGTGGTTTAGAAATCAAAAAAATGGGACAAATTCAGTCTTAGATCGAGTATTCAATGAAATTCATTTTTTTAAATTGAAATCATATCTTGATGTACCTAGGAATGAAAAAGGATACCGCTTTTTTGTGTTATAAAAATGCATATAAGGTTAAAAAATCGATAAACCTAAAATGCAATAATTATCACAGCCCCACAAAAAAAATTGTAAGTCCTAAAAACTTGACCATGGTACTTATATGTTTTTGGGGTCGCTGAACCCGAATCCGAGGTCAGTTTAACCTCATCAGAACTTTCTCAAGGTCAGTCGAAGGTCAAATTATGGAAATACATGAAAAATACACTAAAACCATTATATGCATAATAATTGCACAATAATCAGGTACACCAACATGGTAGCTTGGGGTTTTTGGGGTCGCTGAATCCGAATCCGGGGTCAGATTAAACAATCAGATCTTTCTCAAGGTCAGTTGAAGGTCAAATTATCGAAATTCATGAAAAATACACTAAAACCATGGTATCTTGGGTTTTTTTGGGGGCGCTGTATCTGAATCCGGGCTTATTACAACCCTATCAGGTCATGGTCAAGGTCAGTTGAAGGTCAAATCATAAAGATTCATAAAAAGTAGAGTCAAACCATGACATTTAGGGGTTTTTGGGGTCGCTGAATCCGAATCCAGGGACAGTATAGATCCATATGGTTATATTTATCGTCCGTTTAAGGTCAGTTCAAGGTCATGGACGTAAAGAGAGTGAAAAAATTAGTTATAAACTGAAACAATGCAAAAGGTAATGTAAACCATAAAACAAAGAACAATGTATATGCAAGTACAATCGTATCCTTTAAAACTATATCATAGTTTGCTGCTCCTTCATTTACTTTAAATTTGTTAGAAGTATATGCAATTCAATAAAATACCCGTAAAAATATTAAGCCCATTACTCTTTTTTATGGTAACGAACTATTTTATTGTCAAATGATCTACGAAGTGGATTACGCTTCCGCTTCTCCGATGTTGATGGTAGATCTCTTTTTAACGACCAACAGTAATCTGCTAACATATTTACGTCCCATCTTCCTTGGTACCTGCGCTCCATTTCCTTGATATCTTGGTGAAATCTCTCTCCCTGCTCTTCGCTGTAATCACCTAGGTTTTCTGGAAATTCATCAACATGCGAATATAAAAAGTGTAATTTTAGATTCATTAGGCAGCCTTGATTTTTGTAACTATTTACTAAATTTAAAACTATTTGTTGGTAATTTGGGCTCTTATGATTTCCAAGAAAGTTTTTAATTACGTCCTTGAAACATAACCATGCTTCTCTCTCTGTATGATTCATTTTCGTAACAAAAATTTCATCATTTATCATCTTACGAATCTGAGGGCCATCGAAAATTCCTTCATTTACTTTAGCATCACTTAATTTGGGAAACTGATTTCGCAGATACTTAAAGCAGCTACCATCTTTGTCTAAAGATTTTACCCATTGTTTCATAAGTCACAATTTAATGTGCAGAGGTGGTATAAGAATTTTTGATGGATCAACAAGTGGCTTATCTTTTATATTCTTAGAACCCGGTTCGAACTTTTGTCTAAGGGGCCAGACACTCTTTATGTAATGATTCTTTCTATCCCTACTATCCCATTCACATAAATAGCAAGGATATTTTGTGAATCCCGATGGTTGTCCCAGAAGTATTGTTATGATTTTAAGATCCCCACATATTTGCCATTTATGATCATTGTATTTTATTCGGTCTAATATTACTTTCATGTTACAGTACTCTTCATTCAGTATTACCGAATATCCTATGAGAATGGCTGCATAAATATTAGTATTGTGTAACAGTGTATAGTTCGTTACCATAAAAAAGAGTAATGGGCTTAATATTTTTACGGGTATTTTATTGAATTGCATATACTTCTAACAAATTTAAAGTAAATGAAGGAGCAGCAAACTATGATATAGTTTTAAAGGATACGATTGTACTTGCATATATATTGTTCTTTGCTTTATGGTTTACAATGCCTTTTGCATTGTTTCAGTTTATAACTAATTTTTTCACTCTCTTTACGTCCATGACCTTGAACTAACCTTAAACGGACGATAAATATAACCTTATGGATCTATACT
The DNA here is from genome assembly GCA_012977825.3 of Pteromalus puparum. NCBI lineage: Eukaryota > Metazoa > Arthropoda > Insecta > Hymenoptera > Pteromalidae > Pteromalus > Pteromalus puparum. Next base: position 31,869,708 of record CM053169.1, on the reverse strand, counting down.
GTCCCTGGATTCGGATTCAGCGACCCCAAAAACCCCTAAATGTCATGGTTTGACTCTACTTTTTATGAATCTTTATGATTTGACCTTCAACTGACCTTGACCATGACCTGATAGGGTTGTAATAAGCCCGGATTCAGATACAGCGCCCCCAAAAAAACCCAAGATACCATGGTTTTAGTGTATTTTTCATGTATTTCGATAATTTGACCTTCAACTGACCTTGAGAAAGTTCTGATTGTTTAATCTGACCCCGGATTCAGATTCAGCGACCCCAAAAACCCCAAGCTACCATGGTTTTAGTGTATTTTTCATGTATTTCGATAATTTGACCTTCAACTGACCTTGAGAAAGTTCTGATGGGGTTAAACTGACCCCGGATTCGGATTCAGCGACCCCAAAAACTCCAAGATACCATGGTTTAGCCTTTTCTTAATGTATTTTGATAATTTGACCCCTATTTGATCTTGACTTAAGATCTGATGGGGTTAAACTAACCCTGGATTCGGATTCAGCGATCCCAAAAACATATAAGTACCGTGGTCAAGTGTTTGGGACTTACAATTTTTTTTTGTGGGGCTGTGTTATTTCCGCAATTTATAAAATGATTGAAAACAAAAATTTATTTTCCAAATAAGGCAGATATGGCTTTTCGATGTATTTTTCGACGCTGAATCCGAATCCGATGTCGAAAATACAATAAATCCAAAATCAGCCCCTAAAATAGGGTAAAAACCACCCCGTTTCTCATAATATCGACTTATTTTTGATAGGTGAGTAAAGATATCGCTTTTCGATGTATTTTTCGACGCTGAATCCGAATCCGATGTCGGAAATACATTAAATAAAAATCAACCTCTCCAATAGGGTAAAAGACCTTGATTTCTCGTAATATCGACTTATATATTCGAGAGGCGAGTAATCCGAAAATACTGTAAATTCACACAATCAGCCCCTCAAATAGAAAACTTACTGCTAAAGTATTTAATAGATGTTTCAGTATGTAGTATCAATTATAATTTTTTTTATCACAAATTAATTAATTATTTTTTCATCATACGTGCACGGAAAAGGCCACTTTCCATGCATGTAAAATGAATGGAAAATCGAGTTTTTCTTAGCAACGGGAAAAAATTACTCCCTTGGGAGGAAAAAGTCTTTTCCTCTCAAGGGAGTAGTTTTTTCCTCACTCTGCAGACTATTCGATGTTTTTAAAACTTTTAAAATTTTGAAATTTTCAAAATTTTTTAAAATTTTCAAAATTTTTTAAAATTTTTTAAAATGTTGGTGGTGGTGCCGGTGGTGCCCCTATAGCACCCAATATTTTGGCAACATTGCCTCAACATTGCATTGCAAAACTAGCTAGATTAGGCAATATTGCCAGTGCTAAGAACAACATTGCTGCAACCATTAGAAAATGTTGCTATGCACCAGAATGTCCGCTTTTTCATTGCAAGAAGCTATTTGAATAATTAAAACCAATATAATATTGGAAATACGACTCAAAATTTGATTATTTTTAAAATTTTTCTAATAACTTTTGAACTATGGATTAAAAGTATATGAATAAATATACTTTTGGAAATGCGAAGGAAGAAGAGTAATTTGAAATTTTACTTATGAATCCAAACTATTATATAGTAAGAATTAGTTAACATCAGTTACTTGACATCAGTTATGTTTGTTTTTGGGATATCACGACTTTTGTAAAGAAACTTTTACTCGCCAATATTTTACCTTTTAAAAAGTTTTTTTTATAGAAGATTTCATGACTTTTATAGAGACTATACATGTATTACGTTATACGGTATCAACACTAAAAATATGTAATACTCAAGATAATTCTCGGAGATGACGTTGATACCGTCCACCCTGGGCACCAGGTACCACGGAGACCGTTGCCATCACAATATTCGTGTTCAGCGACACGTAAAACCCCCGAGTAACGACTTTTGACTAATTATGTTAAAAATTGCGATAAAACTCTAGAAGACGACGTTGGTACTGTCCACTCTGGGCACCAGGTACCTTAAAGAACGTTGCCGTCAGGATATTCGTGTTTCGGGACCCCGAAAACCCCTGAGTAACAAGTTTCAACTAATTTTGTTACAAATTTCCGTAAAACTCGAGGAGACGACGTTGATACCGTCCAGCCTGGGCACCAGGTACCACGGAGACCGTTGCCATCGCAATATTCGTGTTCAGCGACACGTAACACCCCCGAGTAACGACTTTCGACTAATTATTTTAAAAATTTCTATAAAACTCTAGAAGACGACGTTGGTACTGTTCACCCTGGGCACCAGGTACCTTAAAGACCGTTGCCGTCGCGATATTCGTCTTCAGCGACCCCGAAAACCCGCCCGAGTGACAATACTGGACTCATTTTCATCAATATTTACCGAGTTGTAAATTTTTATTTATGTATTGTCTTTTCGAAATGTACTTCCAAAATGCATATTTTTTATGCAAAAATGCAATTTTTAAAATAATTGATGAATTTAGTTTACAATGTTTGTAAATGCTCTCATGAATCGAACGCAAATAACCAAATTAACATTAGGTGCTGCTTAAAACATCGATGGTTCATTGCTTTATTTTCTCGACTATTCAAATTTTTGCGCTGTGAATGACCGGAAGCCCCGTGACCGGAAGGCTGAAAAATCTCAGGAGAGGAAGACCGTCCCAACGAAAAGAAAATTACTGAGCTAAATTTCAGCATGCAATATTTCGCCAATAAAGTAATCTTTTCGAATAAATCTTTTTCCTAGAGAAAGATTAGGTAAATAGATGTCCAGTCGATAGCGATACAACGGGCATAGGTGCAATAGTAATGCTATAAATGCGTTTAGAAAATTATTTTGAGGTTAGAGAACCCAATATCAAAGTATATAAGAGCCGCGACCCGTGCCGTCATCGTGTCGTATACTTCGTATACTTTTACTCGCCAGCGCGGCGCTGTCGCGCCTCTTGATCTTTGCGTGCAGGTATATACTGAAGGTGCTAAAAATAGTTCCTAAGCAATCAAATAATGTTCCTATTTAGTCAGAAAATTACCATGACCTTAAACCCGATATCTTTACCTATTATAATAGTACCTGTGAAATATGAAACGACATTTAGATAATTTACGTAAAAATAATACTTACTTAAGGAATTAAGAAAATTTGTATTAGAAGATAATTTAACATGAGTAATCAAAATTTTTTCTTTGGGTAAAAGTAAATGATTAACACGAACATATAAGCGAGGCTTGTTTATTTCCTACGTTTCGGGCGTATTTATCGACCCTCTTTAGAGAACATAACTGTAAGAATTGAGAAAGCAAAGCGGAAATTTAGGAAAACCAGAAGTAATGAGAGTCAAACAAACTGTAATTTACAAGACAATTGTATTTACTGAATTTAAAACTAAAGAATATCTTCACAATGAAAATTTAAAAAATCACAAGAGTAAGCGAGTCTCTATGTGTATGAGGAACTACCGACGTCAAGGGCCTGCGGAGATCTTGGATCGCGGTGTAGACTCCTTAACGTCAGAATTCAGACTGATGAAATGATAGGTGTCAAGTGCAAAATGGACAGAGGTGGATAAGGAGGAGAAAGCGAGAGGAAATGTGGTAGGGGGAGGGAAACATGGAAAGTTAGTCGGCCATCCCGAAAAGCAGGAACAAGGCGGAGCGGTGCATATATGTATCACGGGTGGGAGATCGACAGCAACAGCGCGCACATAAACTCATACACCCGTGTCGGTGTGGCCCACAGTACTCGTGAGATGATCCGCGATATACCCGTGCCTAGACTATGATGTGTAGTAAAGGCAAGAGTTGGACGCGGTTTGCACCGTTTCCTCGAAACCCGTGCAAACTCGCTTATGTCCGATGAGAGTAGAATAGAAAAGAATTATCATTTATTTTCAAGGATTCGAAAAAGTTACAATTGTCACACAACGTCATAGCTGGTTATAATCACAGCTGTTATCACAAGTTCGTTATTATATATCACAGTTTCATACATACATACATATAAGTACACGTCAAGTTTTTGTGTATGACACATAATTAAACTATTCTATCACGACAATAGATAGTAACGCAGACTAGATTTCAAATACGACAGGTATAACAAACTATATTGCACTATATTGCACTAGGGCGCCGGCAAGGGGAAATTTCGCATTGCTATTTTGAACTTTGAAAGCGAAGGCAGTGTCCGCATGCTTTCGGGAGCGAATTGCACAAGCGGGCGCCCTGCGCCCTGAATGAGTTCAGGCCAGTATCAGTTCTCGTTACCGGGACGGATATATCCCTAGACAACCTACCCGAGGTTCTACCTTTATTTTTCTCAAAGAGGGCTGCGAGGTACGGCGCACAGTGGGCACAGAATAGAAAAAAATGATCAAAACTCGTGCTTCACTCGAATTTTGAAGAAAAAAAAAAGTAATCATCAGTTTTGTTTGTTTTGTAATGGGGAATATGAATCCGTTTCCCTTTGGCTGCCAGCTATTGATTAAAAAAAGTTGTCTGTGAAGAAAAATGGGACTATTTCGACGGTTTTACGGACTTGCAGCATCTAAGTAAGAATACCACGTACATCTTACATATTATGATTGGCAATGTGTCAAAAAGTTTTTTTATATAGTATTTTTGTGTTCTCTAGGTATTTAGAGACGAGAGCAGTGATGCCTAATCAAACACGAGAGAATGCGAGTCGGTACTTACAACAATACTGGTGTGATTAACTCGTTCGGACGTAATCTGGGCCTCACACACGGAACAGTCCAGCCACACGTACGGATCGCCTCAAGGTCCGCCGACGGGCGTGTCTGGAAAGCACAGTTGATCGCACGCGGAGAACACAGACTATTCTCCAGGGCGACCGCGCTACCTATACCTATGCTCTTATTCTCTCTCTCTCTCTCTCTCTCTCTCTCTCTCTCTCTCTCTCTCTCTCTCTCTCTCCCTTACCTCACCTCATTCTCGCTAACCGCCGTGTCCACTGGCGTTTAAACAAACGACTTTATTACATAAGTGACAATTAGTGCTTGAATCTCACTCGGCCGTCACAGCATTCTATAGAAAAAAATATGAGCCGTCACGGGACGCCTGGCAGATGTGAAACACAGAAATTGAAGTTTACTGGAAAATATATAATTGAGTTTAATAAGAAAAGGATGCGATAAAAAAGGAATACACTAGTGTATTAAAATCCCTCGGAGATGGAGTCCAAACAGCAGATCGAAAAAGAGACGGCAAAATCCAGGCATGCGCAACGCAGTGGAAGCGCGGGCGAACTGACCCTTTATTTATTACCCCCGCTGCCGCTTACCTGGACTATTTTTCTTATAGTAAATAATAAGTAATATTGTTTGGAAAATTCAGATTGCTAATGATACGTTTAAACGATTGAGAGCTCACGCAATCAATATGTCAGCGTGAAAGATGAATATATATATTTATAGATATATATACGCATAACAATTCTAATATACAAAATAACCCTATTTTTTCTCCAAAATCATAATAGAGATTTTTCGCACGTGATCAGCGTATCATAAAAACGCCGCTTCTCCAAGAGACTTATAATCATAAACCTGATATGCGCTGCCAAGTTCGGCGACGAATTCGATAGCGCATCTACTTTTGGGAATTTTCCAGCTTGTAATATTAAAACGATAAAATATTAGATATAGTTATACTCAACGCAAGGTAATAGAAAGAAAAGGGCTGGAGTTTAATACTGAGCAAACAAAAATCATGATCTTCAAAAACGGAGGAAGGAGGAAGAAGGAAGAGAGCTTTAAGTAGGAAGGAGAGGAGATAGAAGTTGTAACACGGCAAAATCTTGCCGTGTGACACCGAGGTCCGAGCGGTCGATTTGATGCAGGTGACGTGCCTTTCGTGGAGACCGGTGACGTCGTACGTAGAGTCTGATGCAGCAGGACCAGCGTGATATCAGCTCGTCCACAAGAACGCCGGGAACAATAACTACAGCGTCTCGCGTTCATGGTGACAGATGCTACCCGAGTCCAGGGCCCGGACAACGGAGCATTGGGAGTCACTATGGGTTCCGCGGCTGAGGTTATCTTACTCGCCTGCGAGCGAGAGGTTGCCTGCGCGTAGCGAGAGTTTGAATTTCGCGGATATCTTCTCTGACGGCGCGTTCACGGATATCTACACGCATGCGCGGGCGCACGCTGCGACAGCGCACGAACTTATAGCGTTGCGAGCGAGCGGGCCGTCGGGCCTCTCCGCGCTGACCAATAGGCGCGCGTGGAATCCGGCGGCTAGGGAGAGCAGAGCGGTGGCGGCAAGCCGCAAGCGTTCAAAGGGACACTCGCCTGCCCCGACTGCTCCAGGACTGACGTGCTCTACTGCTACCTCGTGCATCTACCTGCTTCGTCCGAGGACAATCACAGGAGACTTCGCTCTTCAGAGGATTAAGGTTGGTGAATTGTACCTCCTTCTCCGGTCATTTCGTCTCGCGGGTGAAGCGTAGTTCCACGTTTCGGTTTCGCGAACGTTTTGGCTACCTCGTGTGTGCGTAAGATATCTTTGGATTGCTGTCTTTCTCTCGCGAATCGGATTAGCGTAAAAGGGCTACCTCGTCGTAAAGTTGTTTTAACGTGTAAAATAGCGATAGAATAGGACTAATAATAGGAAGTTCCGGTGTGTGCGGAATTAGCGATTATAAAGTGATTGTGTGCGAAAGAGCGAATGAAAGGAGTGTTTCCCGAGTCTTGAGACACGCGCGAGTCACGTGGGTTGTCTAAGCTTTGTTACGGTTGCCTTTGTTCATGAGAATCTGGTCTAGCGTTGTTGTCGGGGATATCTCTATTGTAGAAGTATAAGGTACAATATATGTATACGAGTTTGTTCAACCTAAACCCCGCGTTTCGAATTCCCTGGACCGCCCTTTCTCCTATCCGTTCTCGGGGCTGCAGCTAGCCGTACACAGCCATCGTAGCAAATCCTTCGCGCCGGAAACAAGTAGTCGCGAGACTCTGACGATCGCGGCAAACGTCTGGCGCCAATCGGGTAAAATAAAGTCCGAGGCGAGGAGTATTTGCATTTCAGTAACTGGACGAAAACCCTAGTTACAAAGTAGTGAAAAAATTCGAATATCTGAGATATACAATGAAAGAAAATGGGAAAGAAAAAGAGCAGATTAAGAAGATGAAGGAGAAGGCGAGCTCGCTGATAAGCACAGTATGGGGACTAGGCGAATCAACATTCAGAGAAAACTGGAAACTGAGAATGAGACTATTTGAAGCATTGGTACAGAGTGTGATGGAGTACGGAGCGGAGATATGGGATTGGAAGTGCCAAAAAAAACTGGAGAAGGTGCAAAGAAGATATATAAAGTGGGCAATGAAGTTAGAGAGAACAACTCCGGCGCACGTGATACACTGGGAGACAACACGGTTCAAACTGGAGACGGGAGCGAGGAAAAGAGCGATAAAATACGAAGGGAAGCTGAGCAAAGCAAAGGAAAACACGATACTAGGAGAATGCTGCAGACTTTTTAAGGCAGAAGGAGAAAGAGGAGAATGGAGGGGAAGAGGCATGGACATAAGGAGATGCGAGTTGGAGAGATGCGGAATTTTCGTGGCGGACTACACCAGAAGACTAGAAGAGGGAGAAAAGATGGAACAGGATATCGCAAGAGTAAACAAGGACACGCAGTGGCAGAAATGTAGTGAGGAGATGAGGGAGTCGAGATACGCTAGCGAGTTAAAGGAAATCCTGAAAGAACAAGGAGAATTACCGGAGTACCTATCAGACGTAGGAGAACACAGAAGAGGATCGCTAGGGATCACGGCCAGATTCAGACTAAGAAGCGAGATAAAAGGAAACAAATACTGGAAATCGGAAGAAGAGAGAAAATGTAGGATGTGTGGAAAAGAAGAAGAAACGCGGAAACATGTGTTTGAAGAATATGAAGAGACAAAAATAGCAGGAAAAAAATGGCAAGAAGTGTGCGGAGGGAAAAAGACGCAAGTGGGATACCTAAATAAAATTATTTGGAAAAGAAAAAACAAGGAAAATGCAAGAAACGAAGGATGAGAGAGAAGAAAGAGATAGTAGGTTGTTCAAAAAAGGCGCGCTTAAACACATAGAGGAACAGAGGAAAAAGGCCCTAGGAAAAGGCCAAGGAACAAGGAATTACCTAGGAAAGATCAATAAGGTAGAGTAGAGAGGAACGAGGAAGAAAACCAGGAAATGGAACGAGAGGTAGCACGTGTGCTGCTCAAAACAAAAGTGGAGGTTAGAAAATACAGCAGAGAAAAAGAAAAGCAGAGCAAGTAAAAGAGAGAAGTGCAGCAGGAGGGATAGGAGAGGAAGGTCATAAAGTGAGATGTCAAGCGCGGAGAGAAGAATGGAGAGAGAGCTGAGAGAGATTAAGGAGGAGATGAAAGAGTGGAAAGTGAAACTGCAGATAGGAAGGGGAAAGAGAGAAGCAGCGGAGACTAAGATGACCTACCTGGAAGGCGACGTTGAAATTTTGAAAGGAAAAATCAAAAAGGAGAGAAGAGAGAGAGAGAAGATAAACAGGATGATAGGAGAGGTAAGGGAAATAGCCAAGAAAGTAGAAGCAAGACAGAGGAGGGAAAAGGAGAAGCAGGACAGAGAAGAGGAGAAGAAAATCAAAAAAGCGTTGTCAGACTGGTGAGTGCAAGCAAGAGAAAAAGGGCAGAAGAAGAACGTCCCAAGGTGCACGAGAGGGGGATAATCATCCATAAAGGGGCGAAATAAAATGAAGACAAGGAACTCCACGACTGGCTGGATGGCTTCCTAGCAGGGACAGAGTTGGAAGTAGAGGACACCTACAACGACGACAAAAAGGTAATTTTTAAACAGATAAAGGACATGGAGATGATCTGGAAGGAGAGAGAAAGGGTAAACGGAGAGGGAGAGATAAGGATGGAACAATGGATGAACTGGGAGGAGAGAAAAGGTAGGAGAGCGGCAATGGCAGAAAGAGAAAGAAGGATAGAGGAGGCAAAAAGAGAAGGGAAAATCTAGCGCAGAGAAAACTTCAGAGTGAAAGTGGAAGGAAAGGAGTTCGAATGGAAAGAGGTGGAGGGAAGGATAAAGAAGATAGAAGGGAGAGAAGACAGAGAGGAGGAGGTCGAGAGAGAGAGAGGCAAGAAGGAAGAAAGAAGATCAAGATTTGATAGTGTTTTATTGCAGCGAAAAGAATGAAATTTAAGTCTAAGAAGTGTTCAAAAGAAAGCCAAAACACGGTACAAAGAACACAAAGCGATAGATTATAGAAATATTATTATTATATATTTTTATACGAAATATTGTAATAACCAAAGTTAAAGGCAATAAAAATTATTATTAGTTATACTCAACGCGCGTAACACGGCGTGCAAGATCATAGCTATAGGTATATGCTCGACGCGCGGTGAGTGAAAAAGAAGGGAAAGTTATAATTAGCACGCGGCGCGGGAGAGGGGGTCTCGCGATCGTGCTATCGCATGTGTTACTCCGGCGAGAGCGTTATTCTTTGGCGATCGGATTCACACCCCAAAAAGTTAAAGTCAAGACTGGGTTGTATTATAACGGGGTACTATGCCCGTGTAAAAGAAATCAGTGGCGCGTCCACCGATCTGTCAAATAGCTAGAGGAGAAAATGTAGCAGCTAGTTGCAGGCTTCTTGTAGGCTGTACGAAGCCTGGCTCATAGCGCAGTATGCTGAACGTGCTCGTCCTTGTGCACGTGAGCCCGCAGTGGCGTCGTGAGATTTTATGCTACGTAGCTTATTTGCAAGTTATTTATAAGAGAAACGCGCGGGAAAGGGTAGAGTCAGGAGCAAAATCACACAGGCAGAGTAAAGTCAACGGTTTCGTTCATATAGGGATTCAGATTCTATTACAAGAGCAGCGTGGGGTAAGAGAGAGACGAAGTGGAGCCAATAATGTAGAGAGAGAGAGAGAGAGAGAGAGAGAGAGAGAGAGAGAGAGAGAGAGAGAGAGAAAGAGAGAGAGAGAGAGAGAGTATTACGATCAAGCCGGCACTTACAGTTGCAACTCATTCAGACTCGCAAGGATGCCTCGTGGCCGACTGGAGTAGCGCAAAGTAGGTGACGCGGACCTTCGCTGGACAGCAGGAAGGACGCCTCGTGGCCTTATGTGTGGCTGGGTGCAGTGAAAAGTCGAGCGGCAATTAACTGCACTGCTCGTGACTGGCACGCTGGTCCAAGTAGTACTCTGGACAGTTCTACCCGGCGACATACCAGAAACACGTCACTGATGCAGCAGTAATCCTCCAGGATACGCATGCACGCGCTAGCTAGAATTCTCGGAATTTACGAAAGCCGTGACAAAGGGTAGCGGACAAAGAAGCGCGACTGTTCGGCTTGGCGGTAAACTGCTAAATTGCCACGAGGCGGAACGCGACCGCATGGTCAGCGCGAGCTTCCTCCCACTCTCTCTCACTCTCACTGTTAGCACACGCGC
>CM053169.1:31712050-31854131 GCA_012977825.3 Pteromalus puparum | reverse complement strand
AAAAATGACAAAATTAAAGTAAATTAATATAAAATTAAATTAATATTTGCCAAATCTTTTAGAACCAAGTTTTCAGTATTGTACACACATAGACCTTGATTCTATGCAATTATCTGTAAACAACCTTCTTACCTGTAAACAAGAAAAAGGTATTTCATGAATTTTCATAGAAAATGTAAATATCTTTTTTTGGTCACTGTGCTAAGTTTTGAAACTTAAATTTCTAGAAAATGACCAGTATAACCTCCAAATGTCATACAGCTGGTCAGCGTTGCCAGGATCCACTGAAAAAGATGAACTAAATCATAATTCCAATTTCAAAAGAATAAATTGAAACAATACAGAGAAGAATACTAATCTTTTGGTCGTAGTCATGGCTAGGCTTTTGTGTTTCAATGCACACTACCCATAGCGTGCACCTGCAGAATAAGAGTCGTCTTCTTGTAACTAGCCTGGCTCCTTCTGAGAGTTTGTGCTTTCTTCGGGCTAGCTTGAACTTGTCGCTTAGCATGGAAAATCTTCTGGAAATAAGTGGTGTTCGTTCACTCTGCAGCAGCGTGCCTACGAATCCTAGTCCTTGAACCCTGGACTCGACAAGTTGGACTTCGCTATGGCACTGGACACGAAACAAAAGGTCTCCAAGCTCAGGAAATAGAATATTCATATGAATCATTCTATTCCTGACCTTAGAGGTTCTTTGCGCTCTTCTTGCCTTTTGCTCAAGAGAACTTGTTATCCAGATGGGTACTCAAAACTTTCTCTTAGCATCTCGCTGACCATACACTCTTACACAATGTTTAATTTTACACTGTGTAAAAAAAACTTCACTGCTCTGCTTTTAAAAAAACACTTCACTTTTTTCTTCTTTTTTAGAGTTATAAGCTATAAGCTATATACCCCAAAGACACTACACTTATCACAATCACTACTTAAAATAATTTAAACAAAATTGTAATGAATATTAGCTGTTTTTATGCACTTAGACATCAGCTGTGTTTATTCAGTGTAAAACATTCCAGGGTTATATTAACTGTGTTTTGAAATATTTGCTGTCTGCTAGCACATTTCCAACACATTAAGGGTATGTTCCGATTGAGCTCCAGTCACGAGAGCAGTAACGCATTGGCTACTGGAGATTTACTGGAAAATCGTTCCACCGCTCACCAGTACTGCGGGTAGGTCAATGAACAAAGAGCATTTATCAGCTGTTTTACTGGTGAGTGGTGGAACGATTTTCCAGTAAAGCTCCAGTAACCAATGCGTTACTGCTCTCGTAACTGGAGCTCCAACGGAACATACCCTCATAACCTTATTCCTACAGGCAGCGCGCGGGAGCGCAATATTTGAATTGAAGTAAATGTCCCTAAGTTTTTATAGGTGCCATATATAAGAAGCGAAATTAGAAATTTATCTCGAAAAAAACGCAAAAAAATCTAATAAATATACGCTTCAATTTATTAACTGAAACATATATGCGGATATAATATACGTAAATGTTTCGGTAAAAAAATAGTATATGTTTAACATTAACAATAAAAATTTCTTTCAGATTGAATTAATAAAACTTAAAATCAAAATTATTAATCGTATTAGACGAAAAATAAAAAATATGCGATATTACGAAAAGTGGTCAAAATTTTGTTTCAGCATTTTGTTTATAACTTTGCGAAAAATTCTTTTTTTGATAAACGGATTTTGGGAGCGTATTCTACGGAAAGTTTCCTATGAAAATAAGTAATAAAAAAAATCGATTTTTTCGAAGTTTAAAATTGTCTTGTCCCCTTAACCAAAAAAAATGCATATTTGTTGCATTCTTAGCCTAAAAGTGCATCAAACAAGCTTATTTTTGGTTAAGTTGCTACCAGGGCGACTCAACTTATTTAGCTAAGTTCACATGAAAATAAGGTAATAGGTTGTTTAAATATCAAGGCGGCATATTACACACAACTCAATCTATTTCCACCAGACCTACTTTTCACGACCCTGTGCATGCACGCACAATACGCAATTAACCAAATGTCTCAATATTTTAAAATATCTAAGAGCAAAACGAATTCTCACGTCTCAACTTATTTTGCTAAGTTCACTTGTAAGATATAGTAATTGGTTGTGTAAGTATAGCAACGCGACATCTTGCACATAACCAAATCTTTCTTCACGGGACCGACTTTTCACGACCTTGTGCATGAACGCACAATACACATTTAACCAAATGTCTTAATATCTCAAAATATCTAAGAGCAAAGCCAACTCGTACGACTCAACTTATTTTGCATACTTTATTTCTTAGATTACGTAATAGGTTGTTTAATTATCAAGGCGACATATTACACACAACTCAATCTATTTCCACCAGACCTACCTATCACGACCCTGGGCATTAACGCACAATACACAATTAGCCAAATGTCTCAATATTTTAAAATATCTAAGAGCAAAACGAATTCTCACGTCTCAACTTATTTTGCTAAGTTCACTTGTAAGATATAGTAATTGGTTGTGTAAGTATAGCAACGCGACATCTTGCACATAACCAAATCTTTCTTCACGGGACCGACTTTTCACGACCTTGTGCATGAACGCACAATACACATTTAACCAAATGTCTTAATATCTCAAAATATCTAAGAGCAAAGCCAACTCGTACGACTCAACTTATTTTGCATACTTTATTTGTTAGATTACGTAATAGGTTGTTTAATTATCAAGGCGACATATTACACACAACTCAATTTATTTCCACCAGACCTACTTTTCACGACCTTGTGCATGCACGGACAATACGCAATTATCCAAATGTCTCAATATTTTAAAATATCTAAGAGCAAAACGAATTCTCACGACTCAACTTATTTTGCTAAGTTCACTTGTAAGATATAGTAATTGGTTTAGTAAGTATAGCAACGCGACCTCTTGCACGTAACCAAATCTTTTTCCACCAGACCTACTTTTCACGACCCTGTGCATTAACGCACAATACGCAATTAACCAAGTGTCTCAATATTTTAAAATATCTAAGAGCAAAACGAATTCTCACGACTCAACTTATTTTGCTAAGTTCACTTGTAAGATATAGTAATTGGTTGTGTAAGTATAGCAACGCGACATCTTGCACATAACCAAATCTTTCTTCACGGGACCGACTTTTCACGACCTTGTGCATGAACGCACAATACACATTTAACCAAATGTCTTAATATCTCAAAATATCTAAGAGCAAAGCCAACTCGTACGACTCAACTTATTTTGCATACTTTATTTGTTAGATTACGTAATAGGTTGTTTAATTATCAAGGCGACATATTACACACAATTCAATCTATTTCCACCAGACCTACTTTTCACGACCCTGTGCATTAACGCACAATACGAAAATAGCCAAATGTCTCAATATTTTAAAATATCTAAGAGCAAAACGAATTCTCACGTCTCAACTTATTTTGCTAAGTTCACTTGTAAGATATAGTAATTGGTTGTGTAAGTATAGCAACGCGACATCTTGCACATAACCAAATCTTTCTTCACGGGACCGACTTTTCACGACCTTGTGCATGAACGCACAATACACATTTAACCAAATGTCTTAATATCTCAAAATATCTAAGAGCAAAGCCAACTCGTACGACTCAACTTATTTTGCATACTTTATTTCTTAGATTACGTAATAGGTTGTTTAATTATCAAGGCGACATATTACACACAACTCAATCTATTTCCACCAGACCTACTTTTCACGACCCTGTGCATGCACGCACAATACGCAATTAACCAAATGTCTCAATATTTTAAAATATCTAAGTTCTGATTAAAATCTTCAAAATAGGATACTTACACATATGAGTCAACAAGGGAGCAAATAAAATATAGACAGAATGAATAAAACGTAAATAGGTTAAAAAGCAAATAAAAAGTATAATTGGGTCGCGGGGCTCCCCGACGCTACAGTGTATAAAAACTTACACTTGCCATCGGGGCGCTACCGCGCCCCTTGATACTTCAAGTTATGTGAATCGCGCTCATGCAGTGTCATTCTACTGATAACTTTCAAGGTCGTGGAAATCAGGTCTTATAGCTCCGTTATTTGATTTAATCCCAAAATTGTACTAGGTGCTTTAAAATAGTTTAAAATTTCTTTTTAATATATAAAGATAATATGCAAGCTGTAATATTCCCCCAATACTAACTGAGGTGGTGGAATTAAGGTTGGTAGATCGTTTATGTGATATAATAAAAAAGTAATAATATTATGTGCTTAAAAGTATTTAAATAGATGTATTTATGTGGATCACGTACATGCAGTGTCATTCTACCGATAACGTTAAAGGTCTTGGAAATCAGGTTCTGTCGCCCCTTTATTCGACGGAATCTCAAAACCACATCAGATCCATTAGAAGCGTCAAAAGTATCACCTTGATATATGAGGATCACATGCATGCCATGAAATTCTACCAATAATGACGAAGGTTGTGGAAATAAGGTTTGGCAGCGAGTTTATGGATATAATCGAAAAATAATATTCTGTGCTGGAATCTAATCCAATACTTCTAGCTATGTGAATCGCGCACACGCAGTGTCATTCTACCGATAACTTTCAAGGTCGTGGACTACATCAGATCCCTTAGAAGCGTCAAAAGTATCTTCTTGGTATATGAGGATCACATGCAAGCCATGAAATTCTACCAATAATGACGAAGGTTGTGGAAATAAGGTTTGGCAGCGAGTTTATGGATATAATCGAAAAATAATATTCTGTGCTGGAATCTAATCCAATACTTCTAGCTATGTGAATCGCGCACACGCAGTGTCATTCTACCGATAACTTTCAAGGTCGTGGACTACATCAGATCCCTTAGAAGCGTCAAAAGTATCTTCTTGGTATATGAGGATCACATGCAAGCCATGAAATTCTACCAATAATGACGAAGGTTGTGGAAATAAGGTTTGGCAGCGAGTTTATGGATATAATCGAAAAATAATATTCTGTGCTGGAAGCTAGTCCAATACTTCTAGTTATGTGAATCGCGCACATGCAGTGTCATTCTACTGATAACTTTCAAGGTCGTGGAAATCAGGTGTTATCGCTCCGTTGTTTGATTTATTCCCAAAGTTGTACTAGGTGCTTTAAAATAGTTTGAAATTTCTTTTTTATATGTAAAGATAATATGCAAGCGGTAATCTTCCCCCAATACTAACTGAGGTGTTTTTAGTTTTTCTAGTCACTTGCCACAGCTTTCTGAAATCCGGGCCATCTTCTTTACTCTATTAAGATGTTCCTCAAACATACTCTCTCAGACTAAGCGAGAGACATTTCTATAAAATATCAATAAAACATTGTTCACCATGAATTGAATGTTTCGCTAATAAATTAAGTAAATATTCACATTGTGTTTGTGGCTAACAAAATTTAATTGATATTTTATAGAAATGTATCTCACTTAGTCTGAGGGAGTGTGTTTGAGGAACATCTTAAGCCTGGTTAGATTAAAGAAATTAGCCCGGATCTTTCAGGAAGCTGTTGCAAGTGACTCAAAAAAAAACTCATTTTTTCAGTTTTTGATTTATTACTGAAAAAGGAAGTAGTCAAATCACTTGAAATTTTAATGGAATGTAGTTTGACACGTAACCCATCAACATATTTTTTTTTCGTGAGATTATGATGTTTAGTTTCAGAGATATGAATTTTTTTTTTTAAATCACCTTTTTCATTTTATCTGCTGAACGGAGCGGTCAATCCCGAGGACCAAACGGGGAAAAGTAGGTAATTTTATTATCTTTCAAATGCATTTCAGCTGAATTGTTTGTAACAATGGAATGATTTTAAAAAACGAAAATAATGTGTTTCGAAAATCAAAAAAACTAGCCATAAAAAAGAAAGTAATTGAAAAAAAAAATTAATGTTTTTCCTGAAGTCAGAATCCAAAAATAGATATGCATGTCAAGTTTGATTGATATTGACGGAGTAGTTTCAGAAATATCACGGTACACACACACACACACACACACACACACACACACACACACACACACACACACACACACACACACACACACACACACACACACACACACACCCATACACACACACACACACACACACACACACACATACACACACACATCCACGCGAACATTTCCTAAAAACACGTACATGTAAGGCACATGACCGAGTTCAGGTTGACCATGATCGTGGCGGCGTCGCTCANAAATTTCTTTGTAATATTGTTTTTTGATGGCATATTCTGATTCCTCTCATTTCGCTACATCGAATTAAAAAAAAATCGTCTCGATAAGTGCTACCGTTGCCGAGATAACTCATGTTTTACCGCGCATTTGCATTTTGAAACACCCGAGCCGCGCGAGAGCACAGCTACTCTCCGCCATCCCCACTCCTGCTCCCACGCCGCTCGGCCGACGAATTCCTGTGATTTCGGTATTTTTATCGATTTTTCATTCATTAGGCTTTCATCAGTCGAAAATACACAAGAGGGATATAGAAAGTATTTGCAATCCGCTATAAGCGTATATTTTTTAAATTTCGATTTAACGATTAAGTAAGCCATAAATGATAATTAACTTTGTAAGCCTCTATCTCCGAATCTACACATTCAAATTTCGTCGTTATGGGCTAAAATGAAAGTGTTTGCAAAGCAGTATTTAGATCTGAAATAATTTTTAAATTCCATCGAACCGATGCTGTAAACGAGAAATTATTTATAATGGAAAGAATTTGCCGAAATTTTAAAAACCTGTAAAAAAATTTTTAAAGCATAAAAATGGGTATTTTTATAATTGCTTATTGTTTGTTATGACACTTAGTAAGTGTGAAAATTGCGTGCTCTTATTTCACCGTTATTTAAACGAGATACGCGCAATCAACTTTTTTAGATTTTGTTAATTAACAATTCTGGCACTGAAAAACTACGCGGTCGATCGTTAAAAAAATTGTTATACGTAATTGTCATATGTTGAACTATCTTTTCTGAAAATTTGATAAATATTTATCAATTTTTATTTACCGAAAACATTTCTCAAAGTTTACGTATGATTTTTTTACTAATTTTCGCATATAACTAATGGAAAATTAAACTTTTTCGATTCGCGATTCTTACACCCTTATAGGAAATCGTCAAATAAACAAAAAAGAAAGAGTAAATTTTTTGGATTTAAGGCTTTGTTTCAAAGTTACAGACACAAATGTATCAAAAAAGCGGCCAATTTTCGCGATTTTGGCACATTTGTTGCTATACAGCGTGAAGCAAGCGTTTTTCGGAGGATGCAAACATAGATTATTGCTATACACAATATTTGGCAACTTTCTGCGAAAAAAAATTTGCGTTATCAAACAACATCCATTTCGATTGCTCTACCGCCTGGACTACTCTTTCTCTCGCGCGTACGCTATATCCCTCTCTCCCTCCCGGGCGCACGCTCTGTCTCTCTCTCTCTCGCTCTTTCACGCTCTGTCTCTCTCTCTCTTTCTCTCTCTCTCTCTCTCTCTCTCACGCACACGCTCACTCGCTCCTCCTCTCACGCATACGCTCTTCCTTTCTCTCTCTCTCTCTCTCTCACGCGCACGCTCTCTTTCACTATACCATCTCTCTCTCTTTCTCACGCGCACGCTCTCTTTCACTATACCATCTCTCTCTCTCTCTCTCTCTCTCCCATGAATACGCTCTCACACACACACTCACACACACACGCGCATATAATCAATAATAAAATCTTACGCGTTCACACACTATACACTATACACTATACACTCACACACATTAACACACCACGTCGACTGTCTCCTCCTCGGCGCTTTTTTCTGCTTTGACGACGACTGGTTCTCCTCGGTCAGCAGGGTCATAGGAAGATGTAGGGGAGTAATATTGGAAAAACTCCTCCCCTACATCGATCTCCGATGAGATCTCCATAGCAGCCTCCTGCTGCATCATCTCCTCGACAGCATTCTCCTCTCTTCTACCTGAGCTGAGTATAGCAGCGGCAGCAGCGTCTCCATTTACAGAAGGTTGGTGCATGTCGGCATACACCACCTGCTGAAAAATTTGAAAAAATAATTTTTTGTCATATGAATAAAAAATTATATATAAAATAAAAAACTAGCTTACCTGTCCCTGCATTATCCCCTCCGCAGCCTTCTCAGCAATCACCACCTCCTCCTTCCTCGCATATCCGCTGGGCTGCACCTGTTCCACGGGAGCCTCAAACTTCTCGTTCTTCGGAAGCTGTGGGCTGCAGCACCACAGCTCCTTCCTGCTGCACGTTGTGCAGCGTAGCGCCGTGCAGTGGGTGCAGCAGGTCCACTGCGTTCGGATCGTCATCCGCTTCATCCTCCGGCTACACACGCTGCACACATCCCCGATCTTGGGGGTGAAGTTGGCGACAGGTGCGACAGTAGTTGGGCCTCGCAATATCTCTATTTCCCGTTTTACTTCTTCACTCTCTTCGTAAAGCTCCTCGTACGTGTCGCGTTGCTGTTGGATCAGCCGCGACGCGCGTTCCATGCGAGCTTTAAGAAGAGAGCATTTCTCCTCTAGTTTTCGAATGATATTACTCTGCACTGACATCTTTCCAGCAGAACGAACGTCTTGGAACTGACGACTGTAGGCCAAG
The DNA here is from genome assembly GCA_012977825.3 of Pteromalus puparum. Classification (NCBI taxonomy): domain Eukaryota; kingdom Metazoa; phylum Arthropoda; class Insecta; order Hymenoptera; family Pteromalidae; genus Pteromalus; species Pteromalus puparum. The sequence goes on along the minus strand of CM053169.1, from coordinate 31,845,512 downwards.
CGATCATCTGTAGGGCTTAGAAGAAGAAAAAGGAAGGAGAAAAATTTACACTTATACCGATAAATTTTCGATAGCGCACGTGTGCTCGTACACCCGATACTCTAACGAACTGTTTGACGCGTTATGCAGCGAGATGCTTGACGGACACGGGATAATTTTTTTTACGAGCCCGAGAGAGCGTAAGTTTTGGCTCTCGAGTGCTTTTCACAGGATGTTGATATTTTTTAATACCCAATTGTAGCCATGAGTCTTAGCAGACGATACCTATGCAGTTGTGATAAAACAACTACACGTGGCTGATACTGCTCGATGCTAGACTGATACAAGATACTTTTTACGAGCGTAAGAGAGAGAGCATAATCTTTGACTCTCGACTGCTCTGTGCGTGAACTTGATATTTTTAATACCCTCGCGTCAGCATGAGTCTTTACAGTTGATACCTCCGCAACGAAATTGGATCACTGTGACAATACGTCGCTCCAGAGCTGTAATCTCAAAAGTAATTAGCACGTGGATTCTCAGAACCGTACGCTTCATACCGTACGTGAGAGAATCGGTCTGGTTATCACTTGCACAGGATGTCGGATACTATTAAACATGATTTATTTTAGACGTATGAGACGGAGCATTGATTTTCACCGCCTCGTATTGTACGAGATTCGTCGGTGGTATCGTCATTTCAGATTGTGTTGCATCTTGGACGAAGGCAAAGGTAATATAATACCCATGAATTAGACGATTCTCTTAACGTGTAAGAGACGTTCGGCCTGATTTTTATACTCGGTAATGATAACGCTAAGACAAAACTTATCACAGGATGTTATTTTTTCGCGATATATAGAGCAGTGTGAGTGTATATCCCCCACTAAAAAGACCTTTTCTCGCACCCTGCGCGTGTATATAAACCCTGCGCTGACCCTATGAGCTCAGTAGTCATGAGAGTAGTTGCATCTAATCAAGAGCTCGCAAACATGTACAACGCAGCCGAGGACTCTTTTGGCGGTGTATTGCTACGCGTCGCCGGTAATCTTCAAGCGCACAGTGCCATTCGACGCAGGTGTACAAAATCCTGGTAACTACGTGTGAACCGCATGGTGGCGTGTCAACTAGTTCACGAGTTTTCACGACTCTTACGATGCTGTGGGCCACGAAAAATTGCACAGCTTCACCGTTTCATTTAAAAAAAAATGTAATTTAGCTGTACGATGCACAGCAGAATTTAGTATGCAACGAATATTGCGCATCTTCCTGTGCTAACGCATCTGATGACTGCATTCGAAGAAAATAATGGCGAGTACATTTTTTATTAATTATATTTTCTCTATGCTGCGACATATGCGTTATCATTAGTAAAATAAACAAACAGTGCTTATATACGGTAACGATGTAAATGGTACGACAGCTGATAGTGTCGTCAGCTATTACTTACTACGTTACTATAAACTCTGTTTCATTCATACACACACGCGAGCGCAAGCGCGGGCGCGTGCGCGTACACACATCCACGGTTGAGTGTGTCATCCGATCCTGCTGTAGATAGCGTCGTCTGCTACTCATACTGGCTAGTGTTCATGGCGTCTGTTGTTTTCAAGTCTTCTGCTACCGCGCGCGCGAGAGAGATTAGCTTCTTACATCGGTCATATTATATAGCACTCGATACACAACTGTCTCATAGCACCAATTTATAAAATCGGAGAATATACAGTTGTTATATACCGCAACAATGCTTTTGTAACGCATGTAGTATACATCAGTATCTTTGAATACGTTTAATGTTTATCAAATTAATAAACAGTAAGCGATGTATATTAACATAAAATTTGTTTACATTTCAGCGTTAGAGAATTTATTAGCTGACATAAGCACCGATGAAGATGATGATGAACATACATCAAGTTCTGAAGCTACGTCATCGTATGAAGAAGAAGAGGAGATGGAAGGAGAAGAAAGAGAGCAGGAGGATGCAGCGCAAGCGGAGGATGATGTACCAGCTGTACAGTTTGTACCGGCTGAAATGGTGGTGGTGGAGGGGGCTGACGATGCAGACGAAGAAGAGATGCAGGCGGTGGGTGCTGAGAACGAAGCCGGAACGAGAGAAGCAGCATGCGTATTTTTATGCATCGAGAGAAGAGTCCGATGATGTGCGTCGGCAAGCGGTAGCAGCGCTACTCGAATTACGGCCTACACTGGATATAGTGGCGGGTGCTCATGATGCATCGCAAGCAGTAGCAGCACCGGAACATCTCCAGGCGAATGAAGGGACGGAGAGTGGCGATGGCGGCGAAAGAGAGATAGAGGCTGAAGATCCGCCTGTAAATGAAGATCTTCAGCGTATGTCTAATGTTGAGCACCTTTTGCCGAGAACCAACAACAGCTGCTACTAATATTTTACAACGCTTGATGGAGCGTGCAGCTGATGAGAGCACAAATATTATTGAATATGCGCAACATCCATGTGTCAAAAAACGTCAGCAAATTCTTGATTTTTTGGCCAGACTGATCGAACCCGAGGAAATGAGGTACACGCGAAGCGCTGGAGGAATGGTCACCGAGCATTTTTTCAATCAAGGAAATCCAAGAGATCGACAAATAAATGAACGTAAGTCTAATGTTGTATTTTATTATTAATTTAAATTTTAATTTATATTTATTTTATATTATTTTATTTTATTTTATATTTATTTTAAATTTTAATTTACACCTTTCTTAAAAATTAAATCTTATTTTATAAATATTATTTAAGTTATTCGACGTGGTCTCGAGGAATTCTCCCCAAGGCTTTAAAACAAGATATTATGCGTATCATGTACGTTAGAAGAGCACAAGAAATACGATGGTTTTTCAATGTATGTAAAGATAACGAGAATTCTGTACTGACAATTTACCTGAAATGTTTAAGCGCTTGGATCAGATTTTTTCAGGACCACCGGAAGAATAATTTAGAAAACTTGTAATTACTTTGTTTAAATAAAATGTAAAAAATTTTTCAGAATGTATCGACTCTGATGCTTCAGCTTCTTCTTCTTCCATATCCGTTTTTCCCTTATCTACATCATCATCTTCATACAGTAATAGTACTGTAGATTCTGTAGATTATGAGGCGGATGAAAGCGACGAATCTATGCAAGTTGGTGGAGGTCGAGAAAGTCACGATGAAGATTCAAACCAGGATGGTTTTTCCGAGGCGGGAGAAGAGGAGGAGGAGAAGGAGAAAACAGTCAATGGCGAAGAGGAGGAGGAGCCGACTGACGAAGAGGCGGTGAATCATAGAGATGACGAAGAAATTGATGTCGAGCAAAATGACGATATACTACCGCCCGGTGAGCGTATTATTATACATGGTCATGAGAATCATTACGTAGCCAAGTATAGATTGGATGGCAGGCGACTTTTGTTAAAAATACGTCCGCCGCCAGAGCACAATATTAATCCTATCATTTGGTTAGAATTAGCAATACGCGATATTTATGCATACTTAATTTCATTAACTAATCAAAACGATATGATTGGTATTTCTGTTAGAAGCGTTAATTTCGCGCGTGGTCCGGGCGGTTTATCTTTACGTCCAGTCAACAACTTTCTTTACAATGATCTGTGGGGTTTAATTAGTGGATTATCGCAAAGTAATGCCGATTTTGAAATAGATGAAAGTTTTATATTAACTGTAACCTTAGTTAACGTACCGATCGGCGAGCGAGGTAAAAAGTTAAGTATCAATTCAGTAAGCAGGAGATCAATTGTTTCTATTTGTAACACCGATAACTTATGCTTACCACTGCACTTGTTGTCGGAGAGGCATTCATAACCTATAAAAAATCTGATAGGCCCGAGGAGCATGAAGTTTGGAAATCTGTTAGAGACGGACGACGTGGTCTGCAAAAAACTCGTGCAAATCTTTTGCTTGTTAGGGCAAACGTAGCGATCCCTTTAAACGGTTGCGGAATACCCGAGACAGAGGCATTTCAACATTATTATGCAGAGCGAAATATTGCAATCATAATTTATGATAGTGCATCTTTTGGAAACGGTGAACCGCCTTTTTATGACGGTAGGCGAATGATAAATGCCGATTCATATGATATGATATATCTTTTATACGATGCTCGCTCAAGACATTTCGATACAATATTAAGCTTGACCGGTGCAGCGGGNGATGCTCGCTCAAGACATTTCGATACAATATTAAACTTGACCGGTGCAGCGGGTAACAGATTTTTCTGCGAGCATTGTAACAGAAGTTATCGTTACGTAGATGAACACAGGTGTACAGCGAAATGCTCTACTGAGTGCGGTTGTTTACCAAAGCATTTTACGAAAAAGTGTGTAGCAATATTAAATGCTCTTTGCCACGCTGACGGACAACAACGTTTAGCTTTAATTCGTTCAGCTGATAAAAAACTAATCAAAAGTATATGTGAGTGCGCGTTAAATGTATTACGAGGTGTGGTGAAAATTAAAAATTCTCACAAGTCAAGATTGAGGAAACATAAACATGTTTTGCAAAAATTATTGAATAAGAGTAGTGGAAATAATAATGACCATGAATGGAAAAAGAAGAAACGGGTGATTATTCAAGGCGGTGGTGCTTTTCTGCCTATGTTACTTGCACCTATAATTGGTATAATATCCTCGCTACTAGTGAGTAGCGAGGATATTTGGTAATTCTAAAAGTTAAATATGGAACATGCACGTAAAATAATTATTGTACCGGAGGAGACATATGACCGTGTAATGAAACAGCAGCAGCAGCAGCAGCAGCTAGACGAATCAAGTAATGGTTTGGAATTACCGAGTACACAGACAAAAGGCGATAACTTATCACGCCTCGATGCTGAGATGCATGATATACTTTTTTCAAAAAGTATTACAGATGAGCGAGAAAAATGTCAAAGGTATTTACAGATTTTAAGAAGATATCTTCATTTTAAAACGTTAGAACGTCAAGAACTTTTATCCGATGGCAATGCTACTGCTGCTGGACCAGAGATTGAACATGAAGACACTTTGAATCCTTTGTCTGATGAGGCGATTCTCACTAGTATACCTAAGGGCTCTGTAAGGAAAGCTCGTTTATTTCTTCACCATTGGAAATCAACTGCACCTCACTGTATCAAATGGGATAATTCGGGCACAGTCAGTATCGACGATAAAGTTATACCTCAATCAAATATTATAGATTTGGTGGAGGATGTTGTACAGAGCAAGGCAGCAGCAGAAGAGGAGCCAGTTGGAAGATTTCAACTTGCTAATTTTATAGCTTCGTCTGACACCCCGTCTAAATTTATAAGTAATCCCATCGTATTATCAATCAGTGAAAATTTCAAACGTGCTTTGAACAAAATTTCTTCAAGTAAAAGAAATAATTCCGAGAGCGTTCAGACTTTGGAAGAAGGTGCAAGACTTGCTGCTTCAAGGCGTTACAGCGAACGTTTGAGCAAGAAAAAATCTGTACCACGAAAATCGGGAGATAAGTGGTTAACTTATAATATATAAACATGAGTTATGAAAATCAATATTTTGACACTAAACATGAGGCTGGCTACGCAGGTGCACGTAACCTCATTCGTGTTAATAATAAAAAAAATAAGAATAACGTTAATAATTGGTTAAGCAATCAGGATGCGTACACTCTTCATCGTCCTATTAGAAGGAAATTTCCTAGACTCATGTACAATGTCAGTAATGTGGATGATTGTTGGGAGATGGATTTGTGTGATATGCAATCTCTCAAAACTTACAACGATAACTACGCATATCTGCTTGTTGTAATAGATATTCTTAGTAAATACGCTTGGGTTGAGCCATTATACGACAAAAGTGTCAAGAGCGTTGTAACTGCTTTTGATAAAATCCTAAAAAGAGCCAATGGTCGACGCCCTGTTCTCGTACAAACAGATAAAGGCAAAGAGTTTATCGGTGCGGAATTTCAAAAATATTTAAAAAAGAATGATATAAATTTTCGAGTTGCACGTAATCCTGATGTTAAAGCCGCAGTTGTGGAACGTCTTAATCGTACTCTCAAAGAAAGAATGTTTAGATATTTCACTCATAAAAATACACATCGATATATTGACGTTATTCAAAATATTGTTTATGCTTACAATCACACACTACACAGTGGAATAAAAATGGTTCCTGCCGTAGTGAATATGCGAAATGCTGATGTGGCTGGAAAAAATTTACAGAAAAGAGCGCTTAATCAGCGCAGAACGTCTCGAGCAGGTATATACAGGGTAGGTGAGCACGTTCGCATCAGTCGAGCAAAAGGCACCTTCGACAAAGGATACGAGAAGAACTACAGCGAGGAGATCTTTAAAGTACTTAGAGTTTCACACCGCCAGAATCTTCATGCGTACGAACTAGTTGATCTAGATGGCGAGAAAATTGATGGATTTTTTTATCCAGAAGAACTCGTTCGTGTCGGTGATGGCCGTGCAGCACAAAATAAGGAATTTAAAATTGAACGAGTAATTAAGACTAAAGGGCGAGGAGAGAATAAACAATTATTTGTAAAGTGGCTTGGATATCCGGATAAATTTAACTCGTGGATAAAAGCAAACGATATTGTAGAAATCTAAAACATGGCTTCCGACGAATTTTATCTGGTGCTACCAAGCAACAGTAGTATGAAATATTTCCCTGATAACACTACATCTTGCTTTAAAACTCAACTTTCTCATGAGATTCGGTTATATACACGCATCAACGAGCACAAAAATAAAAAATTAGCGTAATTTGCGATCATATGCCCAAAATATAACGCACACTTTTAATTTTGATAACTTAAATCAAGACCAGAACACAATTTAATAAAAGATTATATCCGAAATGTATTACACATACATTACAAGAAACGGTGTGAATAAAAAGAAGATACACAGCACCCTCAGTTCTGTGTACACACACTAATACATCAAATAAAAACACAACACACATGACTCACACACCTCAATATTCATAATAGAAAAAAAAAAAAAAAAAAAAAAAAAGATGCTCAACGCACACTCGGTTCAACTCGCTCTCGTTCTCCGATTGCGCTACCTGGAATACATCTCGAATATAGAATCGCATTGACAACACACCGCTCTCTGATAATCCGAAAATCACGAGTTTCTCGAATCTTCTATTACTGTCAGCTGTAGGCACATATGAGTAGCGACGCTCACGTCACTAGCGAAATGTCGAATTTGCCTCGAGCGGGCAAGAAAACGCAGACGCTGCGGCCGGCGGGGACCCACCTCGACTTTCCATGTGTGATGTTATGAAGTGCTTCCTATGATTGTTGTAAATCGTCGACTGGGGTGGCGCTGGGTCAAGGCTATAAAATCTTTCTAGGCTGTACTTTTCATTCTCAAAGCCAAAATACGTTAACCTTTTTGCTAAAACATTCAGCTAATTGAATTCCTTACAAGAGCAGACTTCTGTAAATTGTAGGTAGTCTTTTTTCCTCCTTGCTGGCGCTATAAGTAAAGGTGATCATGAAGTTCAGGTATTATTTATAGCTCCGCTGATCTTTATATTTGATCCTATTCGTTGTCCGATGTCTCGATGGAGTAATGCGAATCGTATGAGCGTAATATTTTCTATTTCACTTTTAAAACGTACAGACCAAAAACCTGTCTCTACGATTTCTTTTCTGTTTTCTCTTGCTTCGCCTCCCTCCTATTATCATTTTATATCGACTCTGATTTACTATAACCTTTTTCTTACGTAAAATACTTCATTCGTATCGCATCATCTTTGTGATAGATAGAGAAACTAGCATTCAAGTGAACTATAGTGGACCTGGCCATATAACTGTCGGTACTATTGTGTACCTCTCTCTTAAGCATGGACCTGGTAATCACTGATCAGATCACTCATTTAGTATAATATTCCAGTGTAAAACTCGATCAATTTCTCATGATAGAGAAGTAAATATACAATTACATTGAAGGAGATGTTGTTTTAAGAAGCAATGCATTCAAGTTAAGTGTTTTTCGGAAGTATCATTAATGCTATATCTGGAACTGTTTTGCACTAGGATTTAAGCGTAACACATGATAATAGTGTCCAAGTACGAGTTAAGCCATTTTTACGATTTTATTACAAACTGTACGTTGTCTTTTTATCCTACGTGTCTCATATATATATTCGAGGATATCAAGCGCACGAATTACCAAGTTCATTTGCTTTACTATAAAACAATGATTTAAGAATTGTAGCGATTGCCTCATAAGAATTCAATCGACAATTTGAAAAAAAAATGCGTTTAATTTTCGCTGCCAGAATTCTCCGAGCAGAAATTTTGTGCGCGAAGTATGAAAATCATCTTATCCACTGCTCCGAAATTTCTCCGATAGCCTGTCAACTCAGAAATACCACAATTATTACAAATTTCTCATCGTCTTTGCTTAGAGAAACAGAGGGTATATTGAAATGTCAAGTAAAAAGTGACATTATGCTTATTCTATGTTCCTTTCTCGTTCAGAGCTGTTCTTTCTTAGTTACATTAACTCTTCGAATATATATTTACAGAAAGGGGGTCCCGAGGGCTGATGATTGATCTTCCTTTCTTAAGTTTGGTATCAGTGCTCTTACAAACGTATTCAATTTATGAATCTCAAACGATTATAAACCCACCGATCACTATCGATCGCGCTTTTGTTCCATTTGTATTTACAACTACTACCATAATGTTGAAATTAGATGCACGAAGCGTTATTGTTAGGAGGCGTCCGCAGTTATACTCAGATTTGAGTGTGTAGAGGATGGTTCCCAAAATGCTCAAAATCCAACGCCTGCAGAGATGGTTCATGTAACATCAAAAACATACCCCAGCAGCAATATTGATTCCACTGCATTGCCAGAACATCAAATTATTTCTGTGAAGCACGTCGTTGGGTATCGACAATTTTTCCAGTACATATTATACGCATATGCATGGGTAAGCTTGAAATTTCAAATTACCATCTTGAAAATTTTATGAAGTATTTCTATCACAAGATCAAAATATTTAATTAATATAACTTGTTTACCATTTAATAAATCAGCCTCTACCCTCTAATCTTCCATTAACAACATTGAATACGGCCTTGATTATGCAGTTGCAGAAGCTCGTTAAAGCTAAATCACATAATGTTTTATAAGCTTTTGATCCAGTTATATTGGAAATCTCGCCGTATTGTGCACATCACAAGATAGCTGACTTTGGAATCCATTAATAATGTATACCGTTCAATTTGTAAAATTCGGGTTTGAGATCTATATGGTTATTATTATGTCTTATTTAGAGGATTGTTACATTATTGACTTGTAGTGAGTGACTTCGTGACACGTAATCTTTTATTTAAATTGTGTTTCTTGTCTTGATTTATAGTTATCAAAATTAAAAGTGTGGTTATTATTTTGCATATGATCGAAATTACGCTATTTTTTTATTTTTGTGCTCGTTGATGCGTGTATAACATTTCGTTTAGTTTGGCCTACATACGTTGCAGAACAGTCATTGCATTTAAGTTTATAGACTACATTATTTTCGTTGTTTTTTTCTATCTTATCTTTACCCTTGATGATAATTCTTTTCATGTAGCTGTTTATTTTAGGTACAGTTTCAATATTCTTAGCTTTAAATACATGACTGGTTTGCTCGTAAAAATCGCTAATGTAAGGTAGGCTTACAATGTTCCGTTTTTGATTGCGGTTTGTTGTTTGTTTTGGTGTATCAGATGTAATTGTGGCAAGTCGTTTTCGCAAATATTTGTTAACGAAGGCCGGCGGGTAGCTGTTCATGTACTATAGGTTTTTGACAATGTTTATGTTTTTATTATGGAATTTCTTATTTGACAATTTGATCGCTCTATCGATGACATTGTAGACCATTGCTATTTTTTGAGATAACGGGTATTGTGACTTATAATTTATGAATCTACCAGAGGAAGTCGGCTTTGTGTACCAGTCGGTAATTATATTATCATTTTCTTTTATTACTAAGACATCTAAAAAACTTATGGAGTTATTAGTTTCCTTTTCATGTGTGAATTGTAGTCTGTTATTGTAAGAATTAAAAATATCTAGAATTTCGTTAATTTTGATGGATAACTTTGATAAGCATTCCGTCTCAAGATCATCCATGACGATGTCAGCGAAAAATCCCGAGATCGGAGAGCCCATTGGTGTGCCGTATAGTTGTTTATAAAATTTTCCATTGAATTGAAAATATGTGCTCTCCATAAGTAATTCACATGCCGATAAGATTTCGTTCAGCGGTATTTCTGATTTTTGTGCTATTTGTACGTATCTTTTTTCTATGCTATTCCTGACTAGCGCTTTGTCAATATTCGTGTACAGTGATGTGACGTCGAGGCTAATTAGACAATGGTTCGGTAGAACTTTAATGTTCTTCATTTTTCTTATGAAGTCATAGCAGTTTTCGACATAAGAGGCGGGTTTCTTTTTATGCTATTTTGTAAGATTTTAAGGAGGTTTTTTGATAGAAAATACGTTGGTAAGCCTATTGTACGCTCACGTCACTAGCGAAATGTCAAAAAACCGATCGCAACTCTCGCTGTTCCGCGCAGAGTATAAAAGCCGTGCGGATATCCAATTCTTGCGAATTTGCCTCGAACAGCGGAAAGAGACGCAACGACCACACGCTCTCCCCCCCTGCCGCCACTGGCGCCCGGTGGGGAAACTCAACCTCGAACTTTCCATCAGCGAGCCTGTCGAGTCCTATAGTTTTTGTAAGCACTTCATAACATCACACATTTGAAATAATTTTGTATTTTTAAAATTTGCTAATAATAAACCGAACCTTTTCTCAGTTTTCCTGATGAGGGCGACATTGTTCGCCAAAACGTCGTCGAAAGAAAAAATAAGTTGAGTGGTTTTTCTTTCGGAACATTACCTTGCCTCGGAGAGACCGATAGAAATCCGTCAATCCTTCTTAAATCACTACCGAGGGATAACTTCATGCTGAGGACTACTTCCTCCGCAAACATAATTTAGTAAAATTAGAAGCTCGAAAAAAAGAAAGTAAATAGAAAAAAGAAGAAGGAGCGCAGTGTCTCTGATATTTTTGGATAAACATCATTATGGCTTTTCTACATTCAAACTCATGCGAATGCATGAAATCAGAATTAGATTTGTTTACTTTACCGCCAACACAAACATCAGTGGAAAATTCGCAATTCATAGATTACAAGCCCGTCTCATCTCTCACTGACGATGGGCCATTGGAATTTGACGTTCCAGGAGGCAATGATTATCTCGATCTTGCTCATACAATGCTCAGTATACGAGTATAGAAATTACCGAATGTTGACATTGCTCCTAACGAAAGTACCACAGAATACGCTAAGGTAGCACCAGTTAATAATCTTTTACACTCACTCTTTAATCAAATAGATGTGTTTTTTAATCAAAAATTAGTATCACCGCCAAACAATGCATATCCATACCGTGCATACATTGAGACACTACTAAATTATTCATCGGCTATAATGGGGTCTCATCTTACATCTTCACTCTGGTATTTAGATACTCCTGGTCAAATGGATGTAGCACCTAATACACTAAGCACTGATGCAACAGCAAATAAGGGAAGTTCTTATCGTCAATATTTCTCAATTAGCGGTCAAACTATTGATCTAATCGGCCATTTACACTGTGATGTTTTTAATCAAAATAAGTTTTTGCTAAATGGTGTTGAACTACGATTACGATTAGTGAGAAGTAAGGATGCTTTTTGCTTGTTGGATGTGTCTGATAACGAGAAATTTAGTGAACATATTAAAGAAGCATCGTTGATTGTACGACGCGTCAAAGTAAGTCCGGGAGTTATGTTAGCACATGCGAACACTCTCACGAAAGCCACTGCAAAATATCCAATAAACCGTGTAGAAGTAAAAGCAGTAGAATTTACACTGCACAGTGGAGTTCATCGGGATACACTTGACAATGTTATTCTAGGCCAAATTCCTAAAAGAATAATCATCGGTTTCGTGGATAATAGAGCATTTAATGGAAATAGAAAGTTCAATCCTTTTAATTTTCAACATTTCAACCTAAACTATCTTTCTCTTTATGTGGACGGAGTGCAGATTCCCAGCAAACCACTACAACCACGATTTACGGGGAGTAATCCAATATTCGTTGAATGTTATCATACATTATTTTCCGGTACTGGAATACACTTTCTGAATGAATCACTGGCGATTTCACGAACCGACTACAGAAAGGGTTATTGCTTTTTCGCTTTTGATCTAACACCTGATCTATCTGCAAACTCAGCATTTCATTGGAATCTTATCAAACATGGTAGTGTTCGTGTAGAATTCAAATTTGAACATGCACTAGCATCAACAATTAATTGTATAATTTATGCCGAATATGACAATGTCTTGGAAATAGATGCGAGTCGACAAATCATAACGGATTTTAATGCATGAGGCGGCGGTGGTGGTGGGAGAAAGGAACAGCAGCGCCTCTTACATCGTTAACGGAGAGATCGCGATACCATACGCTCAGTTCTCTTTGAGAAGTTGAACAGTGCTCTTCTCCTGCTGCTGCTACTATTCGCGCTTAAAAGTATAATGGATTACATTATTAACGTTCAAGGTCTGAGAGACCTAAATAACAAGTTTATTCCTAAGGAAGTGGCTGTACTTGGTTTAATAAATATAGTTATTGGTCATTTGNGCTGTACTTGGTTTAAAAAATAGAGTTATTGGTCATTGGATCATTAAGGCACCTCACAATTTCACAGAACTACCTATTGGAGTTAAAAGATCTAACGAGTACATTGCTAATCAGTTTCACGGCATCCGATGGCACGAAGGTGATATCAGTGTGGAGCAGTTACAGTTTCATTTACAACAAGTGGCAAAAGTGGCTATACGTGTATTCACCCGTGGACACGATAATTGGAGATTTTTAGAAACTGTCATGTCTCGTGAGGTTGTGAATGTCGAAGAAATGTACGCACCGACTTTCCAAGCATTAAAGAAGAATTATCCAAGCAGCTTTATGTGTATAAATCACAGTATCCAAGATATAAACAACAGTCGTGATTGTGCTCTCAACCAGGCATATTTATTGAGAAAGTGGTTGCACTCCATTGCTGAAGATATAACACAAGATTCAGCACAGAAATTTAGTGACGCTTTATACTGTAAACTACATTCACGTGTTAGAACAGCTTCATCTATCTACGGTGGAAACGAGGACGAAGTTGATCATAGCTAAAACAATGAATACACGTCAGTTGCTAAGGGCACTCAAACCATTAGCTGCCAAGACAGTTGGTGTATACACTGCAGATAGAATCCCCAATGTTATGGAACATCCCACGGCTATCATTGCAAACACAGATGACCACACCAGACGAGGAACACATTGGATTGCTATTTACATAGATGCTAATGGTTACGGAACGTACTTTGACAGTTATGGATTTCCACCAATCTCACAACATCATGTTAAAAGACTCAAAAGAAATTGTAAACGATATCAGTGGAATAAGCAAAAATTACAAAGCATCGATTCGCAAGTGTGTGGTCAATACTGTATTATGTTTCTTTATCATATGGTTGATATACCTAACTTACGCACGTTTTGTAATAAGTTTTCACAAGATTCCAAAAAGAACGAGGCATTAGTGGTTGCATTTTATAAAAAACTGTTAAGAAATAAGAATATTCGTTTGCGTTCAAGAAATGTAAAGAGATTCGGAACTGAGCGTTCTCTTGGCTCCGGATTTTGTAATCAGACATGTATTTCGAGAATATTTGTCAAATAGCATTTAGTAAAAATTTTGAATAAATTACAATTTTACATAAATAAAATGTTCTCATTTACAATACCTTACTTGCTCCTACATACCGTTTCATCAACATCATCGTAGTATAGAAAATATCATTTGATAAAAAGTTATCTGAAGTACTGTGACATAAGAACGACGTAATGACTATAACCGCTGACAGGTATAATATTTCCATCCGGAGTTATTTATTGTTTAGCTTCACATCCTGTTTCATCATCATCATCATCGTCGTTAACTAGAATCGGATAAAACTGATCGTAGTCTAAATATTCTGTTCTTAAAAGTCAATGAGATGTAACACTAGCTTGTGACCGTTGAGCTTTTGACCGTTGACGAATATGATACTTCCTTTCCTGTTGCGTCAGGCTACTTTGATAAAACTGATCGTGGTCTAAACAATACTGTTCTGAGAAGTCAGTGAGATGTAACCTTAGCTTTTGACCGTTGACCGTTAACCGTTGACGAATATGATACTTCCTTTCCTGTTGCGTCAGGCTTCTTTCTATTGTTTCGGGGATACACGTGTAGGAATGCATCCCCACTACTACTGAATTGAGCTAGTGGGGGGATTCACTCGACGAGAGGATAAAAGAGCGAGCACAGAGAGGAGACGGATCAGTACTGACTTGTGGAGCTCACAGTACTGACTTGTGGAGCTCACAAAACGTCTCTCACGTGTAGTTCTCTCGTGTCGTTTTAAGTGTGAAAGTTTTATTGACCATGGCTCAATCAAGTAGTAGTAGTGTCCAAGCTCGTCTGCAGAATATCCTGCCCAACATGCTGCTGTCTACGACCTACAAAGTTAATAAGTCAAATTCTAAAAGGATTTCTCTTGGATTGGAGTGTCATCAGGGTAGCTTCCGTCCAGAAGTGAAACTTTCCACGGCTACAGGGTGTTTCAAATCTATCAAATTCGATGTGAACAGCTGGAAAGTTTTCAAGAATTACTTTGATCTTATAAACACCTATTTCCAGGATGCGTACAGATTCCAAAGTGAATACGGTCGACCAATAAAAGTGTACATGGAGAACCATGATCTGATGTTTACAACTTCGTATAACACAAAGTCTATATTGATTGAGGAAAGACCCGTTGGTACACCTATCTTTCCAAATCTTTTCATAGACGAAGAAGACGAGGAGGAAGTGTATACTGCTGTTGACAGCGGTTCTGGCAATGTTGCTGATGCTGGTACTTCAGGTGGTGCTATCGTAGAAAGACATCCAAGAGCATCAAAGAAACAAAAAACATCGCATATTCAACCTGCTATCTGCATTCAAAAAGTTACTTTCGATGGATTGAGGGTTGTCTCGACATGTGTCGATGAACGTATCGATAAACTTGAAGCTTGTGTTGGTAAGGTTAATGAAATTGTGGCTTGTGTCAAAGAATTTGTAATTGGCTGTATTAAAAATGATACAGAAAACTCGAATGAAAATGCCAAAGCCACTATGATGAGAACCTACGAAACATTTCAACAATACTACACGCTGTATAACGATAATATTAAAATTAATGTCGCCGATAAGTTTAAGGACGACTTTGATGAGTCATTGTTGAATATAATTGTTTGTGAAATCGCTGCTTTCAAATTGTTTGATATCTATAAAACGCATTTTTTACTTGTAATAAACCAGAAAATTTAGATATATTTTATCTTGTTACGTCATTCGAACCCTGCTTATCCCCTCCATTCTCCTTGACCGTGGGTATAAACATCAAGCCACTACGTATACCTTGTCATTACGAGTAATGACTTGAAGCAACATCTCAGCACAATGGATAAAATAAAAAACGCATTCTCTTCAGGCAAGACGGAGGGGGATAAAAAGCCGCTCATCGAAAAAGATAAAACGTCGAAATTTGACTTTAAAAAGTATTGTCCTCAATACTCTACAAACACCTCTTCGTTTCCAAAACAAGAAGGCTATAAAAGTAATTAATAAACTTAATTAAATAAAAATTAATAAACTTTATCATATCAAACGGTACTTTTAAGGACCACAATATTTTCAAAACGTAGTGCAAAATAATATATACATTCTTTATCCTAAATCCATAACATTACTATTATTATTATGAATCAGAAGAGGGGGGTCAGTAAAAATGTCATCGTTATCTTGTCAACAACTTATAAAGATACCTTATCTTTGTTAATTATTTGTTTATATGATAAGGTTGGGTCAGTGAGGTTTATATAAACATGATATTGTTTATTATGAAGCCCTTATCTTAATTATCTGTTTATTACTTGTTTACATGATACCTTATCTTATCTTGTTCATATAAACATGATACCTTATCTTATCTTAATGGTTTGTTTACATGATAAGATAAGAAGGCGTCGGTGATGACGTCATTTGTTGTGTCTCGCCATAACTGTCTATATACTACTTACGCAATAGTCATAAACTTAGGATAATCGTAGATAATTATACAAAAAAGCCTAAATTCGAGTAAACTGATTTAAATTTCTCAAATAATTTCATTCTTTATCAAGAAATCTGAGACTGTATTTAATCTTCAAACATTTCTTTTTGTTTCAGAGCCGTTATATAACTGCATTATATTTCACTTTTAGTAGCTTAACCTCAGTTGGTTTTGGTAATGTTGCCCCAAACACTGATGCAGAAAAGATATTTACAATCATTGTAATGCTTATTGGATGTAAGTGATCATTCTGTCATTTTTAAAATGTGTTGTTATATTTTTCTTACTTTTTTGGTATAAAATTTTTGGTAATAATTGTAATGCATAATAAATATTTTTTGCAATTTATTTCATAATAAACTCTTGTGTATCGATAGCTCTCTCACATCCCTGTGACAAAATATGACGCATTAGAATATACGCATGCCCCGCGATGCCCCCTCATAGGATTGCCTCCCGCGGTGGATCTTAACCCTGAACCCCGGGGGGAAAGAGTGAATGTTGTTTGTATCTTATTCCCAGTAAGATAGGCTCTTAATTAATGTGGTTCTCCGTAAGAAGAGCTTTTACTTGAATGTGAATTCGCCCTCAAAAGTGCTCTCCCTTGCTTCTGACTCTCCACGGGCCCGGGGGGCCAGACTCATTAAAATTTCCTTGACACAGAGATACGGGAATAAAAACCGCCGAACGGACCCAGTAGAGGTTAGGAGAAATCCACCAACTAGGTGAAAGCGGTAGTACTATTTGGGAATACCCTATATAGACCCCAATCTTTCAGAATTATTGCTTAAATTATGCGTTCATAGGTTCGCTGGATTCAATAATATTGTTGAAAGATTATAAAACCTTACTAAGCTTTTGGAGCAATATTGCTGTGAGCAGCTATGTCCGTTTTACCATTGCAAGTTCGCCTGGTCTGGGGCCCGTCTACAGTACTCAATATCGTTAGAACATTGACGCAAGGTTGCATAATTAAAATCCGCAATATTGTACAATGGCATAATAATCTTGATCCGACTATTGTACAACATTGTTGCCAGATAAAACAATATTCTATAAGTATGTAAAAATGTTCGTATTAGTATAAAAATTTTTTTTATAAATGCAAAATTATTTTAGACTTTTATAAAAAAAAGGTGAAATATTGGCAAGTAAAAGTTTCTTTACAAAATTCGTGATATCCCAAAAACAAACATAACTGATGTCAAGTAATTGTTTTTCATATTTTTCAGGTATACGCATGCGGACACTATTTTATAAAATAAAATATTTTTTACTTAAATTCTTACTATATAGTAGTTTGGATTCATAAGTAAAATTTCAAATTACTCTTCTTCCTTGGCATTTCCAAAAGTATATTTAATCATATACTTTTAATCCATAGTTCAGAAGCTATTTAAATAATTAAAACCAATATTACATTGGAAATACGACTCAAGATTTTAATATTTTTTAAATTGATTCCTTCCTAAGGAAGCCTTGTAATAGTAATTTTTGGAGTTTGTGTAAAAACATGTGGGAAGTGTGTTTTGATGAATTTTTAGTCGAAAAATGGTGTTTTTAGAAAATGTCCGTACGGATGTATGTGTGTGTGTGTGTGTGCGTATGTATACGCCTGTTTCTCAGCTTCTACTTGGTGGATTTTAACCCACCAAGTCTCATTTTCTTTGTTTTTGCTAGAAGATAGTGGGACGAGTTTTTACAATTTATAGTGATTTTTTAGTTTTGAGATTTCAGTTTTTGCCAACAAAGTTATCGGAAAAGTTAATAAAAGTAAATTGCTTAATATGTACCTGAAAGAGAATAAAATTGCCTATGTTTTTACCGTGAAAAATTTATATTATCGTTCGTCGTTCTTTTATTATACACCATACAGTGCAATTTTTTTAAATCGTTATAACTCAAAAACTAAATAGCGAATCATTCTAAAAAAATATATGATTATTGTAGGTAATTAGAACTATACACCACTTAAATTTTAAGTCATTTCATGGGGCAGATCCTGAGAAAAACATCAAAAACTGAAAAAAATCGTTTTTCTACGTGACGCGATAACTGGAGTAAAAAGGCAATAATCAAGTTCAAATTTTGGATTTAGTTAGCATTATATAGCACAATGATCCCTTTCTTTGGGATTTTTATAAAACCAGTTAGTTTCAAAGATATTGAGCTTCAAACTTTTGTTTTTTCACCCTGTATACTATGAGTCGTTTTTTCTACGTGATGCGATAACTGGAGTAAAAAGGCAATAATCAATTTAAAATTTTGGATTTAGTTAGCATTATATAGCACCTTTATCTCTTTCTTTGGGTTGTTTATGATACCAGTTAGTTTTAAAGATATTAAGCTTCAAAATTTTGTTTTCTTACCCTGTACATACTCTATATAACTGAAAACTGTATCGCTTCGATCTCAGTTTCCATTAATGGATTTTAATCTATATTTAGACTCGTTTTTTGCTGTTTTTGTTTTATTAATTCGTTAAAAATAAGATTTTCAGTTACGCATGTGCGTACGTATATTCATGGCGATTTTTCGATCACTGGTGGGAATCACCGGAAAATAAATTTTGCTTATCATTATATCTCGGAAACTAAATTTTGAACTTTTCGTTAAAACATCATGATTATCGGCTAGTTTTTTTCTGTTTTTTGTTTTATTAAATCGTTAAAAACAATATTTTCAGTGACGCATTGATTATGTAATATAATTATTTCGAAATAATTTTATCCATCAAACGAAAAACATAAAAACTTTATAGAATTATATATGAAGTAAAAACAATTTAGATATTAAAGCGATACATAAGGTTGAAGGAAGCTACGTGCCAAAGAATTGGCAGCGGTTTTTTCTAATAACTACTCCTTAATTCGCTTAAGATGCTGTCTGGATGAATATTCACTATTGTATAAGATCTACAACTGGTTTTCCTTTGTTCTTGTGTTCATTATATTTACAACAAATATCTATTGTGTTATGTGCAGTATAATCAGTGTGATTTTGTGATCTGTTTTCTCTCGTGGTGCTGGTTGGCGTTTCTAGGTACTTCAACCGCCTCAATACAACCCTGGAGCTGGATTTATCTTATCTGGTTGTGCTGCTTGGCGCCTCTGGCTGATGTAATCACCCGGAGACAACCTTGGAACTATATTTGAGCTTTCGGGCAGTGCTGGTTGGCGTTTCTAGCTTGCTCAACCACCTGCGAATGACCCTGGAGCTCTATGTCCACTATCCGGCAGTCCTGGTTGGTGTTGCCAGCTGCTTAAACCACCTTGAGACGATCTTGCAACTGAATTGATGCTGTCCTGGAGTGTTGGTTGGCGTTCTTAAAGTATAGTAAATTGATATTGTATCTTCAATAAGTTTTAACTTAAAACGCTTTGTCCCATGAATAAGTTCAGTCAACAGATTTCTTATGGCTTGTGGATATATTTTCAGTGTTTATGATGATTATCTTCTGTTTATAAATATGAACTATGCTACTAAAATATGTTGTTTGACGGTATACGTAACAACTTAAAAGCTGCCTTGTTTTAAATTTTAAGCAGAGATCAGTGGTCTGAATCTCTCAATAATTCTATATGAGTATGATTTTGTAATATTTTTCTGTATGTCTAGGTGTATAAACAATTCTGCATTTGTTGGATTATGGTCTACTGCGTCTACCAGAGTCAAACTAAGGATACTGATGGTGCTGATAACTGAGCTATCAAAATTTTGGAGTTGGAACGTAACTTTATTTAAGACTCGTGCGCTACTATACTACTACTATACTGCTATATTGATGGATGAGTATTTTTATCAGGTAAGATCAGTGATTTGAATAATAATTTGTGAGTATATTCTAATGTTTTTTTTTCTAGTTTCTTAAGATTGTGGCTAAGTGCTGATTGGTATTCTTTTAACAGCCATCAAAACTACTGGAATACTGGCAACTTACTTATATTTGTATCAATTAATTATTTTTGTAGACCTATTCTTAAAATAAACCTTATTTTAATTTTATTTTATTGTAATTTCAGATAAATAATACAATACTGCTGTATCTCAGTTTTCAAAAGGATAATATTTCGTTTGTTGGATTTCAATTAGAAAATGAATTGTTTAGGAAGTCAGCATAGTTTAGAGGGATGTAGTAAGCTACTTAGAGCTTTTCTTAAATCTATGCGAATTTCCTTATTGAATGTAGGTTTTTCTAGTTCAGTATAATACACTTAAATTTCGGAAGTGAATTTTACTGATTCAGCTTAAAAGATATAATTATCATAGCATACGTACGTCGTTATATGCTACCAAGTAATACTCAGATCGGCTTCACTGATTCTTGTTTTCGGCGATTGAGTATTTCTTAAATAACGCATTTCTTATAATTTAATTTAAAAAGTGGTTTAATTATGTATGTATGTACGAGATAAAAGCCAAAATATAAATTTCAGCTTTTAACAATATAGGAAAATTCCTGAAAATATTTGGGTTGGATGTGGCATGTTGCACCGAAGTTATTATTGAATCTATATCTCAAAAAATTGCTTATAGGGTTGTTAAATGTCAAAAAGTATTTTTTTTTTAAATGTTTGCCACCGTAAAAAGTTGTGTTTTCAAAATATCTGTAACTTTTATATTTAAAATTTTTATGTAAAACTTCAAGCCTCAAAGTTTTATTGTAAATAATTGGTTTTTAAGCTGTAAAAAATCGATTTTGGGCTGTAAACTCGAGTTATAAGTTATATATTTTCATGATTTGATGTTAATGAAAAAAGTTGTATTTTTCAAAGATCTACAAATTTTCTATTTAACTTTTTTTTGCAGAATGCTTAAAATTCGAGTTAGAGCCAAAAAACCGTTTGTAGCGATTTTTGGAGGTGGCCGCATTTTGCGTACATGTGCGGGATTAAGCTGAAAATAGAACAATCAGGTTCTGGTGGTGAGGGAAGTTTGCACACAAAGTTTTAGCCTGATCGACTAAAGTCTCTCTGAGATAATCGTGTAACACCAAAATATTTATATAAAAATACGCGTAAAAATCAAACTAATTGTGCTCGCATTTCAAAATTACGTAGAGGATCGGGATAAAACAAAAATAGTTTTTTAGTTTTTGCAAGAGGAGACTCCTCCTAAAATTTCAGCCCGATCGGTCGAAAACTGCGTGAGATATCGCATCTCACACATTTTTCGCACACGAAACTATAAGGGACTTCCGTGTCGCGGTCGTGCCTAAAAATGCGAACACCAACATAGTAGTAAATAAATAGTATCGCGGCGCCGCGGCTTCGTCTGCTTCTCAAACTCGCGCTGCCGCGCCATTTTTAACTAAAACTACCCTGATACTTTTTTTTGTTAAATTTTCTAAATTTTTCAATAAATTTACTTTTAAAGTCATATATACATGTTTAGGCTACCTTATTTGCATTTTAAACCTTAAAATGTGAAAATCTGAGGGTTCGATCCGGA
Organism: Pteromalus puparum; assembly: GCA_012977825.3. Taxonomy (NCBI): domain Eukaryota; kingdom Metazoa; phylum Arthropoda; class Insecta; order Hymenoptera; family Pteromalidae; genus Pteromalus; species Pteromalus puparum. The sequence goes on along the minus strand of CM053169.1, from coordinate 31,823,829 downwards.
CTCTGACTACTTTTTTACAGTGAAAAAATACCTTTTTATAGTGCAAAAGTACCTGTATAAGAGCCAGAATGGCAGAGGCCTTTGTTTTTTGTTTTTATGGGACACTAGTAGTGAAAAACCCTCAGAATTGATTGAAATAACTCATAATAGCTGTGACAAAGAACGTCAGATTCCTTTTTACTAACATAAACAACTACTGTGATATTTTTATGATGGATACGTCCTTTGTCTACAGCTATTATTAGTTATTTGAATCATTTCTGAGGGTTTTTCACTACTAGTGTCCCATAAAAACAAAAAACAAAGGCCTCTGCCATTCTGGCTCTTATACAGGTACTTTTGCACTATAAAAAGGTATTTTTTCACTGTAAAAAAGTAGTCAGAGTCCGGATCGAACCCTCAGATTTTCACATTTTAAGGTTAAAAATGCAAATAAGGTAGCCTAAACATGTATATATGACTTTAAAAGTAAATTTATTGAAAAATTTAGAAAATTTAACAAAAAAAAGTATCAGGGTAGTTTTAGTTAAAAATGGCGCTGCCGCGCCACGAAGGCGAGTTTGAGAAGCAGACGAAGCCGCGGCGCCGCGATACTATTTATTTACTACTATGTTGGTCTTCGCATTTTTAGGCACGACCGCGACACGGAAGTCCCTTATAGTTTCGTGTGCGAAAAATGTGTGAGATGCGATATTTCACGCAGTTTTCGACCGATCGGGCTGAAATTTTAGGAGGAGTCTCCTCTTGCAAAAACTAAAAAACTATTTTGGTTTTATCCCGATCCTCTACGTAATTTTGAAATGCGATAAAAAGCTATAACTTGAAGCCAAGTGAAGGGATCGCGCTGAAAATTTTTTTGGGAGCCACGGGCATCCTACAGAACATATTGTTATGATAGGGTTCGGGTAATAGAGATGTCAATACGTATTTATAGAAAAGCACACATAAACTCAGACTCTTTATTCGAACGTAAGCACAACTGTTCTCATCAGCTGTCACAATCAGACTGAACATAAACAATAACATCCGCGACGTCGTTGATCTCCTTGCTAGGGGTCGCCGACAATCATAACCATCTATCCTTCAAGCGGGTTGATCCTCTTACAATCCAATGATGACTTACAGGAACCGACATCAACATCCTCTACCTTGACCCATCCTAGGCATCAAGTTACCGAGCAATGCTTACAGATGCGAACCAATCATCACTTGCAGGACTAAGACGGACCCGTCTCTTGGACAATCTCCTTTTTATTCCAATTATCCATCTTATTTGCTCAACATAGGGTTGGTCGAAAAATCCATCTTCAGACAAGAGGGGGGAAAATTGACATGCCGTGGAACCTCACCTCAACTTCCTGCTCCGGTATTCACCTTCACGCCCACGGGAAAAACCACAGCTCAAAAGAACCGTGAGCAGAGCAGTCTTCATTATCGGGTGTCTCTCTCAGTGTAAGTCCCAAGACGATTGATGTTGACTATCTTGGGTTTGTGTCTTGGTGAACGACGAATACAATAAACGACGTCATTGATTTTTCTTACAACTTCCCAAGGTCCTTCCCAATTCGACTGAAGTTTTGGTGCTTTTCCTTTGGTTCTTCGAGGGTTAAAGAACCAAACTTTTTGGTCTTGGGAATATTCAACGTTGAGAGCTCGTTTGTCGTACCAAGACTTCGTCTTTTCTGATTGTAAGTTCATCCGGTCTCGTGCCATTTTATGGATCTCGCTAAGTTTCCTCCGAAGCCTGTGTACGTAGTCCCCGTCTCCTTCAATATCAACCTCCTCTGGTAGACACACTCGAATCAAGTCCAAAGGAAGCCTCAGATCAAAACCGGTGTACATCTCAGCTGGAGTAGCTCCGGTCGTCGCATGTTTGGAGGACCTGTAAGCTAACAAAAATAGTGAAACCCAACGATCCCAGTCTTTCTGATTATCATGTATGTATTTTGTGAGATAGTGTAGAAGTGTTTGGTGTTGTCTTTCTACTTGTCCATTCGACTGTGGATGTAATGGTGTTGTTCTTGTCTTCTTGATTCCTAACAATTCAGACAAATTTTTAATCAATTTCGAATCAAAATTCGTTCCTTGATCAGTATTTACTTCCAAAGGTACTCCATACCTGCAAATAATCTGATCAACGAAAATCTGAGCAATGGTTTTTGTTCTCATGTTTGAGAGAGGAAAAGCTTCAACCCATTTTGAAAAACAATCTGTCACAACTAAGAGGAATTTATTGCCCAAAGAAGAAAGTGGAAATGGGCCTAAAATATCCATTTGAAGTCTTTCAAATGGAACTCCTGAATTATAGATTTTCAACTCACCATGACCCTTATCTGGAGGACCTTTCTTTGAAATACAAACTTTACAAGATTTACACCAATTTTCCACATCTCTTTTGCAAGTAGCCCAATAAAACCTTTTTCTAATTTTATCTAAAGTCTTATTTACTCCGAAATGTCCTCCAGACGGTGAATCATGTTCTTCATCCAAAATATCTTTGATTTTATTTTGAGGAACAACTAATTGACGAATTTTGTAATCTAAATTCGTAGAAACCCATTCTCTATACAAAAGTCCATCAATTAGTACCAACTAATCCCATTGTGAACAATAGATTTTGATGAATTCATCCAACAAAGAAATATCTCGCCATCCTGGTTTCTTCTGTAATTCTTTCATTTGACAAATAAAAGAAATTGCCTCATCGTCTGCTTGACTCTTTTTTCATTCTTCTGATGTGTTTTCTTCAAAAATAATACGGCAAATAGTTTCCACATTATTGAATTTTTCTTCTACTCTGGAACAATATTTACAAGAAAAATCTTCACAAGGGCATCTTGAAAGTCCATCAGCGTTCCCGTGTAAATTGCCCTTTCTGTGAATAATTTTGTAGTTGTACTGATCCAATTTCCCTAACCAACGAGCCAATTGTCCATCCAATTCCTTAAACGACAATAACCAAGTTAAAGAAGAATGGTCAGTCCGAATGACAAAAGGTTTACCAATAAGGTAATGATGAAAATTCACGTCGAGTGACGCAATAATTTCTCTCTGGTTTTGAAAGAACCCTACTATAAAAACCAATCACACGTTCAATCCCATCTTGCTTCTGAGAAAGAACCGACCCAATTCCATGATCAGAAGCGTCAGTATCTAAAATAAATTCAGATGAAAGAGAAGGAAATGCTAAGATTGGAGGTGTTGTAAGAACCTCTTTTAATTTTGAAAAAGCTTTTTGACAATCCTCTGACCATATGAATTTAGTCGATTTTTCAGTTAACTTATATAAAGGTTTCGCTATGTCAGCAAATCCTTTAATAAGTCGTCTATAGTAACCACAGAAATTCACGAAACTCAAAACAGCCTTCTTGTTATGTGGAATTGGCCAATTTACAACAGATTCAATCTTCTTTGGATCAGCCGTCTTCCCTTCTCCTGAAACGATGTATCCAAGATATTCAACTTGCCTGCTGAAGAAAACACATTTCTTCTTATTAAGACGTAATCCAGCTTCTTGAAAACGAACAAACACTTTCTTCAGGTTAATTATTACTTCATCAAATGACTTTCCCAATACCATGACATCATCCAAATAAACTAAACAGAAATCCGAAAGATAATCTCTGAGTAATTTTTCCATTAAACGTTGAAAAGTTGCAGGTGCATTGCATAAACCAAATGGCATAACTGTAAATTGCCAAAGTCCTTTTCCAATTGAGAAAGCCGTGATTTTTCTATCCTCTTCTCGAATCTTGATTTGCCAATATCCACTTTTTAAGTCCAGAGTACAAAACCATGAATAACCTGCAATTTTATCAAGAGTATCGTCAACTCTTGGTAAAGGGTATGAATCGTTAATTGTAATTGCATTAATTTTTTGAAAATTAATACAAAAACGAATTTTTCCATCCTTCTTCTTCTTGGGAACTACAGGTGAACAATAAGAGCTGTCTGATTCTTCAATAACTCCTTGAGAATACATCTCAGCTATGCATTCGTCCAATTCCTTAGCTTGATGAATAGGTGGTCTTCGAATAGGCTGTTTGATTGGTTGATTGTGGAGCAATTGAATTTTATGTTCAAACAAATTACATTTTCCAGTAACGTCCTCATCTTGAAAGATCTCTTGAAATTCGTGAAGAAGATTCGCAAAACTCCGTCGTTGATCTTGATCCAAGTTCTCAGAGTTCTTGTCAAAAATTTCTTGCAATGTCTCTGGCACATTCTTAGAAGAATCAACTATTCTCGAAATTTGTTTATTGTTGATTGAACTTGGAGTATTTAAAATAATTTTAATTATTGAATCTGAAATACCAGTTGCATCAAGAAAATCACTACCAAGTATACAATCATCAATAATATTCCCAACAAAAACATCCAAATTAGCTAAATGATCACCCAATTTTATCGAAGCTGAAATCAAAAATTCAACTGGTACCTTTTCCCCAGTTGGATACTTAAGAGTTGTAAAATTAATAGGAATTCTTATATCTTTTGGCTCTACAAATTTTGAGTTTATAATAGTTACATCTGAACCAGAATCTACTTTAAAAATACAAGTTTTCTCATTAATGAAACCATCAAAATAAAATCTATTTGAGTTCCTATTAATTCTTCCAACATGATAATCAATCAGACAAGGGTGTGTGTGTGTTGGAGTCTTGTTAAATTATGTTGAACTTGCTCCAGAAAGTTCAACATAACCTAGTTTCCCTGGCCACTCATTCTAGTTGGACAATGCGAACTAATATGACCTTTCTGACTACACAACCAGCATTCAACATTCTTAAAGAAATCTTGAGATTTCTGTTTGACAAAAGATTGAGGACCTTTAGACTGAGAATTTGAAGAGTTGATTCCAGTCTTGTATGTGTCATTCTTACTCCTTGAGGCATCTCTCCTATTTAAATCACGAATAACTTTTATTTCCATAGCACGAGCAAGAGCAACTTTGAGAGAAGTTATCCTTTCCATACGAAGGACATCCTTGGTCGTCAAATCAAAAATAGCAGAAAGAAATTGGGTACAAGCAATTTTATCTTGAACTTCAAATGAACATTCTGGATAAACCAAAGTAGTAAGTCTCTCAAGATCAGCAGCCAATGTTGGGAGATCTTCATCGAAACGTTGACGCCTATTCTGTAATTGTGTGTGATAAGTAGGTGCCAAATGTTTATCACCGAAACGAAGTTCAAGACGTGACACCAAACTATCGAAATTCGAAGAAGTAGAATCAGATTCAACAAGAATTGATCTTGCCCTTCCTTTCAAACAAGAAATAAGAGCTACAGTTTTAGATTCAGATGTCCAATTATTTGCTTTAGCAATGACTTGAAATTGAACTAAGAATTCACGAAGAGGCGATGAACCATCGTAATCACTAACTTTCAATTTCAAACCCAAATCTGTTCCTGAGTGGATAGGTTCAATGTTCGGTAATACAGAATTGCCTACATTGGAGCCTACACCACGTGTTCCAGTAATCAATTGATCAATAACAGGGGTTCTAAACCCTAACCTATTCTGATTCGGAAATAATCCAATGTTATTGACTCTAGTGTTCTCTGTTTCTGTTGTGTGTGAATGTGTGTTTCTATTTTGTAAACGACTTAGCTGATTGATTTGTTGTTGTAGTTCTCGCAGTTCTGCCATCAATCTGTTATTCAGAGCTTGTAGTCTCGCTATCTCCTCGTTCAAAGCAGTCCTCTGTTCTTGGTCATTAAACATTTCTCTCCGAACCGATTGATTTTCCAATCGGTGAATCTTTTCTTCAAGTTCCTCATTGAGGCGACGAGCATCCAATAGTTCTGTTTCACGGAGTTCCCTTTGTAAATCCAAGGCATGCTCGTTGCAATGCCCCCTCAATCTGCGCTCTTCTTCGAGTTCTTGAGTAATTTCCTCCATCCGTCTCTTCAATCCTGATATCTCCATATTCGCTGTAGTGAGTGACGGTTGAGGTGATGGAACTGGTCGAGTATTGATTGGTGTTCTTGTAACCATTGTAATCTTGCCGGAACGTAAATGCATAAATCTTCACTTATCACTTCCCGAAAATATTATCCCGGACGAGCCCCCAAATGTTATGATCGGGTTCGGGTAATAAAGATGTCAACACGTATTTATAGAAAAGCACACATAAACTCAGACTCTTTCTTCGAACGTAAGCACAACTGTTCTCATCAGCTGTCACAATCAGACTGAACATAAACAATAACATCCGCGACGTCGTTGCTAGGGGTCGCTATGCGCGATTCTCAGCGTTCGAATCGCGCAACGTTCGAGCTCGGTCATAACAATATATATAAAATTTTTTTTGGTTAATATATATATATATATATATATACTAGTGGGGCTTCGCCCCCCTGCTCGCTTCGCTCGCCAACCCCCCATTTTAGTTCTTGTGTAATTTTTTTTTTCAAATTTAATTTCTATGATCTGATAATTATGTTTTGTTAGTTAAGAATGAAAATAGATTAATGATAACAATTAACAGTTGATAATGATTTAAAGTAAATTATATTGAATATAACTATACCTGAGCTTGGCTACACATAAGTTATTATTCAAAATTTTTTATCTGTATGGACATGTATGTATGGACATCGCCTGCCCCCGCGCAACCCGACAGACTCTCAAGTTCAACGCATACAAATACTTCCGCAATGTATATATACACACTCACTCCGCTCGCCAACCCCCATTTCAGTTTCTACAAAGGATGTAGGATCTTCCCGAGGCTAAAGACATTATTTATGCCAAAAAGTATGTATTGCTCGAGTCGTTCGGTGGTAGAGTCGGAGGAAAGTAACCTTTATACATCATCTATATAGTGCTAGCTAATATAGCCTAATATATTTTTAGAAAATCGAAATAATTATACGCGTCGCGAAGTGCAACGACTAAAATGTCGTTAAAGATGATTCAAAAAGTGTGTCATAAATGATCCGATTTTATCCGATGTACTATTACAATTGTTGTTAGTAAATTTTTTTGCTAATAAAAAACATTAAATAAAAAAAATGTAGCTAACAATAATACATTTTAGGAAAAGCTGCTAATAGAGGTGGCGGGGGCTGCGGGGGGGGGGGTGCGGGGGGAGTATCTCAAAACAACTATTAATATAGGTAAGATATATATATACACATATATTATAACGGGGTTTTAGACCGGGCTATTGATGAATGACGGGGTCTGCATCCGTATATAAACGATCAGAGGCGCATCCACTGATCGATGTATAAGCGAGAGGAAAAATATGTAGCAGCTAGTTGCAGGCTTCTTGAAGGCTGTACGAAGCCTGGCCCGTAGCGCAGTTTGCTGTACGTGCACGTCCCCGTGCACGTGAGCCCGCGGTAGTATGGTGTAGTAGGTACGTAGGTAGTTTGCGAGATAAACTAAGAGTGAATTGCATGGGAATGGAAATAATCAGGAGCAATGTGACACAAGCTGAGTAGTAGCAAAGTTTCTCTTTATGTAAAGACTCGAAATCAGTACAAAAGCAGCGCGGAGTAAGAGAGACGGAGCAGAGCGAATAATGCCGAGAGAGAGAGAGTATTGCGATCGGGCAGGTACTTACAGAAGTGCTTCATGGAACTCGATAAATGACTCGTCNCGATCGGGCAGGGACTTACAGAAGTGCTTCATGGAAATCAATAAATGACTCGTCGCTTTGACCGGAGCGGCGCAGGACTGGTGACCAGGGCCCGACGCTGGACAGCAGGACGGACGCCTCAAAGCCTCGTGTGTGGCCGGGTGCAGCAAGAAGTCGAGCGGCAAACAAATGGGCCCGCGGTGCTGGACAGCAGCAGGACGAATCCAACGACACACGAAGTATCTGGTCAAGGACGCAGCAGCAGTCCTCTAGAAGATGAACGCACGCACGCAAGGATATCTCTAGCTTAAAAGAACGCGTAGCCACGGGAACAAAGCAGCAGTATCGGCACGACTGTACAGCTCGGCGCTATACTCCTAAGTGTCGCGGCGCGAGACGCGACCGCGTGGTCAGTGCAATCTTTCTCCCTCTCTCTCTCACCCTCTCAGACGGCGCCACACGCACATACGCACTACGCGCGGCTCTCTCTCTCTCTCTGTGTTATGGCTGTCTGCTCCTCTCACTTACCTGCTACTGAAAGGAATGTTATACACAAGAATATTTATAGATAGAATGTTTATTATAGTATGATCATATAGTATAGAGGAGAGAGGGACGTAACGAGTGCACACAAGGCAGCTCGTTATAATATATATATATATATATATATATATATATATATATACTAGGCGGTTCCCCCTGCTCGCTCTGTTCGCCAACCTCTTTTTTTTATTTTGTTTTCAATTATTTAAATTTTGTTATTTAAATTTCTCTCATAGACTTATTTCTTAGACATATTCTATCGCTATCGCAGTGTGTAACTTCACGTGACGCTGAGTAAACTCTACACAAAAAAAGTTCTACACACTACACGAAAATAACACTACACAGTTATTCTGTACACGTAAAAATTCTACACGAATATTTCCCTCACAAAATTTTTCTACACGCATTTTCGATTATTTTACTACACCGGTAAATTCTACACAATCGGGTAACCAATTGTTATACATTGTTGCAACAATAGATAATGCGATGTGTAGAGTTTACCGGTGTAGTAAAATAATCGAAAATGCGTGTAGGGAAATTTTGTGCAGTGAATATCCGTGTAGAATTTGTACGTGTACAGAATTACTGTGTAGAGTGTACAACTTTTTTTTGTGTAGAGTTTACTCAGCGTCCTTCACGTTTGCCTTAGGTCTATCTTTGTTTGTTTGTTTGTTTTTTTTTACTTGATTGTTATCTTTATAGCTATTATTATTAAATTTGAAATTTGACTGATTTTATATTTTATATTTATTTGTCTTTTACATTATCTTTGACTTTATTGTTCTCTATTTGTAACCCTTGTCTTTGTATTAAGATTTTTGTTTTTATACGTATTACATCTTATATAATGGACAGAGAGACAGAGAGGGAGAGAGAGAGAGAGAGAGAGAGAGAGAGAGAGAAATCTACGTGAGAAACGTGGTAGAGACAAAGAAAGCGGGAGACTCAGAGCGGATTCTGAGAAGTCGGGGCCGCGTTGTGTTGCTCGGCGCGCGCGAGAGGGAAGGAAGATCGGACATGCACGAGGTGCGTGGCGACGGAAGCCTTCTCGAGCATGGCTATGCAGGGCGCTGTTTTACCGAACTCGTCGACTCGAGTCAAGCGAGCGAGCTAAAGCGTATCGAGTGTGTGTGAGTGCGAGAGAGATAGAGCGAGCGGTGGAGAGTTGTGAGCAGCGTTTGTGTGCGGAGTGGAGAATTTGAAAGTGTGCGAGAGAAATAAAGAGAGGTAGAGTTGAAGTAAAATCGTGTTGTTATTCCAATCAACCTTAAATAACCCGATTTAGGGTGATCTGACGGGACCTCCTCCGAGATCCTAAGGAGATTCGGAAATGTTAAATAAATAATAGTGTCGCGGATTCGGGGCCGAGGAGTCGACAGAGCAAGTCCGCTCCTCGGGTTTTTGCCACGTCACAGCGAATATGTATTGCAAACATACCTAGATAAGTTGAAGAAGATTGTGTTACTGAAATTTCTTACAAAACATAAGATTAAAACTCATTTACCTTAAAAATTGAATAGAGATTACGATTTATATTGCGATTTTTGCAAAAAATGTAATAGAAAAAGCCAGCTCTGCATTTTTTGGTTATAATTCGGAAGACTTGAACCACTATTGTAAGTAAACATACATTCTTACAATTTATTAGCATAATTTGCATTTTTCATGAGTAATACATTTGTATTACGAAGTTGTAACTATGTCAATTTTGTTCGTTCCAATGTAAGCTACCTTTATAATTTTTTTGGGAATTATTCGAGCAGTTAAAGTCTTTATTATAAGCTTTCAATAATCATTTTAATCATTTTTAGCATGTTTTGACCACGTTTTTTACTTTTTGCAAGAAAACTATATCGATTGCAAAACGGGAACTTGTGCAGGTACTTTTGAACTGTAAAAAGGCATCTCTATTGCTTCCTCCTCAAGAGGAAGCTTTGTAATAGTAAAATTTTCAGTTTTGCTAATACTTCATGGAAACGCATTTGGAGGTGTTTGGAGTACGAATCATACGTTTTTAGAAAATGTCCGTGCGGATGGCTGTGTGTGTGTGTGTGTGTGTGTGTGTGTGTGTGTGTGTGTGTATGTGCGTGTGTGTATGTATACCGCCATAATTTTGGAACCATGCGACGGATCGTAATAAAATTTGACATGCATATATTTTTTCTAATTCTGAACTTACGTCATTTTTTTTTTTTATGATTCTGACGTTTTATGGCCATATTATAGCCATTTTTCTATTTTTGAAAAAATATTTTTGCTTTTTTATAATGATATGATTTATACAATATATTCAACAATAGTGTATCTAAAAGAACATAAATTTGTCTACTTTTTCCCGCAAGATTTTCTAGATTGACTGATCTGTTCATTTTTTATGATATAAAAGGTAATTTTTCGATAAACATATATAACTCAAAAAATAAATAGTTAAATGTTTTGAAAAAATTCATGACAATAAAAAACAACGATATCTACTAGTTGTAAAAATTTTAAGCAATTTTGGCGACTAGTTTTTGAGATAAAAATAAAAAACTAAAAAAAATGGTTTTTTTATGTCGTACGATTACGGGAGTAAAAAGGTTTAAATTGAGTTGAAATTTTAGGAAAAGATTGATCTTTTGATCACTTCGGCTAGGTTCTTTTTGTAGCTTATGAAACCTTTTAGTTTAAAAGATATTAAGATTCAAATTCTTCAACTCTCACCCTGTATACTCTGTGTGACTGAACATTATTATTTTTGTTAAACCATATAATTTGATAATTAAAGCTTAGTATATTTTGAGAGTTTTCATGGTTTTATAAAATGTCCGTGCAGATGGTTTTGTCTGTGTGCGTGCGTGCGTGCGTGCATGCGTGCGTACGTATACTGTTATAATTCTGGAACTACGTGATCGATCGATGGATTGTCCCATGTAATTATCTTCCACTAGCAGAATAGGAGGAAGCTAAGTGCCAATGACTTGGCAGCGGTTTTTTAAAAGTAATTGATTAACGTAGCTTACAATGTTTGTGTATGCTTTCATGAATCGAACGCAAATAATCGAATTAACATTTATACTGTTCAAAAAATCTATGGTTCATTATTGCTTTATTTCCTCGACTATTCAAATTTTCGCGCCTTCAATGACCGGAAGCCACGTGTGCTTAAAAATCTCAGGAGAGGAAGACCATCCCAACGAAAAGAAAATTACAGAGCTAAATTTCAACCTGTAATATTTCGCTAATAAAGTAATAATCTTTTGGAATAAATCTTTGTCCTTGAGAAAGATTAGGTAAATAGCTGTCCAGTCGATAGCGATACAATAGGCATAGGTGCAATAATAAAAGCGTTTGGAAAATATTTTGAGTTTAGAGAACCCAATATCAAAGTATATAAGGGACGCGACCCTCGCCGTCAGCATGTCGTAGACTTCGTATACTTTTACTCGCCAGCGTGGCGCTGGCGCGCATTTGATATATTAATTTTTATGCTGATTGTAATATACACATATCTATCTCTTACAGGGAAAAACAAACGAAGAATATAAAAATTATTAAACTTTTATTATAAGTAAATATTTTGAGATTTGTATAATAGAAATAAGAAAAATTAAACATATGTAAAACTTAAACATATGCACCATTAACATAATTAAATTTTGAATTAATAAAAACACAGTTGAAACCAGATTCTCATTATTATAAAATTAATCTAATTAATGTGAAAGTGATCAAGAAGTATTCCTAAAATTCTTCTAATATATTATATTTTTCAGTTAGCTTCACAGCATTTTCAACAGTACCAAAAAACACAAAATTTTGTTCATCTTTTTTTTCCATAGAATGTTGTTGTCTGTTAATTACATTCAATTTCATTAAAATCACAGCAAACTGAACACATTGCACTAAAAAAAATAAAATATTTTAAACGAATACCAATATATTTTTTGCAAAAAATGAATTTTTGCAAAAAAGATGCATTTTAGAAGTACATTGCGAAAGGACAATAAATGAACAATTTACATTTCGGTAAATATTGATGCAAATGAGTCCAGTCTTGCTGCTCAGGGTTTTTTGGGGTCGCTGAACACGAATATCGCGACGGCAACGGTCTCCGATGTACCTGGTGCCCAGGGTGGACATTATCAATGTCGTCTCCTGGAGTTTTATGGAAATTTGTAACATAATTTGTAACATATTCAATCATATACTTTTAATGCATAGTTCAGAAGTTATAAGAAAAATTTTAAAAATTATTAAATCTTGAGTCGAATATTCCAATATTATATGGTTTAATCATTTAAATAGCTTCTGAACGATGGATTAAAAGTTTGTGATTGAATATGCTTTTCGAAATGCCAAGGAAGATGAGTAATTTTAAATTTTACTTATGAATCTAAACTATTGTATCAACTAATAATTGAAGTAACAAATATTTTATTTCATAAAATAATTACCTGCGTGCGTATAACTAAAAAATATAAAAAACAATTACTTGACATGAGTTATGTTTGTTTTGGGGATTTCACTACTTTTGTAAAGAAACTTTTACTTGCCAATGTTTTACCTTTTAGAAAAGTTTTTTTAAGCAGATATTATTTTACTGTAGTTTCTCAAAAATAAAGTTGTAATTCATGATTAATATTGGTAATTTTTCAAATGTTCAAAATATAATAAAGACTATAATAAAAATTAACAAATTGCTAAAATAATAATATTAACAAATAAATGATTTAGAGACTTCACTACTCAGTAATTATAGCAACGTTTAATATTTAATTATTTTTCAGACTATAAAAAAGGGTAAATGTTATATGTTTATTTTACGTGAATATACAATATACTAACCTTCATCTGCAGCATTTGCATCAGCAAATATATCCTCATCTGAACTATTAAAAGGACTAGTATCCATTTCTAAACAGTAGATTTAAAATAAAAGTTAAATTTTTTAAATAATATTATAGATTACTTCCAGTTACACATTACACAGATTGTTATTCTTAGAATGATCTTCTCCTGAAGTTATCAATAAACACACTATATATATATATATATATATATACATACATAGTATATATATAGTATATATACATAGTATATATATATATATATATATATATACTATGAATTTAGCTGCCTAGATATAGATATACATCGATTAATTGGAACACTATCTGCGAATAGTATAACGTACGGATTTGTTTCTTATAATAACTGTCTGCTAAAAATCGTCAATTAAAAAGAATTGAAGTCGATTGAAGATCACTCAATTATATAATTCGTTCTTATTAGAAATTTTCACAATTTATCACAATTGTTTTCATATAAAAATCAATTTGAATTGATTAAAAACGATTACAGGTTCAAATTTTGATAAATTGGTTTGATCGTGTTACATAGTTTTTTATCGATTTTAATTAGAAAACCATCGTATTTAATTGTGAAAATTGGTAACAAGAATGAATTATAATTCTTTTTAATCGACAATTTTTAGCAGGGATTGTTACTACTTATTTAAAAAGTGTGAAAATAAACACACCCACACACACACACACACACACATACACACACACACACACACACACACACACACACACACACACACACACACACACACACACACACGTACACAAACATAGGGATATAATAATTTTTTTATAAATAATTTTGATCAGTTATATCGCTAACTAGAATTTCAGCACAGATTTATAATTTTATAATTACAAAAATTTATTTAAATCAATATATACATACCAAAATGTTTGAATGTGTGTAAGATTTTGTATTGTGGACCTTATTTGTTATAGTTTTTGTCACAATTCATTACATTTTGTAAGGTACTTTCTCTTTATTTCGTCGCATTTACTCTAGTAGAAATAGATTTTAATCCGAGTCACATTAGTGCGCATAATAGGTAAAAAATGTGCCAATAAGCTATGTGAAATAGAACCTTCGAATTCGTCGTACATTTTCTACGCTTTTTAAGCTACGCCTTTTATACACTTTGACACATTTGGCATATTTAAAAACATTATTTTTTTGATCACATATTTTTTTAACGATGACTAAACAAAGTTTTTTCATTTTAGACAATTTTGAAATATTTTTGGCACAATTAGGGTTCCCGCGTGAAAATATTATATGAGATCTCATATGAGATCTTATATATCTGAAATTCGTAATGAGATCTTATATAGATCTCATTAAAATCTCATAGACATCATCATCTTCAAGAATTTGAATTTTTCACACGGGTTTGCTATAAAATATATCTATATCAAATTTACAAGTCTAGGAAAATCTTAAAAAAATTAACTTAATAATTAAGTTATATAATGATCAATTAGAAACAACTCTCAAGATACTTACTACATAACTTGCCATACCCATTTCATTTTGTTTATTGATGATCAACTAAAACTTTCTTTTTATGTATTAGAACGCCATGAAATCACCATAAGTATACAATGACACGGGCATGGCAAATTACGTAGTAAGTATTTTGACAGTGGTTCCTAATTGATCATTATATAACTTAACTTTAAGTTAAGTAAGCCCTTCATTGAAAAACAAAAATTTTGTTGCTTCATTATGATTAAATATAATAAACTTGACTTTGTTTGATTGATCTCAGTTCTTTTTTATCTGCGATTTCGTTACAGAATAGATCAAACTCCCCTAACCTTTTACTTTTTTAAAAGTTAATTTTTTTTAAGAGATCTCAGTCTTTTTTAGTAATTTTTCTTTGAGTATTTTATTTTGTCCTAATAATAAAATATAAGCATCTTTAACGAACCTAGCTTTTTCGTAACATTATTATCACTAGCATGTAATCCTGATTGTTCTGATACACCAGCTTTGAATGATTTCTACACCTAGATACTAATAAAAAATACGGTGCGAACTACCTAGACCTCGTCATCGGTCACCCCGTATACCTAGACGCCGCCCTCGAATAATTTTCACATCTAGACACAAAAAGCTACGGTGCGTACCACCTAGACTTCGTCATTGGCTACCCCGTACACCTAGAAACCACCCTCGAATGATTTTTACACCTAGATATAAAAAGTTACGGTGCGCACCACCTAGACTTCTCAAACTCGCCTACGCGGCGCTACCGTGCCAATTGACGTATCTACATGTGTAATACTGGCAGATTGATCTGACGCCCAAAAGAAGCCATAAAGCAGCAATAAAAAATAAATCAAAACTTTACGAATTCAAATCTAGCGCACGTGCGCATCACGCTGCTTCTTCGGCCGAGGCTAGGATATCATAATTAACTATATATTCGCCAACTTCGTGGGTTTCCTTATACTTTAAAACATTTTATCAAAAAATTGAGATATACGTTTTGTAGTGCGCAATGTCAACTGTCCAAAATTTTTTTTATGCATGCAGGCCTGCCGGAAAAAAACGCACTGCAAACTTTGAATCGCGATTTTGAGCGAACTAATAATTCGACAGCGCCCAACTTATAAAGAACATTATGATCCCTACTTTCTCCCAAAATTTTAGCACTTTAGCTCAAAAAATGACGAAGATATGAATTTTTAAAAAAGCGCCTAACTTTCCGGTTTTTCCTAATTATCTCAGGACTTAATTATTCGATTGAGGCTCTCAACGTCTCTTTTGCAATAGATTGTTAATAACTAACAATAAGGAATGCGCGAGAGTGAAAAACATACACCTTTTCATCTGCTCATCATCTTTTATATGATCGCACAATCGGTTTTCTGTAAAGATTTATGTCAAGTAAAAATGCTCTACAGCTTATGGCCTAATAGGACGTTTAGACCACTTTGTCCTGGTCTCCTCTAAATCTGCAGATTTCTTTGCATCAATTAATCTCATACACTTTAAACTA
This sequence comes from Pteromalus puparum, assembly GCA_012977825.3. Classification (NCBI taxonomy): domain Eukaryota; kingdom Metazoa; phylum Arthropoda; class Insecta; order Hymenoptera; family Pteromalidae; genus Pteromalus; species Pteromalus puparum. The sequence goes on along the minus strand of CM053169.1, from coordinate 31,807,837 downwards.
CATAGATTTTTTCGAAACAAACTTCTTATTTTTCACACAGTATAACACACTTTGGCACTTTGGCACACTTTGGCAGACATCCGCGATTTTTCAAAAAATTTTCTTTTTGGCACACTGTGGCACAATTTGGCATAGATTGGCACACTTTTTTATAGTTTGGCACAGAATTTTTATGTTAATGACGAGTAACTGATATGAGTCCTAGCTCGTATAAGTCTGAAACATTATACGTATTATTATATATATAAATTTTTCTTAAAAATTAACAATTGATTTTAAGTTTGTGAGACTTAAAAATATTTTAATCAATGAAAAACCTATATAAGGTGCTCCTTATAAGAAAGAAATATATTTTTATATCGCATAAGCTATTAGCTCAGGCGGTTAGGTTATTGACTGGCACGCTGGAGACCCGCACTGAGCAAAAAGTAGAGCAAACAGAAAAGACTCGAAAAACAAAATATTGCGCGTATAAACACGCACAACATTACGAGTTGTCGACTGCCGTGAGGGGATTAGAGAGAGGGAAGAGGTGTGGACAAATAGCCTCACTTTAAGCCTACTGCGCATGCGATGCGCATCTACCGCGCATGCGATGCACATCTACCGGGCATGTGTGAAATTACTTGAGGAGCCACCCTGCTGGAAAAAAGTGAATAGAAATCGATTGAAGTTGATTGAAATTCACTATTCAAGTCGATAAGTGATCTAATCGCCTTCAATCGACCTTTTCCGGCAGGGCGAGCAGAAACTGCCAAAGTTTTGCGCTATTTTAGCTTTATTTTTTGTTCAGTGCGGGTTCGATCCAACATCCGGCCCTTTTTTTATTTTTCAATAAATCCTTTAGTGTGACACACTGAGTCATACTGTGCCATAGTGTGCCATAGTGTGCCATATAGTGTGCCATACTGTTTCAATTGTCCGAATTTGACCACTTTAGCATACTTTGGCACATTTTCGCCAACTTTCGCACACTTCCGCACACCTAATTACTTCCACTAGGGCCGCACTCACTCTTGATCACCCTCACTTCGCTTGGACAACAAACTCCGCGAGTGTGGGAAATACCTACTTTGTGCACTCGTATCTTAATGTACTATTGCTCTATATGGTCACTGTACATACATACAGTCGATACTAGTTGCAGATTAAAAAAGATTTACTCGTTGATAGTATAATAGGAAAAAAAAACACGCATTCTTTATTATTTTTTCCCACAGAAAACGATACCGTTTTGTTACTGATGGAAGCTAAATACCTGCAAAAATTGTTTGAAATGTACAGTTGTTTAGTTACAAAGCAGTATAAAATTTTGACAATTTTATTCCGCTCTTAATGAGAAAAACCTTATGTCAGCTAGCCATACAGATATTATGAAACATTGCAAGATTTTTCAAAGATCTAAATTATTAGATTGTTTTCATGAGAGAATTTCATACGTTTATAATCGATCTTCAGCTTTTATTATTATAGGACCTCAATATTTTTAATAAAGTATCGATATACAGTTATATAGTTATCTAGCATATGAGGAAAAACGCGAAAAAAGCCTTTCATGGGTCGAAAAAATGGGGAAATAGATATATTGGGGCACGCGGCTGGAACAAAGATTTTCTAATTCTACATGTTTAAAACAATGCAAAACCACTTTCCAACACATAAGAAGTGTCTTGTGACACTGTTTTCTCGGCCCTTTAAATTTAATCAAAAATAGCCATTGTTCAATGGCATGTAGTTAATTTCTAAAGATGCGAACGGAAAATCGAGATTACTGGGGTGAAAGTACGGTAAAAAAGCTTTAATTGAAAAAAATGCGTTAAAAATGCTTAATTTGGTCAAACGTTGTCTACAATTGAAAATACCGAAAAATCATTTTAAAAAATGTCCGAATTTCTTGACTCCGAAAAATCTTGAAATTTTCATGATTTTTGCATATACACTATATGGCGACTCTTAGAGTGAATTTGGATTTTAAATGTGTGACTTCGTTTCTAATTATAAAATGTGTTATTTTAACTTTTTTTGTAGCTGAGAAAGAAACGAACAAAATTACCGTTTCAAATATTTTTTTTTTATCAAATTGGAGTAAAGCCGACTTTTACCCGTTTTTATACCCAAATGGACCACTGTGCGCCGTGTCGAGCGCGAATCGAGCTTGGAAGCTTAGTTTCGGCCTGGCCGCCGATTAAGACAGACCTTTCGGTCTCTTGTTAACTCTTAGCCTATACATACATCTTTATTCTTACCCTGCTAAAAATCGTAAATTAAAAAGAATCAAAGTCGATTCGAAATCAATCGATTTTATAATTCATTCCTGTTACCGATTTTCACAATTCATCACGATTGTTTTCATGTTAAAATCGATTGGAATTGATTAAGGATGATTGGAGGTTCAAATTTTGATAAATTGGTCTGGTCGTTTTTATTAATATAATTGTGAAAATTGGTAACAAGAATGCATTATAAAATCGATTGAATTTCAATCGACTTTGATACTTTTAACCGACGATTTTTAGTAGGGTGATCTTATAAAGTGTTCGTTATTGAGTTGACCATTATATTCTGTTCCCCTTTCCTCGTATCATATAATAGCTGGTTTGAACCTCATCATTGACCAGCAAATGTCATCAGCTTCCAAATTTATCCGCAAGGATCGTGGCGGTATCGCTGAATCGCGAATAAGAAGTGATTATATCTCTTCAAAATCTGCAGCTAAATCTGCAGCCAAATCTAGTACACATATTTTCTGCACATTTTCTGCGTACTGCGATAATTTTAGATAATAATAGTGTAAAAAACATTCAACTTCCAAATGCGTCGTCGTACAGCTGCTATACCATCTGGATAACAGCACCGAAAATACTAGCACTTACAAAATTTTAATTTTTTATACTTATTTCCTCTAATAATATTATTAAAGATCACGGCACCACTTCTCTTTTTTTAATTGCAATGTATTTTACACTCTTAATATCTAAAACTTACGTCTCCTATAGACAGCTGGTGTCACAGGCGTTGCAAATATATGTTTTCTCTACTGATTTTTCCCGTAGAATTATACGTTACTGTTGTTATATATTATAAGCTGAAAATCCGCATGTATAAAAGCGATTGTTTAAGCAAATTTCACTTTTTCTTAATTGGTAGTATATATTGAGTATTATTTACATGATTTCATGGTATATAGATCAAGGCTGTTCGATTTTCGGAATTGACCTTCTTTAAAATATTAGCACTTGCTTGTTAAACTTCTGCATAATTTAACAAAAAAATAATATCGATTGGCCACGCATAGCGATAGATTTATCGGTAGATTTTTGTCCATAAAAATTACCGAAATAATTTGAAGTGGATTTGGTGCTATAATTGAATCGATTGAGGGTCTTATTCTTAATTCGCCCCGGTCCCCCCATATTTATATGGATTCGAAGGATAAGAAGTGTGACACGTCTTAAGCTTAAACCGCGGAATTCGCGCGAGGAGCGAGAACATAAATAACGGAAACTTCTGACACTACCTTCATGTTTAAGCCCATAGCAACCGCGCGCGCACATACTTCAAATCAACAAAGTTTGAAATCGTAATCAAACGTATAATCGTTGGATATTTACCACAGAATTAAAATTAAAATTAACTTAAACTAGAACAAAACGTGCTTTGAGTGTTTTTAGTTTATACTCTGTTACGGAGTGCTGACAACTCTTTTCTTGTGTGCTTGCTCTCCTATACATAAAATTTAAGTATGGGTGAGACTGAAGACGAGGATAAAACTTTTGCCGTTATGCAATTAGAAAATAATGTTTTCCGGCATATCTTATCATCATGGATAAATAAAGCTGATAAGGATGAATTGAACTGCACATTACCAAGTTTAGTAGAAAAAATGATTATAAATGCAATTCACGAGCACTGGAAACCAAATGCAACATGGCAAAGATACAATATAATACAAATTCATCGATATGCAGGTAACTAATTTATAGAAATACAAATATCAAACAAAAAGTAGTTGAAAAACTTATTAATGCAGTGCTCAAGTTGCTTATTTGTTTTTATTCCTATTATACACGAAAAAAAGTATGTATGATTATAGACAATGCTACTGAGCATGTGGATTTTGATGCTCTTTTACACACCAAGTAGAGTTGCACCGGGGCTGTATTTTGGAGGCTATATGTGGACTATAGCTGTTTGGTTTTGAAAGACATACTTGGTCGTGTCGTTCCACAAAGTTTGTGATACCATGCAAATAGAATTCACCTGCAAACTTTGTGGATGATACAAGTATGTCTTCCATAACCACATAGCTATAGTCCACATATAGCAATGAAGAATTTGTCTTTCTATTTATATATGGAGATCACATTTTTCAGACGATTTGAAGGAAGCAAAATCATGTCTAGATTATGTCAAACTTGGTGTTTCGGTACAGGACAAATCTTTGAATTCGATTAGTAATGAAGAAAAAAGATCTCGCCATGAAAGGTCAAAGAGAAACACTTCAGATTGCGGTGCCTCAAAAATAGCAAAACATGCTAAACCTGCAAAAATTTCAGCAAAAAATAAACCGACTTCAATATTATTGACAGAGAATCCAACATCACCTATTTTATCTTCCAAGAAAAGTAAGTATTAGATGCAAAACTATTTTAATAGTTATAGTTATATTAGTAAAAATGTCATATAAATTTTTTTGTAACAGGTTAACGTAATGCAGATGGTGCCCTCAATGACGTATTAACGTCTACTTTTATTGATTCAAGTTTTGATGAAGACAATTTTAATTTTGATGCTATAGCTAATAATTTTGCATCAAACAGTGATTTTGAGAATTTGCCAAAAGATTCAGGTATGTACTTTATGTATTCTTAGAGTAAAATAATTCTCATATATCTCCAATGCTAATTCATCTACACTTTTATAAATATATTGTAACGGTTCGACTTTCCCCGTATGTTGAGTAGTCGGCCGGACGCCAGCATTTGGTTAGGGGAAAGGTTAATTGAAGAGACTGTTTATGTAATTATTAACAAAATAGATATAACCTAGTAAATAATTATTACAATTATTAGTCTCCATCTGTAACAGAAATCGAGATCGCGATTTGTTTAGAATATTTCGCCTTTACAATCGGTCTGGTTTAAACTAGTGCGGTTAACGGTAACTCAACGCGACATTGCCGGAGTTACGTAGTTTCGGCGCATTCGTCGGTTTTGTGGACGCGGTATAGGAGTTTCGGATGGTGACGTGGGTTCGGGATATTGTCGGGTTTTCGGAGGTTAGGTATTCCTCGGGTCCATAGAGTCGTGAGCGCACGGCTCTACGGATCGAGGTCGCTCGTCTCGTTCTTCTCCTTGTCCTGTGTGCATACAGTGACCAGGCGAATCTCAAGATTTCGGCGTGAGGTCGGTTTCGCACGGGCAGGAGTCGGTCGCTGCTTCACCAGGACGTGAGCGCACGACCTGGGAAATCGTCGGCGGGGCTTTAGTTATTTCCTCAGCCCCGTGTGCTCACGGTGGCGGAGAAAACAACAAGTCCCTCGGGACGGGGGTTCAGGAGCAGGTGGCGATGCGACGTCGGGTAACGGCTACGTGTGCTCACGTAGACGAGACTCGGCGCTGTTCGGCTGTTTCTAGTTGTCTCGTGTGCTCACAACGACAACTCGGAGTTCCGGGTTCGCTAACACTGTCGTCACGTGTGCTCACGAGGCGACGTCGTCGGCGTCGGTCTAACTCTGGCCGTTCCTTGCGGTAACGTGTGCTCACGATGCCGCCAGGAGTTAAGCTCGACTAGAACTGCCTGCTGCGCCGCGCGGCCCGCTTTACATAGGTGTGTTCGCGGCGCGCCGCTCGCGCCACCTGGTGCGTCGCCGCTGAGTTGCTAGTAGACTCTCGCGCTCGTGCGGACTGGCCTTTTGGTTTGTGCGCGCGCGCGTGCTCACTTCGCTTCGTGCGGACTCGCCTTTGTTCACTGCACGCGCGCGCTCGCTGGCGTTAGCTGATTGACTCGGGGCCGCGTTTACTTGTTTCATGTGCGAGACTTGCGTCTCGTCACAATATTCTCAGCCATGAAAATGTACATGCATACCTATGTCACTCTTTGTATACATGCACTGAATTATATAAACACACTGACACCTGTTTTTACTCCCTTCCCCTTGCATACATCCTTGCATGCATATCTACATATGGGTATGTGTATATATGGCTTTATATATATTATAAAGTAACACACTCAAACATACACATTTATATTTTTTTTTTGACTCACTATGCAGACATACATGTGAGTACTTATAATTATGTTTGTGTTTGTACATGTGTATGTAATAAAAAGGTTGTACATTAATAAACGTGCATATAAGAGTGTCTATAAATAAGACAGCAAGAACATATAAGTGGGTTGTCTGTGCATATATTTGTTTGTGCATGTGTTTTTTTTTCTTTATAGAGAGAGAGGTTAAAGGTAAATCCATTATGGACGATACGACACTAAACCCGTTGCTACTGCTAGCTGTTAACTTCTAACAGCAGCAGAATCCTCTCCGTCCTCCTTACCGATCCTAAGTAAGTTGGACCTGGCTCTTTCTCCGATATGACCTCCCCGCGGTAACACCGTTGAGTATTGCTTCGCGGGGAGTGCGTGGCTACTGCCCACTTCTGTTGATGTAGTCTTTTTCTCGTCTTTTCTTTCTGCATCATTCAACCGTCTTCTTCCAGCAGCATCGTCCGGTCGTCTACTTCGTGCAGCATCGTCCGGTCATCCTCTGGACAGACTCAACCCCAACACCTACGTTCCTCTGCATCTGGTGAAAGAGTCCGGGCTCCAACTCAGTTACCTACGTTCCTTAGCATCGGTCTGAGGAACACTTATAAGTACTCAACCCTAGCTCCTAAGTTTTTCTGCATCGGGCAGGGGAGTGAAACACGCCCAGATCGCCGTTTTGCCAGTGGCGTCCGCTTCCCATGTTGGCTCGTCTAGGTATCTGTATTGCTCACATATGATGGCTACATCGATCTTCTCCTCACGGACGAACTGGTTAAGTATGTCCTGTGCTGTCTCGCAATGATTTTGGTTTAACTGCACTATCTTCATTTTCGTTTCTTCTTTAATTCTTCTAATGCAGCTCGGTAGGCTGGGCACGTGTAGCTACCAGCTGCATGGTCACTCCTTTCTCCTGTGCTCCTTTCATGGCAGAGTACGCAGTTTGGTTTACTTGTACATTCTCTTGCCTTATGTTCTCCATTCCCACATTTGTAGCAGAGGTTACTACGGTCCTGTGCTTCCGTGCAATTTTTGGTGATATGTCCGAATCCTAGACATTTATAACATCTAAGTGGGCGAGTGTTCCTTCCTATCTCTCGTATTCTGCAGACTACCCAGCCTATCTTGATCTTCTGCTTGGCTATCATCTGTCGAGCTGCTTTTGCCAGGCCGTCGTTGTTCCTGACGGGGGTACTAGCACCTGTGTCGTATCGGGAGTTGTCATCTCCTGTCGGTGCCGCAGCCTCTTTTCCTCATCCTTCTTCTTTTTAGAAGAAAACTCTTGTTCAGGTGACCGCTCCTTTCTATTCTTCGCGCTGCTAGATGTTGGAGAGCCCTGTGGCTGGACTCTCGTCAATCTCAGCCTGGGACTAGGATTGTTCTGCGCCATCAATGCAAATGTCTCCATAATCTTCTACGTCCCTTCTCTTGCGCTACTAAGGCGTTGCATGTTCAGCTGCACCTTACTCAGGTCTTCCTTCACGCAGTTGTGGAAGTTGTGTGCGGTGAAGCAACTTTATACGCACTTTCGAGGTGTCCTTTTATCTTGTCCAGCAGCTTTTGTTCGGTATTCGTTGCTTCACGGATTTTATTCCAGGTTTCAAGCATCCTCTTTTCCACATCCACATCACCTGGCATATTGCTATTTCCTGCAACCTGCTGTTTGCCTTCCAATGTATTGTTCTCATCCTGATAAGCAGCAGCACTTACGGCGCTGCATATACTGATGTCGCTGCTTGTTTTGTGGATCGCGAATCCACCACCTTGCAATCTTGGCAACTGTAGTGTGCATACTTCTAGATCCTCCTTAGTCTCTGCTTGAAGTCCGTTTTTCCTATCGATGTTTTAAACAGTATTCTTCATCCCGGCATGTGTCCGACCACCTGGATCCCCCCGTCTATGGAGGCAGCTGACATGGCCCCGGTACCTGACCGAAGGCGGTGCCAGACTGGGTACATCATACCAGGATATAGCACGAGCTGTCGCACTAGCCCACCTCTGCTCTCTCGAGCCCTTCACCCCGAACAAACGTGGTTGGCTCTCTGGAGACTTTCCGGCAGGCGTCACGACCGGTACTAGCTAGGTAACCGGCCTCCCGTCTTGCCGTCAGCAGAAGCCAAAGATAGTTCAGGTCACTTCGGCGCGCAACCTCGGATCGCCTCCCTATCCAGGATCTCCTTGTGGCAGCTCACGGGTCGCACCGCACGGCAAACACGGCGGCCTGTTGGTCCACGAGGCATATTTTATTTCTGCTCTACCCTCCAGGGCTGGCGCCCCAGCGAGCACTCCCCCATCCGCCACCCGGGGGACGCGCCGCCTACGGGGTTTCAGGCTCCGCGCGCGGTTCCGTGTGTGTGTGTGTGTGCGCGTGCGTGTGTGTGTGTGTGTGTGTGTGTGTGTGTTTGTGTGTGTCTATATACATGCATGCATCAGGGCTCATACATATGTATCGTTAGTGCGTGATATGAGCATGCCTTGTTCTACAAGATAACAAATACATCTAAATGTGTTGATCTATGTGTATGCTTTATTGTAAATCACAAATTGTGATCATTTCGTTCAAACACACTGGTGTGCACACATTGCACACACACGCACACATACTTTAATATTCCTTCACATTCATCTACACTCTCATTTACTCTCACAAGCTCACTCATCATGCACCGACTGCACTTACACATATACAGGAGGCACTCACGAGCTGCCTGATTAGTTTCAGCCCAAAAGTTGTTGGTTTTTACACTGGCTATATCTGTGTTGTAAAATAATCACTAAATAGCCAGATGTACCCGCATACCCATTATTATATATACATCAAATCTAAAATTATAGTCTACCTGGTAAAAAAAAATCTTTAAAAAAATCTTTAATAAATCAAATTTTTCTTAGTCTCTGGCCTACAACAATAACATTAATCCATAATTTAAAAAGTTGTGTTTTACTTATTATCATATTAATCAAATTTGTTTAATTTCTTGTTACTCTTTAAAAATTGAAAGTAAATTAAAATTACCTCTTTAAAAAGCAAATAGCTCACCATACCTTGGACTGTCATGGCCCTTACAGCAATAATGTATGGAGATCTATGCATAGATCTCTGCAATTATCTGCATAGATCCCTTATGAAAAAAAGCTGCAACGTATTCGGCACCTAAAGTTGTAGCCTGGCATGCATTTTCTACATACTTTTTGCATATACTTTCTGCAGGATTTTCCACAGAAATTTTTGCAGAAATTCTGTAGCTTCTCTTGCAGTGCTTGTGTAAAGTTTTAATGCTGGCTGCCTATAGCAGACTAAGATATAGATATTAAAAGTGTAAAATACATTAAAATTAAAAAAAGAGTTGCCGTATAGGTACGTGCTACCATCTGGATGATGACACTGATAATAGAGACTAGCTCTTACAATATTATTTTTTTCTCTCTAATAATATTATTAAAAAATAAAAGATAGCGACTCTTTTTTCAGTTTTAAGGGAGTACTATTAAAAAATGATTGACCGTTCAGAATTGACTCAAATTTGGTGTGTTGGTAGATATTACTCTAAAATTGACTCAGTTAAAATTTGGTGAAGCTTTGGAGCCTAAGAGAAAGTTATTAACATTTAAATTTGCAAAAATCCGCACATTCCCATTGAATGGTCAATTTCACAAAACTGGCCATTCAGAATTCACTTAAATTTAGCAGAGCGTTAGTTAAACAACTAACAAATAACTTGCTTGAAAAAAAATGGTTTGGAGCCTGTGTGAGCGTAATTATAAATAAATAAAAGTTAAAAAAATGTACACATAACCTAAAACAAATGAGTCACATCAGCTTCTGTCTGAAACTTTGTATTGATAATATTACGGTAAACAAAATTTGTTTATGAGAATGTTTAATCATTATTTAATGTAACTTAATTTATGCAACTTCTATTATTTTGTGTATCTCGCAAATAAACCAAATATAAAAAGTGGACTCATTTTAACTACCTCAGTAACGTTATACTACCTTAAGGGGGTCTTAAAGTAATACGATAAACCAAGAGATATTTACCCTCCGTAATGCAATTATCTATCATATGACAAAGTTTGAAGTTTATATATAAATATCTCGCGGAATGGCATTTGAATTACATGATTTTGGGACATTTTTCAAATGCCATTCCGCGAGATATTTATATATAAACTTCAAACTTTGCAAAATGATAAATAATTACATTTGGAGGGCAACTATCTCTTGGTTTATCGTAATTTTGCTTTTATTGTTTGTTATAAGCAAATTAATTACTTTTGTCGTCTGCTATTTTGTGGCGCGAAATCTGGATTTGAATTGACTTTGAGACCCCCTTAATGTATTTTACACTTTCGGTATCTAATACTTAGTCTGCTATAGGCAGCCATTTTGAAAACGTTTAAAAATTATGTGGAAAATTCTGCAGGAAGTATATGCAGTAAGTATGCAGAAAGTATATCGAAAATATGCATGCCAGGCTGCAGAATGCTTTAGCTGCAGAATTCGCTGCAGCTTTTTTTCATAAAGGGTGGGAGCGAATTGCACAGCGAGCTCAACAAGATTCTGTTTTTCTTGCAGGATGTGATACCTAAGTTCGATGTGCTTTGTTCTTTTATGGAACTCTGCGTTTTTAGCAAGTCCAATCGCGCTCTGATTGCCTGTTTGCAAAACAGGTGGCAAAGCATATGGACGTCTGATATCACTTAGTAATTATCAAAGCAAGACTATTTATTATTTATTTATTTGAACACATACATATTCCTATAAGGAATCCTATAGAGGTAAACACAGTTACCTGTACATAGGGGTGTCACATAAAAAAAGAAAACAAAACTAAAAACAACAAGTACTTAAAACTAAGTATGTGTAACATCCAACGATGCTACCGCACTTATTTAAAAATCTACACCTTTTAGCCTGCACTTTCGTGCAATAGCTGGGTGCTTTGAGTGTTTGCAAAAATAAAAGAAAATGAAAGGAAATGAAAACTTTTAGAAAATGACCCGGGGTTAGTCGGATCTAAGTTCTAAAAGGAAAGATATGGGATAAAAAGACCCGGTGTTAATCGGTTCAATTTATCCTAGCGATAGATTTAGGCAGTTCTAGGAAAGATAGAATAGCCAAATAAGATCCACTTACTTTTTCCTGCTGTTGGCTGGCTGCTGTTGAACTCACACAGAGTTTACAATCGAGGAATCGGGAGTCACGCCAAAAACAAAACTTTATATCACGATAAAAAAAACAAGTAATTTATTTTTTTAACTTTAAATCTAACTATTCGCGTACAAACTTAAATGCGTACCAAGCGCGTAAATATAAAAATCGCGTACAAACAAAAATCGCGTACCAAGCGCGTAAATATAAAAATCGCGTACCAAGCGCGTAAAAATCTACCGAGCTTACTGAGAGTCGGGACCGGAGTGAAGATCGAGAGTGAGCCTTTGCAGCACGTAGGGCCCAGAGTCATCCCTCCTTGATGTTGTTGGGTGTCTCGTTCCGCCTAGATGCCGAAAATTAGCCAGTGAGAAAAGCCGTTATATCTGAGCTTTCCCTCACTTACGCCGAATTTTCGCATCTCTCCTCCTACGCAGCATTGGTCAGGCCCTTCGGTCCGCCTACGCCCTCTCTTCTATGATCGTGGTTCTCGAAGTTAACGCTTCGACGCGCACGCCAAATTTGCATAGAATTTCCCAAGCATTTAGATTATTCTTTAATCAAGGTTTACTAAAGTGGAAAGGAGAAATAATTAATATTATATTTTTAATGCTTGTGAAATTCCCTACAAATTGATACTAAATAGCATATACTTAAAATTATTTAATAAAGCTTTTACGCGCGTTACCTCAAAAGATTTTATAAATAAATGAATCTACTATTGAAAACTACATACATTTCATGCCTACAGCCATCACTATTAACGTAAATCATAAATTTGTTACATTCTGAGTTTATTTGCAATGCATCGTTACAATAATCGTAGCTTCACACCAACCGATTATTATGACTCTGCAAAAATATATATATATTTCTACAATAATCGTAGCTTCACACCGACCGATTATTGCAGTTCTACTAAATGTAATTAAAAGTAAAGTTTACAAACAGGCACTCAATCCATCCATCAATTATGCACAAAAGCGAACTGTATAAATCGAAAAATATACAGTTTAGTGCTAAAATAATTAATGAATAAACCGCACTGCTAGCTTGTTATTTTAGAATTTGATTATGACAGCTGCAGACAATATATATAAGTATAAACATATCTACATAAAACCCTCTCACCGAAACTGTTGCTAAAAGCGAACTTATGCAAATCGAAAAATGCATAGTTTATACAACAGCTTGTAGTGAAAAATCTAAATGCAATAAATTCCTATTTCTAGCTAAATAATTGATAATAATGTATAATTGAAAACAGCGAAAAATTCCAGCGATCGGTACACAGCTGCAAGCGTGCATATCTCCGAAACTTTCCCTGTAATAAAAAAAGGTCCGGCCTCTTGTCCTAGGCTGTCTTAATGACCGCTCGCCCGAGACGCAGCCGATATCTTGAGCAAAAGCGCAGCTGCTCATCATAAACAATGACGCTCGGTCCGACGCGCCGAAATTTCTCTCTTAATGACTAACGCGCAAGAAAAACTTTATTATCGGTATTATGATGCATCCGCTGATGCTTCTCGTCGATGCGCGCAGCTCAAGAGATTTACGATAGGCTATTTGTCCTTCGCTTTCTCTCTTCAAGGCCGCATCTCCGATTTCTATATCTGAAAAGCGTCACGTAGCGTTTTTCTTAAATATTTAAAATTTTATTTTCCTAAAACTTGCGCGGACGTGACATATGATTTCAACTACATTTTTAGATTTGTACAAACTTCTATAATTTCCACGCAAAATATTACATAACATAACATTAGATAAGAGAAATTTCTATCCATTTTATGAACTATAATTTTCCCTTATAAACCTTTTTAGTCTATCCTTAATTGTGACTTTGCTATAAGTTAATGTTTTGAGATCATTAGTCAAAACGTTAAATATCTTAAATAAGCCTCATAATTTGCCTATTTTTTTACTTATAGTTTTGTTAATTTTTGGGAAGTGGTAATCATCTTTTTTCTAGTATTGCTCTTGCTTGACCAAGTACGCTCTCTTTTAAATATTATACATGAAAAGAAACAGCTCTAATTTGAAGGAGTTGCCTCACAGTAGTGGGTTCTTTTTGGCGTTACAAAATTTATTTTTGTTTATAATCTTTAATAATTTCTTTTGTAACTTTGGATTAGATTTTATACATTATATCTATCGCTCCTGCCCCAGGCTAATTAATGCCTATACATTGACTAAGCTTTGAAAAAAAATGCATATAAATCATGCATTAAAAGTTTTGGCTAATCCATGTATTTTCTTAATTTTTGCAAAAATGAGATTAAATATCTGTTTTATTGATCAATATAATACGCATGTTTCTCCCATTTCATATTAAAATCAAAAATTAAACCCAGATATTTATGGCTTTCTACTCTTTTTATTGTATTCTCATCTATGCTGATATGCATTGTGTCAGGAACACTATCACAGTAGCTGCCATACGTTATATACACTGTTTTACTAACATTTAAAGATAATCTATTTAAGGTTAACCATCTTGCAACCTTATCAAGATATTCATTCATCTTGTCCTGAGCAGATGACCACGTATTATCACTAGCTATGATAACAGTGTCATCAGCGTAGGACATAATAGCATCATTCTGCATATCTCTCAATAGATCATTCACATAAAGTATGAAAAATAAAGGCCCCAATATGGTACCTTGTGGGACACCAATGGGTATTACTTTGTATTCACTTTTGCAGTTTTGGATTTTAACACATTGTTGTCTATTTGAGAGATAGCTAGTTATTAGAATCAGTGCACTACCTCTGATTCCGTATCTTTCAAGTTTATCTAGCAAAATTTTGTGGTCTACTGTATCAAAAGCCTTTGCAAGATCTAGGAAAGTGGTGATAATAGGAATGCTTTTGTCTAGACTATTATAAATAATGTTTGATATATAGTTTAAGGCATCTGTGGTACCTCTATTTTTTACGAATCCAAATTGTTTGTCAGAAATTATTTCGCATTCAGTTAGAAAGCTATACAATCTATTGTACATGATTTTCTCAAAAATTTTTGCTATATTTGATATAAGGGAGATAGGTCTGTAATTTGACATACAAGACCTATCCCCAGCCTTATGTATAGGAGCTATATCTGCACACTTTAGGGCATCTGGCCAGTTGGATTGTTGAACACATAGGTTAAAAATATGTTCCAATGGTTTTGCTATATATTGTGCTAATGTTTTTATCGTTTTTGCATTTATATTATCAACACCTCCAGCTTTTCTTTTCAGTGTATCTATACAGTTTAGAATTTCAAGACTATCTGTTGGATAGATAAAAATTGATTTGTTATTTCTTTCTGGGAGTTTTAGTTGTTCATTATCCGGATTAGGAATTTTGCTACTTAGGTCAATACCTACTTTACAGAAATATTCATTCATTGTGTTAGCTATTGTACTCTTATCTTCAATTTTTTGCTTATTTACAATTAGATGGTCAATTGACTTGTTTTGCTGAATTATTTATTCAGCTAAAGTGGCTGCTGCCACGTATTCAGCCTCTGTTGTGCTGAGGGTAATGAGCTTTTGTCGCCGAGACGACCATGTAATGGCTCCAGCTGAGATCATACATACATATCCGGCAACAGATCGTCGAGTTTATGGGTCATTCGCAAAATCCGCGTCAGAGTACCCAATTAAGGCATTATCGTTACACTCGCGTTTACGATATACTAAACCTGCTTTAATTGTTTCAATCAAATAAGTCATAATTCGCTTCACAGTCTGTCAGTGACACTGGCAGTGCTTGTTCAGGAATTTGCTAACTGAGTTGACAGAAAAAGAGATGTCCGGTCGCGTCGTAACCGCCAGATACATAAGAGAACCGACAGATTCTCTGTACTGAACCGTTTGTCGATCAACAGTCACTCTGATGCACATGCATAATTTTTTCTACTCTATCGCGATCCAGCTGCATCCCCACAAACCGACTGGCATCGCTGATGTTAATCTCGATTTCTCTACGCAGCAGGTCGAAAAATTGATTTGTACCCTCGATCGACTCACTCGCCAGCAGACCGTCATGTGTCTCTTCGAAGACTGATTTCATACCATTTTTTAGGCACGCTCCGACCGACAGTAGGTTCTTGCTGAGTTTGGGTACGTGAAAAATTTTCTATACTACCCTCGCACCACTCATCGTTAACCAATCGTTTGATGGCTATGGTTCCTTCGCTGAATACACGGCACTTGACGTTATTGCCGAAGATAACTGCGCTGCCATCTCAGTTCGGTTTGTAGTCGCGGATTTACTCTCTCCTACTCGTCATGTGCGCCAAGGTCCCACTGTCGATAAGCCAGACGTCTTCTAAGTCGGCGGTTTTACTTGTATTCACCTTAGGGCTCTACGGAGTTTGTGACCGTTAGCGCGCAACTTTTAGTTGACCTTTCTTCATCGAGGACACTGTTGTTTCTTCTTTGCGGGCACTCAGGGGCGAAATGATCTTTCCTGCCGCAGCAAAAACATTCGATGTCCTTCTTGATTCGTCAAGGCTTATTATTTCCCTTTGAACGGTCGACTTTTGAATTTTCTCCGGAATTCGACCGATTTAGAGCTGCTTTTGGCAATAGCGGTGAGAGCGAGAGCGTTGGTATCCTCCGCATCCCCTTCGAGTTATGCTTCCTCTTCCAGCAAGCTTTCTTGCAAGTGGTCGAGGGTTTGCCGTTCTGACTCCAAAAGCTTTTATACTTCGACGGGAAACTTGACAGAATTTTCGCCACCATCATTCCGTTTGGTACGGATTCTCCTAGGTCGAATAACTGCAGGACCATGTTCTTTACCTTGAATATTTTGTTGCATACTATCCATGGGTTCCACCTGGTACTCGTGGAAACGTTGCGCTAGCAGCAGTTTGTGAGATACCGCCTTCCTCTCGTGTATTGTTGCTAATAGATCCCACATCACTTTCGTAGATTGGCATGCTGCACGCGATGGTGCTGAAAGTTCGTACCGTCAAACTTCTCGACGTGGCGCACCGAGAATTCGGCCGTCATGCTTCCCGATTTTTATTTTGGCATACACTTTAAATCAACACTTTCGCGTTTTCTGTCTTCTCCTCATAACCTTTTAGAACAACTATGGCGCAAGTAATGTGAGAAGGCGTACAAATGCGTTTCAACTAGATTTATTGGCGTATAAGTTTTACTACATACAGTAGGTACGACCATACAGTTGAGAGGCTAGGCTCGATCTGAGGCTCGAAATGCAAAGTAGTGCGTGCGTAGGAATCTAGCAACTCGGTGTTGTCTACGGTGGCGCACTCTGTCGTGACTCCGATACGCACGCACACTCAAACACACGTTTGCACACATCGGCTCGTAAGCTTAGGGTCGTAGTAACTTGAAAAACCAATTAAAAAGTTAATCCTACTTCAGATCATCGTATAGTTAGATAATTTGTGACGTAAGGATCATGTTACTGTAGGGTATCAGGCACTATAAAACAATAAAAAAATCTAATAAAATCGTCGGAATCTTAATTTAATACACGCTTCTAACTTGGACTGTACCACTATATAGATATAGTAAGAACATTGAATACAGATTTCGCACAGCTGTAATTCTCAAACGCCATGATTACTTGATGTTTTTCTAATTTTATATGATAAATTTAGTTATTTGTGATAAGATATTATTTTTTTTTTTAATAAAAATCATAAGAAAATTTTTATAATTATAGCTGAAAATGCACCATTTTCACGTTGAACAAAAGCTTTTGAGTTCTATATATATATATATATATATATGTGTTAAACTAAATTGTGGATTGAGTGAGGGAAGGTTGGGTTAATAAATCAGAACACAAAACACAATTTATTGCGCGGGAAAAAAAGACAACTTGCCTCGGCGTAAAACCTCTCGCGGAGTAGAGAGGAAAGCCGGGACAAGCGCGTGATTTTATTCAAACAAAGAGAAATTATACAAAGGAAAGTGACTCTAGGATAGAACAAAAATTAGACAGATAGACAAAATCGCAATTACAGCTAACGCCTTCGCCGCGAAGTACCTTTTCGCACGCTGGAGAGCTCTCCTACCTTTAGCGCAGAGAATGTGGACGGCACGACGTAAAGTCCTGGTCGCACATGGGTGGGATGCCCCTTCCTCGGTCGCAGGACGCCTCGACGTCTCGAGGAAACCAATCCTGGACCACGGGCAGATCTTTTCAGCCCTGCCGCGTAGGAGCGATCGCCGGATGGAGATCGGCACGTCGAGGAAGCTCGCACGTGGCCGAAGTCCCAACACACGAAGAACACAATCACAGAGCACGCCAGTCGCAAAATGCACACCCACACTACGCGACGCACGCAAATACAAATACGAGAGTCGATCGTCCTGAAAAGGACGTTAAGAACGACTCTAATCGCACGCTGTTACAATAAGTAAATCACAAGCCGGTTATAAAAAAACGTGGTGTCGACTGATTACTCGAGAGGAGCTGTCAGAACTGACAGGCACGTGCACGCGAGCCCCTGTAACGCGCGAAAAACTGAGACGCCCCTGTCGGCGCGCGCCTGCGCTCGCCCGCTCTCGCCGCAGCGCTCGACGCGCTACGGCGCGAAATTCTAATTTCCCTAATCAACCCTGAATAACCCGAACATTCCGCCCGCCTTCGTCGAACAGACGAATAAGGCCCTAGAGTNAGGCCCTAGAGGATCGAAAGAACCGCTCACTTCACCTTCTCGTCTAACCTCAGAGGACAAAGTCGAGCAACGTGTCGTCGGAGAGAAGATGTGGCGGTTTTGATGGTGACGACTCGCACCAGACCATCTGGGCCAGGATGCACCTCAACGATCCTGCCCAATGGCCATTTTGATGGAGGGTACCGATCATCCTTCACCAGCACCAGCTGACCTACTGCGAAATTTTCGCTTGGATCTCTCCACTTTTCTCGCTCTTGCAAGTGAAGGAGATACTCCGTCGACCAACGCTTCCAAAAGTTGTTTCTGATGCGCTGCAGTAGCTGAAACCGAGTCAACCGATTCTCTGGCAACTTTGGACAGTCAGCTTCCGGAAGTAACACCGAGACTCCTTCATTGAGGAAATGAGAGGGAGTAAGCGCCCTTAAATCGTTGACATCAGCACTCAATGCACCTAGAGGACGAGAATCTAGTCAGGATCTCAGATTCCTCGGATCCTGGGCGAGCGCGATTAGCCCGGACCGGGTCAGCAGGCTTAGACCACTCTGTTGGAGGCATGGATAGCCACGCCGGGCCCTGCCACCAAAGAGTGCTGTTGGCCAACTCTCCCGGCTGAACTCCTCGCGTCGCCAAGTCAGCCGGATTCTCCTTTGTCGGAACGTGAGCCCACGTTGCCGACGGCAACTCAGTCTGAATCAATGAAACTCGATTAGCCACAAAGGTCTTCCAATGGCATGGATGCTTGCGAAGCCACATAAGCACGATTTGACTGTCTGACCAAGCGAATATTGGCAACCCCTGCAGAAAATCCAACTTGGTCACATGCTGAACAAGCTTGACAAGAAGAGCTGCGCCACACAACTCTAAATTGGGAATGCTCACCGTTTTTACGGGAGTTACCTTCGACTTGGCCGCTAACAAAGACACTCGAACCTGTCCGTTGCCCTCGTCGATACGAAGATACACAGCCGCAGCATACGTCCGAGAAGAAGCGTCTGAAAATCCATGTTTTTGGTACGAGCAATCAGTCGTACCACCTAACCAACGCTCAATCGACAAGGAAGGTAATGCGGATAAACTCTTGGAATACTCATACCAGCGCTCACGAATCTCGGCTGGTAGGGGTGTGTCCCAATCGCACTTTAGAATCCACATATCCTGCATCAGGATCTTTGCCATGACGGTGACTGGAGCAAGCCAACCCAAGGGATCAAATAAGCGAGCGATATTCGAGAGGACAGATCTCTTCGTATAGGCTGCAGACAAGCTCTCCAAACTGGCCGCATTGAACCTAAAATAATCCTGAGATGGAATCCAGTGAACGCCTAAGGCCTTGGCTGACTCGTCCTCGCCGATCTGCTTCTCCAAGACCTGACGCGCTGAATCTGGAAGCAGCTCCTGATGGTTTGCAGCCCATTTGTCCAACTCGATTCCTGCTGAAGCTAACAACTCGGTAAGCTCGACTCTTTTTCGAATGGCAATCGACAGATCATCCGCCCCCGCGAAAGTGTCATCAACGTACGTCTCAGACTCCAGACAACGAGCCCCGAGTGGAAAGCGATGGCCTTCGTCCTCAACCAGCTGCGATAGAGTGCGAATAGCCAAGTAAGGAGCGCAAGCCGTCCCATAAGTGACAGTAGTCAAACGAAAATCGACCGGGTCCGATGCTGCGTCGGGTGACCAGACGATCCTCTGATAGTCCTGATGCTCTGGATACACCTGAATTTGTCGAAACATCTTGACTATGTCAGCAGTGAATACAAAGCGATACCTACGCCAATTTAAGAGAATCAAGGAGAGATCTTTCTGCAACGCAGGACCTGTAAACAAGAAGGCATTGAGCGAGTGCCCGTCCCTCGTACGGCGAGAAGCATCAAACACAACCCTCAGCTTCCACAATGAGGCAAGCACTTACACCACTGGATGATGAGGCACGTACCAAGCAGTCGGTGTGTGAATCTCCGACTGTGGAACACACTTCATGTGCCCTAGCTTCTCGTACAACTCCATGAATTCCCGATATTTCTCAGCAAGTTTCGGATCACGTGAAAAGCGACGATGTAGATTAGCGAGAGAGCTAAGAGCTATACCCTGAGACTCCGCACCTACTGGAGGAAGATCAGACTTCAGTGGCAGCTTCACCATATACCGACCCTGTGCGTCCCTTTGGTGAGTCTCCCGAAAGATTCTCTCGCAGATCTCATCCTCCGGCTTCAACTTAAGGGATTGAGCCAAGATCTCCTCAAGTTCCCAGAATCGCTGCAGCATTTTATCCAAGTCATCCTCGAGGGCGCAGTGAAACGCTTGGACCGGAAGGTGGATCCCCGCATTCGCCGCCCGCCGTGTCATCCCTGCAACCATCGGCCCGGAGACGATACAACCGAGTACGGTGTTTTGAGCAACGAGCGACGATGTTGTGGATCGTTTCACCCCGGAGCGAAGCAACTGACCATAAAGATCAGCCCCTAAGCTCATATCAATCTTTTTCGGCACCGCAAACTCTGGATCAGCTAGAGCGACATCTGGAAACTGCTCTCGGGCCAATTCCTCGCTAATCTCATACGAAGGAAGAAGCGACGTGAGTTTGGGGAGAACCAACATCTCAGTTTCAACCTGGAATTCCGAATCTACCGCTGATCGAAGAGTAAGTGGAGCAAACGAACGAGCAGTGCCTGCTGCACTAGCTCCAAGACCAGACAATGGCACATGTGTACGATGCTTAGGCAGTCCAAGCAACTGCACAATGGCTTCTGACACAAATGACGCTTCTGAGCCTTGATCTAATAGCGCCCGCACATAAGTGCCCTTGCCCTTTGGACCTACCACCAATACACGCGCCGTAGCAAGCAGAATCCTTCTTGAAGACACTACGGACCTCGCTGCATGCAACACCACTGCTGAGCCGCTGCCCGGATTCCCTTGGTTATTTTTGGGTGCGGCCGGCGTTGAACCTTGGCTGCTCCTGCTGGAGTCGTGAATAGAAGAATGATGCTCCTTCTGGCGATCCTGGGTTTTTTTGCTCTTGTACTGAGAGCATCGCATAAGCATGGAAAATCTTACGAGGCTGCACCGAGTTAGATGAAGGAGCCGGCCGCTTCTCACCACGTCGCTCAGGAGCAAGCATACCCAGAGTTTGAGCTCTTGTCTCGAGGAACTCGACAAACTCATCGAATGTTGCCGGAGTGTACGTCCGCTCAGCTTCGTTCTGCACTGGTGTCCGCTCCTTTTCGCTGAGCAAGGACTCCCACCGGCTGCGAGTCTGTGGATCTAAGCGCTCCGACAAATGAAAAACGAACCAAACATC
The DNA here is from genome assembly GCA_012977825.3 of Pteromalus puparum. Classification (NCBI taxonomy): domain Eukaryota; kingdom Metazoa; phylum Arthropoda; class Insecta; order Hymenoptera; family Pteromalidae; genus Pteromalus; species Pteromalus puparum. The sequence goes on along the minus strand of CM053169.1, from coordinate 31,786,465 downwards.
CCAATGATCCACTGGCATCTGCAGTCCCCGCAAAGCACGAACGATACGACTAGCTTCGTCAATGAAGGAGCGTATGTCATCAGCTGATTCCTTCTTTAGGTGAGGAAGCTCCATGAAAGCCGTCAAATACTTGGCTATGATGAGCCTCGGATTGTGGTAACGATCCTCCAACGCCTTCCATGTGCTTGCATAGTTAGCGTTAGTGGTTGGCACATCTTTAACTAAATCGGCCGCACTGCCGGTCAAACACATTTTCAAATACTGAAGTCTAGTAGCATCAGCAATCCGAGGCAAGTCATGAACCATGATCCTGAAATTATCCCTAAAACTTGCCCAATCTTCATAATTTCCTGAGAACGAAGGAAGATTGACTTTGGGAAGTTTTGTGAGCCCTGTTTCCGACAAAGTAGAATTTAGAATTCCGCCAGGGAGTGTGGATTGATCAGCGATCTCAAACTGCGCTAGCAAGGTCAGAAACTCGTCGAGAACCTCCTCATACGCCTGTTCGAGAGTGCCAAACTCATCCTCGGTGATATAAACGTCCCTCTCAGCATCATCCCTAGCGGCGATATCAGCATGAGCCCCACGAGCCTCCTCCCAGATCTGCTTCAGGGCATCGATTCGTGCCTGAAGGATATTTTTATTGAGCGATGCACGTGGTTTAGCAACCAAACGACTATGCATCCCTCTGATTTCTGCCAAACGCCTAGTCTGTGCAGCGGTCAGCTTTTTCAGAGCTGTGGGAGCCATGGTAAACTGACCTTCCCGATGAACCCTTTAAACGCAACGAGAGAGAAAAAAAATGGAAGAAAAGAAAGAAAAAAAAACTCAAATTCGAAAAACCGCTAAAGAGAGAAAAACCACTGAACGGAGGAAGAGAGACCCAAAATAACAGCCGAATGCGCGATCCGAGTGTGATAAACGCCACTCAGTACCGAGAATCGGCGTATTTACGTTGCCAGCCTACGGCACAGCGCCGATGCGCCGAGCTGACGCACGAGGCCCTAGCGCGCTCGCTAACAACGGCCGATTCCGCGAACCGCCGACCGACGCCGGCAGCGACTCGCTCGCTTACAAATATTCGCTATTTGAATTTATTGATTTTTCACCCAACAATCACTCACTCCTCACCCGGGGCACCATGAACAAAAGCTAATGAGTTCTATATATATATATATATATGTTAAACTAAATGGTGGATTGAGTGAGGGATGGTTGGGTTTGTGACGAGACATAAGTCTCGCACACGAGATCAACAAACACGGCGCCGAGTAAATCAGCTGACGCCAGCGAGCGCGCGCGCGCAGCGAACAAAGGCGAGTCCGCACGAAGCGAGATGAGCGCGCGCGCGCACCAACCGAAAGGCCAGTCCGCACGAGCGCGAGATTNTAAAGTCCTGGTCGCACATGGGTGGGATGCCCCTTCCTCGGTCGCAGGACGCCTCGACGTCTCGAGGAAACCAATCCTGGACCACGGGCAGACCTTTTCAGCCCTGCCGCGTAGGAGCGATCGCCGGATGGAGATCGGCACGTCGAGGAAGCTCGCACGTGGCCGAAGTCCCAACACACGAAGAACACAATCACACAGCACGCCGGTCGCAAAATGCACACCCACACTACGCGACGCACGCAAATACAAATACGAGAGTCGATCGTCCTGAAAAGGACGTTAAGAACGACTCTAATCGCACGCTGTTACAATAAGTAAATCACAAGCCGGTTATAAAAAAACGTGGTGTCGACTGATTACTCGAGAGGAGCTGTCAGAACTGACAGGCACGTGCACGCGAGCCCCTGTAACGCGCGAAAAACTGAGACGCCCCTGGCGGCGCGCGCATGCGCTCGCCCGCTCTCGCCGCAGCGCTCGACGCGCTACGGCGCGAAATTCAGATTTCCCTAATCAACCCTGAATAACCCGAACACACGTACTCAATATAGGGCTTACATGTTAAATATCAAAACTTTGTAGGGTCCAATCAAAACTAGTCCTTCTAAAATGTTAACCAGTGCTGAATAATGTTATGATAAACATGCGATAAAAATTTGAAGAAAATGGCAAGAAATTCATTTTACATTACAACCTTAAGCGACAACTTGCCTCAATAAAAGCTATATTAATCTAATTGAATTTAATTAGAAAAATTTTCTTATTTGTACTTAATTACATATGCTAAACCATTTTATAATCAAAATTGAAACAAATCATAAAAAAGCAAAATATTATAAATTCAATTCTATCAAAATTAATTAACTATTATAGTTTCTTTTGATTAAATCAATTTTTAGATGAATAATCCTCGATTAGAATTCTATATTAAATCTAATCCAATACACAATTGTTTTCAATTCTTCATTTATATTAGATTTACTATGTACACTCGGCGGTAAGGTATTCTTACAGAACGTTTTAAACTGAATGACAACGTTGCATGGTTTTTGACGGTGCCTGCCCATATAACATCTGCAAATCTTAATTCATCAAAACTGCCAAAAACCGTCAAAAATCGTTAAAAATCGCCGACGTTGTCATTCAGTTTAAAACGTTCTGCAAGAATACCTTACCGCCGAGTGTACATACGTTATTATACTTATTGATGTGAAATATCTGAGCAGTGTGTCCCTATAAACAATTGAGGTTCAGCCAATCAACAAAGCTTTTCTTATGCATTTTAACCTACTGAATACGAATCGCATAGGTTATATCCCAGAAAATACATCTATGGGAAAATATTCCATATTTTAATAACTTTAATAGTCATTTTTCGTATAGAATCCTATCGATTTTAATCGAGTTCTAATACAAAAACTGGGATTAAGATATCGTCGCTCCCTACGAAGAGTAGCACATTTCAGAATTCGCGCCGACGACTAGTACATTTCAAGGTCCAAACTAATATTATTTGTAAAATAAGAAAAACTTGTGATAATTTAATAATTTTTGTACTAGCTGGTTCTTTGAACGTGGATGTTATTATGTACAGCTTTAGAATTAATAAATATCATAAATTTTTTAGTTACAAAGCTCCAAAATCGTTAGTGTTTGCGCGAAATGTAATAGTTTTTGCAGCAAAGTTCTGAAATGAGCTAGTCTTAATGGCATAAGCATTAAATATACCAGTTTTCATCGACAATTCGAGATGCACTAGTCTCCGTTAGGAGCCACGATATAGATTCAAATTCGATTTAAAATTTAATTGATCTCTATATCGACTATTTTTAACAGCCTACATAAATAATAATAATAATATCTTTTATTGTTTCACTATTGTTAGTGTATAATAATTTTTGCAACATATACACTATACACATTTCTCTTGACTCATTATGCATCTGCGATGTTTTCTTTTGTCGTGTCCTCTTCTTCCAACTTTTTCGCTACCGTGTCTTCTTCCTCCAACTCTGCTCCACTGTCCGTCCTTGTCAGCCTCTCCTGTACCACGTCCCACAAGTATGTGATGCCTTGTAACCTCGCCACTATCAGATCCATTTCGAACAGTAAATCCTTTCTTTTCCCTCATCTCTTCTCTCTGCTGTTTTTGTTTCATAATCAGATGTCTAGTTGCCCTCCTCTCCTACTGCAATAACCACTGCCCAATACTGATTTTTTCCTCGTTGATATCTGTCCTCTTCTCCCAGATCTTAAACGTATTTTCCTTTGTCCTAAAAATTATCTACTTAGGGCCTGTAGTAAGAAATCTCAGGTGAGCTCTCACCTAAGATTTCGGATCTCATTTTAGATTCTGCTCTACTGGCTGCTAAAATTATGTAGATGGCTATCATTCAATTTGTTGTAATTGAAAGTTACCTCTTATATAGTGAAACCCCCCAGACGACTTAAGAAAAACACGTTTTGAAGTATTTTGAGCATCATTTTGATTTTAAAATATCACACATGAGGGTCTCAGGTGAGAACCTCATGAAGTAGAATTTTACAAATCGAAAAACTGCTTGAAAAGATTCAAAACATTGATTTTCAAACTTATCTGGGGTGGGGGGCGGGGGATTTCACTATCTAAGAGGTAACTTACTGTTGCAACAAACTGAATTATAGCTAAGATTTAAGGAATTTCAGCAGCTGGTAAAGCAGAATCTCAGGTGAAATTTCAGGTAGGATCTCACCTAAGATCTCACCTGAGATTTTTCATCAGAGTGGTCTCCTCGTGTCTTCTATTTTCCAGTACACTCCTGCAACGTATCTATGCCAACCATTTCCTCTAGTCACTCCTCTTCATCCTACTTGTTTTTCTTGTGCATGCTTATTCCCTCTCCTGTACCTTATATCTGCCCCCTTCCTTTTTACACGGTCTCTACACTCTTACCTCTCTTATATTTTTCATCTACTTCTTTTTTACTTCTGCCTTTCTCTTTCTCTCCTCTGGTCTCTTCTCCCTTTCCGTACTTTTCTCCAGTTTCTACAGCCTGTCCTTAAATTCGCCCTTGCCCCCGTCCATCTCTCTTTGTATGCCTGATCATTTTCCCTTCATAATCTCTGCCTTCTCTTCTACATCTTGCAGTTTCCTGTCGGTGGCCTCTCTCTTTTCCCTTACTATTTTCGCCTCGGTTCTCCATTCCTCCACTTCTCCTTTGAGCTCTCTTAGCTCCCTTTCTCTACTCTTGTCTCTGCTCGACATCCCTTTTCACCCGTTTCTATTACAAGCTTCGCTGCCCAGTTCTTATCTTGTTGAATACCATTTTTTTGTTAACCTCAAAATATACCATATGCTTTCCCCGATTCTTCCATTCCCTGCCTTTTTAAAATTTATCAGCTTTATCAAAGTATTTTTATTTGCTCCTTCCGTATTCTTTCGTCTGTTTAATTTCTTTTATTTTATTTTAATTTTGATATTTTATTTATTAAAGAACATTACAGCCATCAGAAAACGCAGGTTCAGAAGAATTTATCTGATCGAAAAAGAAAACGGGATCTTGCTATGCTGAAACAACAAGGGACAACAAAAAAGACGGAAAATCCTTTGAAAAAGCAAAAACGTAATGAAAGTGAAGGACGGGAAAAACTAGATATGGAGCAAGAAAAACAGACAAACTCAGATATAGAAAAAAAAGAACGAAAGAAATCAGAGAGGAAAAGAGAAGAACAAAAAAATTAGATAAGGAAAAAGAAGATCGACATAAATTAGATATAGGAAGACAAGAACAAGAAAAATTCGATAAGGAAAGAGAAGATAGACAGAAATTAGATAAGGAAAGAGAAGATCAAGAGAAATTAGATATGGAAAGACAAGAACAAGAAAAATTAGATAAGGAAAGAGAACGAAAGAAATTACAGAAGAAAAGGGAAGAACAAGCAAAATTAGATAAGGAAAGAGAAGAACGACAGAAATTAGATATGGAAAGACAAAAACAAGCAAAATTAGATGAAGAAAGAAGAGATAGACAGAAATTAAATATGGAAAAAGAAAAACGAAAGAAATCAGAGCAGGTAAGAAAAAAAAGAGTTAGACAAGAAAGAGAAACTTGCGAAAAGGCAGAGAGAAACCGAACAAGAAGAACAGCAGGCTCAAACACAAGAAAAAGATGAAGAAGAAGGGAAAAAGATTCAGAAGTCAATCATCCTAAATTCAGAAGGTACTATTCATTTTATATTGCTCTAAACCAAGCATTTATGTTTAATTTTCTGTAATTGCCCTAGTAGAAATGGAAATTGTGCCATAGCGTGTCATATCGTTTCAAATCGTGCCAAAACGTCTAAATACAGTTTAGCATTACTTGACACAGTCTAGCACAGTCTGACATAGTGTTAAAAATTTTGGCACGATATCAATTTTTAAGAACTATTTTTTTATTTTTATCTTTTTATTAAATTCACATAGCCTGAAACAAATCGGCACACACTGGTATTATACGTCATAGTTTAACATAGTCTGGCAGAGCGTAGCATAGTGCGGAAGTTTGGCACAATCCTAATTTGATACCCCTCCCACTGACTGCCACACGCAGTTGCAACATTTCACACAAGCCTGAGTTTACCGCGTTATTCCACATGGTTCTCTCCCTAACTGCTCGGGACACCGCCGACCCAATCTTACGCCAGACTCTCTGTGATTTCTGCGCGCTCTCGTTAAGTATAGAGCGCTCGCTCGGGCTTGCCAGTTCTTCTGTTGTAACTAAGTAGGACGGACGGCCGGAGGAGCACAGCCTCCTGGGCATTCCGCCTCTGCTTACTCCGAGGAGAATTTTGTTCGCTACGCGAACAGCGAGTCGAGCAGATCATCGGTCGAACCATCATGGGATCTCTTAAGTCAAAATTTAGTCATGCCATACCATGCCAAACCGTGCCACAATATGCCCAACCGTGCCTGATTGTGTTATGCTTTGCCAAATAACCCTTACAATACTAATGTGCGGGTAGAGACGCCACATCTCTGCCCAAAATTTGGACTGCCTTTTTTATTTTCCAAAAAATGCTTAAAAGCGAAAAATTATTGAGTGCCTATATAATTATCCAAATGTTAACACCAAAATAACTTCTAAAAATGATATTTTCAATCATTTAATTTAAACAAATAATTTTGAACATAACAGTGTTGGAGATTAGTTACATAGTTTACATGTCATCGTCCAGATAATAACATCTATATACAGGGTGTTTCATAACTAGAACCTTTCTCTATGATAGGGTGATATAACGTGAAATTCTAAGTGGGTAAGCTGTTTTCTTATGTTTTATTACAAAAATTTTTCGCTTAAAATATTCACGAGTGTTCTTTGACGATTGAAAAATACTTAGTTCACCACTCCTCGTCAACACGACGCTCCTCGCGGGCCTGGCCCTTGGCACTAGCGTGTTCCGAGAGACACTCGAGACTCGCAATCTATTCTGGATTTTTATTCAGATGTTTATCTCTTTCACTCTCTCTTTCTTTCCCACGTCCCAAGCTAAATACAGCTACCTCTTTTCTCTACACACGTATACATACACGAGTACGTAGCGCTCGTTATGAAGCGCAAACGAGAAACTATGCTGTGCTACTCGGAGTATGTTTCCATGATCAAAAATATTCGCAAGTGCTTCTCGAAGATCGAAAAATGCTTCGAGTGCTTTAAGATAATCGAGAAATTTTGGAAGTATTTCTTAACGATCGAAAAAGTTGTTCGATATTTCATCTTAAGAAAACTGTCTCAAAACTTATCTCAAACTGTAACGAGCTGCGACGCGCTAGCGTCGTATGCCGCTGCGAAAACGTCGCTCAAGTCGACAAACTTCTACAAAAAAGCTCTTTTTGGACTACCCTGCTAATCTTTCGATATTTGATCTTTAAAAAAAAACTGTATACCTCGAACTGCGATGAGCTGCGACGTGAAACAGCCTACCTAGTTTATAATTCTACGGTCTATCACCCTATAATAGAAAAAGGATTATAGAAAAACATATATACAATTTCAAATTAAAAGCGGGAGTACAACCCAGGAAACATCAACAACAACTCATATTTTCCATATGTAAACGGCGACGTTTCGTCCTTGGTAGGGTCCTTCTCAAGCCTTTATTGAAAAAAATATACAATAAAATATATAAATCATTTTTTATAGAGATCAACTGTTGTCACAAAAATAATCATATACATATATATACAGATATTCATACCATAGTAATAAATTAACCTTAAAATTAAAATGTCAATACACCTTGAAAGCCTACATTTTCGTAGAGTGAGTATACAGAAGCAAAGATAACAAGTATGTATGTGGGGGCTCCTGCGGGCCACCACCGAGGTCAGCGGCGCAAGCAGCGCCCGATCTCGAGACACCACGTCGAGCAGAGCAGTCGACACGTCCATCCAGTGGCGCTCCCTGCCGGCCGCCACGATGGGTGGCGACGCTGGCGGTGCGCTTGGGCTTAGCGGCCATCATAGTCAGAAAGCGTCTAGCCATCGACTTGGGCACACGCTTACGCTTAATAGTAGAGAGAGAGACTTTTACCTGTTATAGCGTTGTATAATAAACCGAACTCGATTATTTCATCACAGTGTTTTACTGCCTACAACCTTCTGATAGCGGGCACTTATTTCTTGGCGGCCCATGTCAGTTCAAACCAGGAGTAATCCTCTAGACTCCAAAGTGGTGACCCCGACTTACAACAACGCACAGCATCGGCAGCAGCCATCTTGGGATCCACGGCGTCCCTTCGTCCAGCGCTTCGCATCTTTACTCCCGAGTGCCGCAGCCTCTATACAGCCGGCCTCGAGACCTGGACAGCATCACCGAAGACTTCAACCTTTCACGGCCTCTCTACAGCCTTTTCTTCGAGGAACCCCGCACCAGCCCATCTACAGCGTACGTGCCGGGGCGACCTTCCTGCTTCATTGACGACGCACAGCGCAGCCTTCGCCGCAGCATCTCGACAACCGGCGTAAGGTTTCGACACCACAGGTACTGTCAAGCGGCCCGCGCGCGACCGCGAGTCGCTCATTTTCTTTTTCGCTTCTGTCGCGCGCGAACACGTGCAGCGAGTCGCTCTTTCTCTCCGCTCCGTGTTCGGCCACGTACCTAGTGCACACGGCAGCATCATCGCCGTGTGCTCGTCTCGTTTCTCTCTCCCTACGCGCGCGTCAGCGACCTTGAAACCAGACCGCAAGGTCAAGGTCGCCATAACACGCGCTACGCCGCCTTCGGCGGCCATCTTCTTTTCGTCTATCTCTCTCTCGCTCCTGTGCGCGCTCGCCGCCGAGCGTTCCGCGCCGCGATCGAGGCCGCTCGAGCGCACACATCGCGCGTCTTTTCGTCGCAATCGACGACGCAATTTTCCTGAAAAAAAAAAAAAGAAACAAGCATACATCGCGTGCTCGCTCACCGCCTCGCACCTGGTGCACCTTCTGCAGGTCGGTTGAGCCCACGCACGCTACGGCATTTTTCGCCGGCGGTCGGCCATCTTTTTCGCAGCCGCGGCCCGCGCGCGTCCCGCTGGCTTCGCGCGATTCTCCACCTCGCCGCCAGGTGGCGCGCCCGTCACGGCTTCTTCTCGCGCTCCGCTCTCGCACATCGAGACACGCTCGCGCTCCCGTGCAGCCCTGCGAGCTGCCGCGCGCCGAGCGTTGTACTATTCCGATCACGACACCTCCAGTGAATCGATGCAGCACACGCCGCCGCGATCATCGCTCTCGATTCTGCCGCAAGCTCCGGCCATGTCGCAACAGTACCTCGACGGCCCCGGTTTCGTGCGGCCGACTCTCGCCACGTCTCAACAACAACAAGCACTCGACGCTCAACAACTTCAGTTCGAACAACAACAACAACAACAACAGCAGCCGCTTCCCGGCGCGCAACCGTTACTGACCGAGCGACCCGACGACTCAGTCGACTCCGTCGCGACATGCACTCTTCCCAACTACTGGGCCTCTAACCCGCGCTTATGGTTTGCCCAGGCTGAATCTTCTTGTACCACCAACAGGGTTACGAAGGACATAGCACGATACGACCTGATCGTCGCGCATCTTCCACCGGAGGTGGCCCAGGAGGTCGACGACATCATTTGCAACCCTCCAGCAGCCCACCGCTACGAAACGCTGAAGAACGCGGTGCTGCGGCGCCTCGCCGTTTCCGCAGACAACCAACTTCGCCAGCTGCTGAACGAGGTCCAGCTAGGCGATCGCAAACCTTCCCAGCTTCTTCGGCACATGCGACGACTCGCTGGCGCAGCCATCTCCGAAGAGGCGCTTCGAGTCAGGTGGCTCGACCTGTTGCCTTCACCGACCAACAAGATGTGCCGATTGCTGAGAGCGACACCGCTGGACGAGCTCGCCTCCCTGGCCGACGAGCTGGTCACGCCAGACGGATACGTGTGCGCGGTATCTCGCCCAGCCTCTCCAGCTTCAAGCGGCTTCGCCTCTGGCGCCGCATCACCACTGCCAGCGCAAGAACTGACATCGCTGCGCCTGGCCTTGACGCAGATCACAACAATGATCCAGCAGCAGTCGATCACGCTGCAGTCCATCGCAACGACGCTCGCTTCTGGACAGCAGCAACGGCAACAACAGCAACAACATTAACAACAGTAACAACAGCAACGACGCAGCCGCTCGACTACGCGCGCGTCGTCGCTCCCACGCTGCCCGCTGAAGCCCAGCGCAGCTGACGACATTTCCATCGATACCCTCGCCTGTCATCGTATGGATCTCGACCTTCGCTTGCGCCGACACTTCATCTGGAAACGCATCACCTCAGCAGACGCAGCCGAGGAAGTTTTCATCGACTCGACGCACCAGTACGGCGACCCCGCTGCCCCAGGAAGCACGACCATCGCCCTTCCGGGCCTCGACAATCTACACCATATCCTGACCACAGGACCGCCAGCAGCGGCCAAGGCCGACGCCTCCTTGGTTTACTTCTCGAAGCTGCCAAAGCGGAACTCCGGAGCCTGTCTGAAAAGAATATGGTGCGACTGTCCGACAGCTCCTGGGCCAGTCCGCTGCGACTTGTACTGGAGCCCGACGTCACGTCCCGCATCACCGGCGACGTTCGACAACCCAACACAGAACGCAACGTCACGCAATTTTCACAAACCGCTAACATTCACGGTACACCAGCCATCGAAAAGGCGCCGCCGCGCTAGGCGCGCCAACTAGTTTCATTCCACGTTTCAGGTTACCTACGAACACATTAAGGGACCCGACAGCGTCGTGGCAGACGCGCTCTCCAGGAGGGAGACCGCGAACTTGCCAGCCAGTTTCAACCCCGCAAAACTGGCTCAGCAGCGAGCAGACGACGCCGACCCTCGATACGGGTCACCGCCCGAACCCAAATCATCGGCCTGTCCAAGGCCAGCCCCATGGTATCTACGAATCCAGCTTCATGCGAATCGGCGGATCGAGAGGACTCTCCGTCGGTTCCGCGCCAACCAGCTGGCCCAAGCCATGGTATGGTATGAATATCTGTATATATATGTATATGACTATTTTTGTAACAACAGTTGATCTCTATAAAAAATGATTTATATATTTTATTGTATATTTTTTCAATAAAGGCTTGAGAAGGTCCCCACCAAGGACGAAACGTCGCCGTTTACATATGGAAAATATGAGTTGTTGTTGATGTTTCCTGGGTTGTCCTCCCACTTTTGATTTGAAATTGTATATATGTTGTTTTAACATGGAGAGAAGTTCAAACTTTAGTTTATAGAAAAAGGTTCTAGTCACGAAACATCCTGTAGGCATGCATTCTATTATTTTTTTGTTTCTAAGGGTTTACTGGAAATTTAAAGGAAACGGTTCAAATATTGCGCAGAAAATTCTGCAAAGTTCTATGCACAGATCTCTTCACATTATTTTGGTAAGAAAATACCAGACTTTGCTTACAAATACGTTAGTTTTTTCTCAAAATTTAATGCTATGTCAAAATGTGCTGTACCCTGTCAAACAAAATAGTCTGTACATTGCCAAACCATACCACGCTATGCTAAACTATGCTACACCATGACAAACTGTGTCAGTTATCCGAATTGCAATAGTTGTAGAATAATATGGCACAGCCCGATACAGCTTGGCACAATTTGTCATAGTTTGCCATAGTCTGGAATGATTTAGCACAACAAATTTTCTCCACTTGGGTGGCTACGGTATATGCAAATACAGACACACATACACGTAGTGACACAAGCTCTATTTTTTATGTGATCATAATTTGCTTTTGTAATTCTATTTTGCCATATTTTTGTGACACCTATATTAATTTTTGCGATTCATGAACTTTTTGAGGAAAAAGTAGTATATTGCTTATTGAGAAAATCAAGTAGGATTTCTCAGATCGAGTATGCTGTTGCATCACAAGTTGACTGAAAACGAATAAATTACACGAAGTTACAAGCTTCCGATCGATGACATTTTTTTCGGTTGATTATAGAAAAACTATATATGATACCAGAATCCCCTACACTTCACTTAAAATTTGTGGGTATGTGTGTGCATGTGCGTATACGGATTTGTGAAATGTATATTACTGTTCAACATTTACAAATCCGTTCACTGATCTTTTTCAAATTCAACATACTGTTCTACAATGCTCTTATAAAATACGTTTAAATTTTAACTATTTTAACAGATTTAATTTTTAAATTTTGTAAAATACGTATCAAGTGAATCGTTATTCTTCTTTGACACATGCACGTATGTTTAACTATTTTCATTTGACCGTCGAAAAATATCATATCACATTTAGCCCTGCTCAGTATTCCGAAAAAAATGTTAAAAGTCTATGCGTTACAAAATAGGTGTACACTTGGATGGTTCATAATTTTCCGACTTCCAAGTTTTCAATTTGTAACCCCTTTAAAAGCTTGAATGTTACAAAAAATGAAGTAGCTGATAGAAGGATGATATTTGTTTACGATCATCTAAAAAAAGCGACTTACCCCCTTGTTACATACCAGATTTTTTATTACAAAGGTATGAATTAGTCATTTTTCGTTCACAAAACAAATAGGAAATTAGGGACAATATCTTAAAAATTTTAAATCAAAATTGAAGAAGAAACTTTTATCTGCATAGTAAAACTCAATTTTCTATTTATTTTTCATGCATGGAAAATGCATCTGTTATAAAAATGGCATATTTATAGCATTGCGTGACTTGAATTCGCATATAAGACACGCCTTTCCGTGTTAAAAGTAGTTCTTTCTGACACGTTGCTTATCACCCTTGCTTCACAGAAAGACCGGTTTAGTATAAATCGCGGTGAATAGGTGTCACTATGTTTAGGCGTGTACGCGTTCACTACGCTGGAGCATGCTTAGCACCCCGATTGACAGTGCACGGTATTGCTTGCGTAGTAGTGCGTATATATCGTTTGCGAAAACACACATTAACACGTAAACTCATCTTAAGATTAAGGCACCATCGTCAACAAATACTTTGGAAAGCAAAAATCGATGATTATAACATAAATCATGCGTAAGAGTACACATCAACAGCATTTTAATCGTATTTCCGATGATGACTTTACCTCTCAACAACTTTTTAAACTAATAGATAAATAGTTACAGGTCCATTCTTGGATTCACTCTGTCTACCTTGTTTCTGAATACAAACTGCCCATTATAGTTTTTAGTAGCGCGATAGAGCAGCACGTGACTTATCGCGGTTTAAGGCTAGAATTGGAAAATTGTTACTAGCAGACTTGAAATCAAGTATTCTTTTAAAAGTAAGTAAACTCTAATGATTTTCACTCGAAAAACTATTTCCGCAAAATTCTGCCTGACCGGTGGCTTGATCCCACGCCCTGCACGAGGTAAAATGAGTATATGCCCTAGCGATGCCATATTCTTTAATTAATATATTCAGTTTACGCCTAAATACTAACTATTTTGTATCTTGCATCAGAAAAATAGTTGAATCGTCGATACTCTGATGAAATATATTTCTATCCCATGAAAGATAGATAGTTATTTACAATTCCTGGGTAGTACATAAAACGTTAAGGGGGTACCTAACTATCTTAAATTCATTAAACATTAAATTGTTTATAAAATGTGTTAAACAAACATATAAACACAAAAAAATTATAGAAAACAAAAAACAATTTTAATATGTACCAAATACCAGGTACAACATTTCTTCGAAGGCTGAAATTCACAATTTTCATTTTTGAACTCACTGCAGACTTACTTCTACAAGTAGTCTTCTCTGCTTGGGTCTCGCGCTGACCACCGAAGTTTCACCGCGTTATACATTTTCCTAATTACCCACTCTCTAGAACAAAACCGTTTAATTCGCCACATTCATTCTCTTTACCGCTTACACTAAGGGAAGTGACGGAGCTTCTTGTGCACGCACAATAATTCGACGAAACACGTGTCGCGTAAATTACAAACAGTAAAATCTCGCTAACACTCAACACTTTAATATTAAAATTCATTGTTATTTTGTGGTTGCTAAGTTGATCGTGACTTCTTTGCTAATAAGAAAAAGTGTGTTGTTATTCCCCTCAGCTAAAAATCCACTTCCTCTCTTCAGTTATCTCTCTCACAATTTGATATCCGTGCATGAAGAAATATTCTTTGAACTAAATTTCGCTTATATTTAGCTACGTAAATTACAAGGAAAACGCGTGTACAAAGGGAATTTTCAGTACTATATAAACTTAAAACTCGAAACGATGGATTTTAATTGTTAATGTTAATTTTGGTTGACCCCTTAATCACGTACAAACGTATGGATTCTAGGAACCAACGCGTTTTCTCGCAATCAAAAATAACGAAGACATTTATTAAGGTCTGTCACCAACCCTAATGACAGGTTCTCTGATGTTTTAGTGTCGCAGTGTCGCTGACCACAGCGCTGTCGCGACAGCGCAGTCAACGCATATAAAGAATTCCACAAATAAAAATCACATTTTTAGGAGCAAACAAGAGGCAAAAAAAAATCTTGAGACACGTGCCTCGAACAATTTTTTCTTCTTCTATGTGTTAAAAACAATACGAAATAACTTTCTAACATGCAAAAATGACCTTTTAGCCCTATTTTCTCAGTCATTTAAATTCACTGTAAAGTAGCCTTTGTTGAACGGCATATACTTAGTCAGAGAGCGCAAAAGTAACATCTGTTCTTATAGAATCAAAGGACGGGAAAAGAGTTTCAATTCGAAAAAGTGATCTTTAAAAATGGTTGCTTAGGTAAACGTATGCGATTGAAAATGGAAAAAAATCATCATTTTTTTAAACCAATAATTTGTCCTTTTCTCATGGTTTTTCCATTTTTAATGATGGAAAACTTGCCGTACAGCGATATGGCGACAGCAACACATCCGCCAATAAGACATTACAGGTGGTGGCAAACTTGAGTAAATTTGTCTTTTTTATTTTTTTATTGCGAGAAAACCGAAATAACCCCTGCAATCGATACGATTGTTTACTTAAAAAACATCTTAAGGGAATTTTTCGAGATCAAACCAATGCATCTCTTAATTAATTTAAATACATTATAGATCTTAGCAACGTGTAGACAAATCTTAGCAACTCTTTGAACGATGTCATCGATCGTGACCATACTCCTATCATGTCGTGATCAAATCTGATCTGCAACCACATGTCATACAGCGGGTAAAGAAGCTTGTATGTTTTGATCCTAAACTCTTCGATAATTTTAGGATAACTTACGTCAGAAGTCATTACGTCTATCGGCTTGTTTAATAGATTGTAATACGAAGTACCTTCGATCTCATGAATTGGCACAGTCCTTTCATAATAATCCAAAATCGGTTGTTCCCTTTGTATTAATGAGATCGCTTTCTTGTCGAAAGGAGTTTTATTACAACACGCAAATCCCTTGACGTCTTCTTATAAAAGGTATTCTTAAATGGCTTTCTAATGGTAAATGTTTGACTTACGTTTCTACCAATGTTGTTCTGTATAAATATGAATGTGAATTGTATCTTTAAAATTTAAAGGGATTATTATATTCTGTTTCATGTATTTGTATGAAATCTTAGAATAGAAATGGATGTTCATTATTGTGTAAGAAGGAAACAAACCGATTACCCCATGCAAAAGTACACATACCGTTAATTGAAATTTTTAATTCGGGAAACTCCCGCCAGTGCTGGTCACAGGTTAATGGGAAACTTGCATGAAAAAATCCTCATGTCGAATATCGAAAAATAATCGACACGTATTTTTTCTTCTTTCAATCAAACGATTATTGACAAAGGTACAGCGGGTTGAAATATCGTGTGACGTCACTGAATCGGACGATATAGATATACTATACACAGTCCGAATCAGTGACGTCATACATTTCAACTCTCTACATCTTTGTTAATAATCGTTTAATTGAAAAAACAAAAAATATGTGTCGATTATTTTTCGATATTCTAACTGATGGACCTGATGAATTTTTTAACAAGCGGCCGGCACTGGCAAAAATTTCCGGAATTCAAAGTTTGAATTAACCGTGTGTGTAATATTAGAACTTATTACAGAATAAGTATTAACAGTGGTTTAGAGGTAATAGCTGAACGGCAATATTGGAGGGTTATTAAGGAGCAAGAATTAAGGGGTAGTAATTGAGAGGCAGTAATTGAGGGGCACTAATTAAGGAGCACAATTCTTGAATCGGCAGCGGCGAAACTTTTTTGGTAATATAGAGAGACTACAGAATCTATAGTAAAGAATTCTAAAATCTACATTTGGGACGATACGCATTGAGAGGGAAAATTGAGGAGGAAAATTGAGGGGGAAAATTGAGGGGGATTAATTGAGGGGGATCAATTGAGGGGGAAAAAATCTGAACCGGCGGCGGCGGCGAAACTTTTTTTATAATATAGAGAGATTACCTTTTTGGTGTCCTCTGTCCAGGTGTTTTCCAGCACCCAGTTAACGCCCTCCATTATGTCATCCATCCATTCTTTCAGAGAGTTCTCCTCTGTCCAGTTGTTGTTGAGATGTATAATTAGCCCTCTTTCCCAAACTTTGCACCTGCTCTCTCCTTTTGCTTTGCCCGCTTTGTCCTCTCTTCCATCTCTCTTGTGTTTTCTGTCCCTTTCTTCTCCCAACCTTCTTACCTTTCTTTTATCCTGTTTTCTCTTTTGTTCCCCCGTTTTCGTTCTCTTCTCCTTTTCTTTTCTCTCCTCTGCGACCTCTCTCATTTCGTCCATTTCATTCTGCCATTTCTTCAACTTGTTCTTGATTACCTCAATTTCCTCTCTCATTTCCCGCATCTCCTTCTCTGCGTTTTCTCTTCTTTCCTTTTCCAACCTCATCTTTATCTTGCAGTTCTCCACCTCTTCTTTCAGGACCCTCATCTCTTTTTCCATCTTTTTATCTGCACTCATTTTCACTTTTTTCCTTTTCTATTTACTTTTCCTTTCACTTTGGCTTTTAACCTCTTTTCTGTTTATCTACCACGTGTGTGTCTTGATACTGCGGGGCTTTTCCTCGTTCCCTTCTCTGATTACATTCCTCTGTTTCCTGATTTATCTCTAGTCTTCTTCCTAGTTACTTTTTTTTTGCTCCATTGCACGTGTATTCCCTGATCATCAAATGTTCCTGCTTCTCTCTCGATCTCGTGAACCTGGTTTCCTTACATGACTTGCTTATTTTTTATACATATGTTTCTTCTGCTTGTTCTTTCGTTTGCTACTACTTTTTTTCAAATGCTCCTCTTACTCCCCACTTTGCTCCTCATCTCGTTTTCTTCCCTACTCCATAGTATCCCGTATAGTTTTCCTAAATTTTTCCTCTCTCCACTTAGCAGCTCTGTCCAACTGGCTGAGTTGCTCCCCGTTATCCTGCACCGTTCGAAGATGTGGCCCAACGTTTCCTCCTCTCCTCCACACAGCCTGCATTGCCTTTCATCTTCTTTCCTCCAGTATCTGTATTCTCTTATCCTAATCTGAATCTCGCTGTTATAGCTAGTCCTCTCTTTCCCTTATTCCCTTCTTTTTTCAGATAGTCTGGCCATTCTCCTGCAGGTTTTATCTATTCTTTAAAATCTCGTGCGTGTTTTGAATCCTTTGCCCTGCTTTCCCACATCTGTATCTGTATGTCTTCACCCATCCTTTCCAATTCTTCCCATACCTGTTCCCCCTCTTTCATTCTTTTGTAGTATTCTGTCAGAGACATCCCTCTTTTGTTTAATTCTTCCTCTCTGTTATTTTTGTGTTCCTTTTTTCCTTTTCCCTCTTCTACTTCGCTTTCTAGCATTTTCCAGCACTCTCTCCATTTCATCGCTCTTTTCCTTGTCCTTGTCTCCAGTCTGAATCTTTTTGTCTCTAGATATAAGGTGTGCTCTGGCGTGGTCCTGCCCAGTTTTAGCACCCATTTCATGTATTTCCTCTGAATTTTTTCCAGGTCTTCTTTTGCCTTCCAGCCCCATATCTCCACTCCGTACTCCATTACGCTTTTGACCATTGTATCAAATAATCTCATTCTCAAGTCCCAGTTGTCCCTGAAGAGCTTTTCTCCTAAACCCCACATTGAGCTTATCACCGCGTTAGCTTTTTCTTTTAGCTTCTTTATTTGCCCTTCCTCCTTTCCGTTCTCTTTCATTGTGTATCCCAGGTATTCAAAGTTTTTGACTATTTCCAGTTCAGTATTTTCCCAATAAAAACTCTCTTCCTTCTTTCTTCTTCCTCAGTTTTTGAACACCACTTCGATTTTTCTGAGTTCAGCTCTAAACCTTTCCTACTTATCGTCTTCTTGAACCTCTTTAGCATTTGTTTCAAGCCTCCTGCGCTTGTTGCCAGTAACACCATGTCATCTGCGTACTATAGAGACCAGAATTTCTTTTTTCCTAATACAATCCCTCCTTCCTGGATCTTGCCGAGTTCCTTTTCTACATCCGCCATAACTACATTGAATAGAGTCGGGCTTAGTGGGCAGCCCTGCCTAACTCCCTTGAATAATTCAAACCCTTTTATATTCTTGTTTCCTATTTTTACTTTACTTGTAGTCCCTTCGTATAGCTCTCTAACCCTCGTCCTTATTCTCGTTCCCAGGCCCATCTTCCTCATCATCTCCCAGATCTCCTTTCTTTTTACCTTGTCGAAGGCCGCTCTTAAATCCGCAAAGAAGGCATAGACTTTTCCTTCTTTCTTCTTCAGCTCGTTCCGCACCGCCTAACTCATTATGTATACCGCGTCCGTTGTCCCTCTTCCTTTTTTGAATCCCATTTGTGTGTCGTCGAGTAGCCCTTCACCCTTTAGTACCTTTTCTATCTTGTCCCTAATTATCTCTGCGTATATTTTGTAGCCCGTGTCCATCAGTGTTATGCCCCTCTAGTTCTTCGCTTTGTCCTTGTTTCCTTTCTTGAATAACGGTGTTATTAGGCCTGTTTTCCACTCTGCTGGGATTGCGTTACCTCTCCATATACCGTCTAAAATCTTCGTTAGGTCCCTTATCACTTGCTCTTCTCCATGTATCCAAACCTTGATCTGTAGTCCGTTCGCTCCCGGAGCTTTTCCTTTTTTCAGCTTGCCTATCGCTTTCCTTACCTCGTCTTCTGTGATATCGTCTTCTTCATTTGAGTCCATCTCCGTTCCTTCTTTCTCTCTCTCTCTCTCTCTCTCTCTCTCTCTCTAAGCTTTTCTTTGTTTCTCCTTTCTTTCCATGTAAAGTCATGGTCGATGAATATGTCCGAGCCTTGTAGCTTCGACTTTTCTTTCAAGATTAACCTTTTGTCCTCCCAGTTTCAACATTCCGTTCCTATTCTGCATATCTTTCCTCTTATTTGCCATGTCTTTCTCAATTCTATTTCTATACCTAACCTACTCTTAATCCATCCTTCCACCGTTTTTTTATCCCAGTCTTCTTCTTTCCAACCTGAAATTATTAAGTTGTTCTTTTTCCTGTCCCTTTCCTGCTCTTCTATTCTCCACTCCAGATTCTCTATTTGTTTCTTATTATACCGCGCTTCTGTTTCCTCTCCCTTTTCTCCTGTCTTTACTATTGGCTCTCCCCTCTCTGTTTTCTCTCCTGCCCCATTTCCTAATTCTTCTAATTTCCACATAATCCCCTTTATCTCCTCTTTTCTCACTGTTCTTTCTCTTGCTAGTTTTTCTTCGAACTCCTTTTTCTCTCCCTCTCTCTTAGCCTCCTCCCTTTTATATGCTTCTAGCCATTCTTTCCTCACTCTTTTTCTCTCTTCCATCTCCTCTTTTAATTTGCCTTCTAGCGTCTTTAACCCTTCCTCTACTTTCTTCTCCATTTTCTTTTCCAGCGCATCATACCTCTTTTCCCAGTTCTCCATCATCTTCTTCCTATCCTCTCGCTCCGTGTCCATCTTCCTGTCCATCTCGTCCAGCTTCTTCAGTACCAGGTCCATGTTCTCTTCTTCTATACTATGGGTCTCTTCTTCTGCTCTTCTAACCTCTTCTCCTTTATTTTCTCCTCCTGGCGGTGACCTTTGCACTTTTCCTCCTCTTGCAAAAATGTCTTTTATCGACTTGGTCTCTTCTTTCTCTGTCCTCTCCTTCTTATTTTTGTCCGTATTTTCCTCCGGGCTTCTTTCTTTTCTTTTTAGCGAGGAGTCTCTCAAACTGTCCTCCTAATTTCTCTGCTTTAGCGCGTTACTTTGCTTGCCTCCTCCTCTACCAGTTCCTCCTCCTCTTTTTCCCCCTCTCGGAGTTTCATACGCTTTCTGCTTTCCCGCCTCTTCTCCTGATGCACCTACCATGGAAGGCTGCGGTGTTCTAAAACCCGTCCCTTCCTGCTCGTTCCCGTACCCGTTCCCCGTTCTAAAGATTACTTCGTTGATCTGGGTGTTTGTAAAGCTCATGCTATTCGTCCACCTATCACTATCCTTCTCTACCGCTTCCTAACCTCCTCTACCCGACCCTGCCTTTCTTACCCTTTTTATCTCTTTCATTTTGTATCGTCTCAACCCTCTTATTGCTCCCTCCTTTCCTGGCCCTCTTTTCCTCCCTTTTCGTACCATTTTCCCTTTCTCTCACCTTTCTTTATCCTCACTTTTCACTCCCAACTCACTCACACTCTTTCACACAACCTTCTCCAATCGTATCCAAAATGGACTCCGGTAAGCATAGTATTCTATTATAAAACCGCTGCCAAGTCATTGGCACTTAGCTTCCTCCTATTCTGCTAGTGGAAGATAATTACATGGGACAATCAACTCATTCTTTGATTTAAATATTCGCTACTATTCGATACTAAATGGATAGGTTAGGAAGACACTTGTAAGGGAGGGGTATCAGGGGAGTAAGGGTTAAGGTGGATATCAAAAGGATAGAGCTCCGTGAACTCCTAAAATAACTTACATATATCGTAATAAAAAAATACCAGTAATTGCGGAATCGTTAATAACGTTAACAACTGCAAGTTACAAAATTTCGGGTGGCTTCATTTTTTTGTGAAAAATAACTTTTTCACAAAAAAATTATTTTCCCCGATTTCTACATACCCACAGCCGCCTTTCAGACCCTTGAAGTTGTTTTCTATATTCCCATAATCGCCTATTAAAATTTAAAAGCTCGTTTCAGTACTCCCACAGTCGCCTTTTAGAGCCTCATAATAGTTTTCTATATTCCATAGCTCCTGGGAGAGTGGTCTCACCGGAGACCACCGCGTCGGAGAAGCGGGAAAATATTTCAACCTTGTGGGTAGCAGTCTTTTAGGTACACTATTGTTGAATATATTGTATAAATCATATCATAATAAAAAGCAAAAATATTTTATTCAAATTCGAAAAATGGCCATTTGAAATGGTCATAAAATAGTCTTAAATCTTAAAGAAAATTTTACCTCGGAATTCAGAATCAGAAAAATATATGCAGTCCAATCTTATTACGATCGATACGTAGTCCGAATTATTAACAGTATTACGTACCACGCCACACACACAACACAACACACACACACACAGAGACAAAACCATCTCCACGGACATTTTATAAAACCACGAAAACTCTCAAATATACTAGCTTTAATTATCAAATTATATGGTTTAACAAATAATAATGATTCAGTCAACAGAGTATACAGGGTGAAGAGTTGAAGAATTTTGAATCTTAATATCTTTAAACTAAAGGTTTCATAAGCTCAAAAAGAAATAGCCGAAGTGCATCAAAAGCATCAATCTTTTCCTAAAGATTTCAAACTCAATTTAAACCTTTTTACTCCCGTAATCGTACGACATAAAAAACACACTTTTTTTTTTGTACTTTGTTGATTTTATCCAAAAACTAGTCCGCCAAAATTCTGTAAAATTTTGTACAACTAGTAGATTATCAGTCATGAATTTTTTCAAAACATTTAACTATTTATTTTTTGAGCTTATATATATTTATCGAAACAATTACTTATATATCATAAAAATGAACAGATCAGTCGAATCTAGAAATCTTCTGTGCGGGAAAAAGTAGACAAATTTATTCTTTGTTTATATACACTATTGATTGAACGATATTGTATAAATCATATCATTATAAAAAAGCAAAAATATTTTTTCAAAAATAGAAAAACGGCTATAATATGGCCATAAAATGGTCAGAATCATAAAACAAAAAATGATCTAAATTCAGAATCAGAAAAAGTATATGCATGTCAAATTTTATTACGATCCGTCGCATGGTTCCAAAATTATGGCGGTATACGTACATACACACACACACACAATAACCCACACACACACACACACACACACACACACACACACAGCCATCCGCACGGACATTTTCTAAAAACGTATGATTCGTTCTCCAAACACCTCCAAATGCGTTTCCACGAAGTATTAGCAAAACTGAAAATTTTACTATTACAAAGCTTCCTCTTGAGGAGGAAGCAAAACATATGCTTAGTATGGATAATTGTAGCTGCTTCAGCTGTAACTATTTACTTAGCCTCAACAAAAATAAAACAATTTCAAGTGAATTTGTTTCTAAAATAGCCCACTATGATTAAGAATGTTCCCGATTTGTCGTCCCGTGCAAATAGTTAATTCGCAACATCAATATAAAATTTACAATTTTCAATCCTCGTAAAAGAAATTTTCACGCCTTTAAAATCCACATTTACTTATTTTCCTCATAACTTTTGCTGTGATTAATTTAAAATAACGGTACTGAAGCATGTTCATTAGACCACAAATATGTACGAAAAAACCGATCTAAAGCAGCTCGATCTGTTATTGGAAGCTGGAAACATAAAATTATCCATACTAGGCACATCTCTCATATAGTTCTTATCGTCTTATTTTTTAAAAATGTTCAAATTTGGTTAGTAACCATTAAATAGTAAGTAATGTGTTACTTATTACAACGCACACTATCAAAAAATTAGGTAATTAGTAACTAATTAGTGGTAGGTTTAATTTAATAGAATATGCTAGTTACTTTTATATTGTGAAATTTAAACATTGCTAGAATAAGTATCAATTTATTCGATCCCTTAGCACTTTTGATGCTAACTTTTGATTAGCCAAATATGTGGCTTCCTTGTATAGCTTCAAGGGAAGAACGAAGGAAAACTTCAGCAAATTAAAACTCAGCAAATGTATAATAAGTACGTATGTATTCAAAACGATAAAATGAAAATTAATTACACTAGGGAACAGACATGAATTTGTTAATTTTTAAAATAAAATATATTTAAAATTATACACAAAACTGAAATAATTCGTTTTTATACAAAATTTTAATTGTTAGAATTTTTGAAAAATTCTTTTGGTCATACGATAATTTAAACGATGGATGAATAATGGACGATCTCGTGATTCGAAATAACGTCTTGTTCTTATGTAGTGTACAGCAAATTACTGTAATCTCCTGCGTGTCTCAAATGGCGTTACGTTTAAATCACTGAACTTTCTATAAATTACATAAAATAGTAGAAACCTTAAATTATTAAAATTTTACCGCGAAATACTTTTTTTAGCTATAACCTACAGTAGAAAAGAAAATTAATAGTGATTTTAATATCATGTCTGCTCCCGATTTAAATATGTAACCACTTTAATTTTGACTTCCTCCGATCCTTCATTTTTTGCTAATCAGTTTAACTCATTCTCTCATAACCCTGCTAAAAAACCTCAAATGTGCACTCATGCGATTAATAACGTGGATACTCACATGAGTAATCATATGTGTATATCGATCAATTAATGAAGCGATTACTCACATGATTACTCGCAATAACTCGAGATAAATTGACGTTATTAATCACGTCATCAATTGATCGATATACACACATGAGTAATTGACTGAGTATATACGTGAGTAATTACGTGAATGATTACGAGAGTTTTATCAGCAGGGAAGTCTATAAATTTCTATTGCTGCATGGAAGTAAAGTTGATTATTCCTTCTGGTAATTAGTTGCTTCGCTCGGGAAATCAATCTGAACAGTGGTAATAATTTACGACTTTACTTAATACGTTTTGCACAATGAACTATTTAGTTTGATATAAATAATTTTAATCTAGAAAATTCAGCATTTTTTAAACATAATTAATTTTGTGAAACTAAATAAGTTCGTTTTCCATAATTAAATAATTAATTTCTTAATTAGGTCAACATAAGATTTCATGTATTTAGATATTCCTTTTTCGTACAAAAATGCAAATTTTTGGCAGTATACTCCTAGAATGAAAAATCACAAATTGCATAATGATAAAACGACTTGAGTTAAATTTTACAATGCTTACAATTCTTTTATTGTAAGGTAAAAAACTACTTCCAGTTCTGTAGTAAAGAAGAGGTGACGTTGCGCTGATACTGCTACTGTAGATTAAGGTTCAGTAAGAATCAGTCTTTAAGCGCGCGCGTGCATGCAACTTCTCAATAACGCACATTAAAATAAATAGTGGTCACTGATATTTGTTTCAGTTTTTTCTAGTAGAACATGACTTAAGTTCTAGCGGTAGGTAGCTAGTCAAGCAAGTGTTCAGTCGCATTCGACTTCGTCAGTATTTCGATGTGGCAACTTCTTAAGAAGGCCTTACATATATATCGTAATCCCGCACCATTTCTGTTTGTTGTGTGTATACTCGACAACATAACCACGATGCGCGCGCATACTAACCTCTTGCGACGTTGCCATATCGATATCGCAGCTTCCACGGAGACGTCTGGTTATACGAGAAATTTTATTTTCATTTGTTTATTACTACGCTCGCAGACTTTAAACCATCCTCTGCAAGCACTCAATGTATTCGTTAGTCGTTTAACTAATGTCTTGTAAAATTTGAGCGAATTCTGAACCGTCAGTTTTATACAATTAAGAGTTTAAGCAAAATGTGTGCAATAGGGTGGTTCAAAATTTCCCGACTTTCGAGTTTTCAATTTGTAACCCCTTGAAAAGCTTAAATACATAAAAAAAATAAAGTAGCTGCAAGGAGGGCACTTGCAATGAATTTTAAAGGTATCTACCTCCGAAAGAAAATCGTTATTTTTCGTTTTTTCCAGTATTTCCGTTCTTTTTTCGATTTTTGCTATTAAAGCTATATAAAAAGTTTTCTTAGGTCATCAAAAGTGTTTTTTTCGATACACTATAACCTATTATATAAGTTCCGATCCACAGCTAACCCAAGACAAAATTTTACCCGTCCAAAATTGATCATTTTTGTCATTTTTGGACGAAAAATGCGGGCAATGCGATAACTCTCTGCTCGCCCATTCTTATTTCTTAGTCAGAACAGGTAAGGGCTCGTTTAGAAGTGAATATGTACTACTATTTACTGAAAAAATACGAGAGAATGCGGGATATAATATGTTTGAAACGCCGAAGGATTGATTATATTCATTTTCGTTTACCCATCAGTCCCGTACCCAATAGTATCGATGCTAGAGGCCACCTCAGTTTCGATAAATCAACAAGGACGAATTAATTTGTATTAATCTTCGTCTTTTTATACCTCAACACTCTATCCAAACAAATATTTCTATTTTTTTTTTCGACAAATAATTGAACCCGAGAAAGTTTTTTTCCAAAATGAGCGTTTCTCAGTCATTTGAATTTCGGGCCATACTAATGCATTATGGGACATGAAAAAGAGCGACAGTTCGTTATTTTTGAAATATTCGAATATACTAGTCGTTATAAAACTGTCTGTTTCTACGGGAATAAATACTTCGTTGCATTAGTCAATCAACGGCGTTTACTGCAATTCATTCCTTAGTTTCCCTGGTAGAAAAACGCCTATTTAAAATGGTGGTAAAGGCAGAAACTGGCTAAGTAAAATGTGAAACAACTAGACATTTTAAATTCCTCAGAAGTAGCGATATCTTGTGTATTTTGTATGGGTGAGAATTATATTTCATGAACGTATCAATAAATCAATTAGTTTTTTGAATGCAAGATATAAAATTATTAATATTTAGGCGTAAACTGAATAATTATAATAATTTAAACATATGGAGAAGCTCGTAAGGTTTGTGTGGTAGAACGTCTGCGTGGCTCAGTCGGTTAAGGGGCATGACCATACTTATTTGTCCTCGTACAGGCCGTCGGTTCGAATCCCCGGTCAGACAGAATTTTTTCAGATGCAAATAATTATTCTAGACATTCCTTTAACTAAAAAAACTCGAATCGAAGCCTGCTAGCCACGACTTTCCAATTCTTACCTCGAACCGCGATAAGCCATGTGTAACTCAGTTGTTGTTACTCGACTAACTATAATGGGCAGTTTGTACATAAAAACAAGGTACGCAGATTGAATCCAAGAACTGCCCATTGAGTGGGAGAAAAAGCGTTACATTCTGCCTAAGAAAGGGCAAATAAAACTGTCTAGTTTTTAGATTCTATGCCAAGAACTGGTCATTAAGTGGGTTACCGATTCTACCAGGGTTATTTTAATATTATTGTAAGTTAATAACTTATTATTTATGCACTAAGCGTTATCACGATTTACGAACGTACTTTTGTATACTAATAGGCAATTCCTAATACTTTTTTAGTCTTTTAAGGTAACTCAGCAATGACAAAACAAAACAAGACTGATATTGTAAGAAATTAAAAGTCAAACTTTGATGATAATTATTTACCAACAACTAGAGATGTTTTAAGCAATTTTTTATATTATCATTTATAAAGAAACCGCTGCCAATTCTTTGGCACGTATCTTCCTTCAATCTTATGTATCGCTTTAATATCTAAATTGTTTTTACTTCATATATAATTCTATAAAGTTTGTATGCTTTTTCTTTTGATGGATAAAATTATTTTGAAATAATTATATTACATAATCAATGCGTAACTGAAAATATTGTTTTTAACGATTTAATAAAACAAAAAACAGAAAAAAACTAGCCAAGGTATAGATTAAAATCCATCAAATATAAGCTAAGATCTAAGCGATGCAGTTTTCAGTTATATAGAGTATACAATATACAGGGTGAGAAAACGAAATTTTGAAGCTTAATATCTTTGAAACCATTTGGTTTCATAAACAGCCCAAAGAAAGGGATTAAGGTGCTATACGCTAGGTAAGGACCGCCGACAACGCCTCCTTCTTGGCATAATCGGGGTGTTGCAGGCAGCACACTGTATATCTATATATGTACATCATCGATATAGATATACATAACTTTTGAAAGAGAAAAACAGTTGACGAAGGTTAAAAAGTACATAGAACGTTTCTTGATCTCCAACTTTTATTATTAGAACCACCAAATTGTCTAAACTATCGCCAAAAGCTTTAAAAAAACGAGTTGAATCTCCATCTGATTGCATGCAACTAACTGTATGCAACACCCTGAAACTGCAAAAAGAATCCGGTAGGCAGCGCTCGCGTTTCGCGCCAAGAGGTACTTACCTAGCGTATATAATGCTAACTAAATCCAAAATTATAAATTGATTATTGTCTTTTTACTTCAGTTATCCTGTCACGTAGAAAACAGGGTTTTAGTTCAAATAGTTTATATATATATATATATATATATATGTGTGTGTGTGTGTGTGTGTGTGTGTGTGCGTGTGTGTGTGTGTGTGTGTCTACCATTATATGTCTTATTTTCTTAGAAACTTTATTGAATGTTATTTAACGTAATCTTGGTATTTATTACATTTTGATGATATCGTTTCCTCACCACCTAGCGGTAGATATCTCGGCGCGTTTTTTTTTTGTAAGGAAATGTAATAGTTTTCTTATCTTAACATTTTTATATACTAAGTTGAATTAATTTTTGATTTTCTTTTACATAAAAAGCCTAATCCACTTTATTTTATTTTTATTTAAAATCGTTTCTCAATCATTTCTCATTCGTTAATAATTCCATATTATTTAATGAATTATATTACTATACACCGTACTTTTTATGATACGTGCATGAATAGACCCTTTTTTAAGCATGCAAGAGGAGTAGGAAATTGAGAACTCTTTGACGCATAGCATATTTTCAAACATTTTGAAAATTTTGTAAATTTTGAAAATTTTAAAAAATTTCAAAATTTTTAATTGTCGTAGACTACTTAAAATTAAAGTAGTCTATAGAATAACATTCGATAATCATGATGTTTTAACGAAAAGTTCAAAATTTAGTTTCCGAGATATAATGATAAGGATATATTTCGCGGAACGTATCTAAAATCACCAGTGATCGAAAAATCGCCATGAATATACGCACATGCGTAACTGAAAATCTTATTTTTAACGAATTAATAAAACAAAAACAGCAAAAAATGAGTCTAAGTATAGATTAAAATCCATTAATGGAAACTGAGATCGAAGCGATACAGTTTTCAGTTATATAGAGTATACAGGGTAAGAAAACAAAATTTTGAAGCTTAATATCTTTAAAACTAATTGATATCATAAACAACCCAAAGAAAGAGATAAAGGTGCTATATAATGCTAACTAAATCCAAAATTTGAACTTGATTATTGCCTTTTTACTCCAGTTATCGCGTCACGTAGAAAAACGATTTTTTTCAGTTTTTGATGTTTTTCTCAGGATCTGCCCCATGAAATGACTTAAAATTTAAGTGGTATATAGTTCTAATTACCTTCAATAATCATATATTTTTTTAGAATAATTCGCTATTTAGTTTTTGAGTTATAACGATTTAATAAAATTGCACTGTATGGTGTATAATAAAAGAACGACGAACGATAATATAAATTTTTCACGGTAAAAACATAGGCAATTTTATTCTCTTTCAGGTACATATTAAGCAATTTACTTTTATTAACTTTTCCGATAACTTTGTTGGCAAAAACTGAAATCTCAAAACTAAAAAATCACTATAAAAAAAACGCGTATATAAATAGTAAAAACGGACTTTCGTCCCACTATCTTCTAGCAAAAACAAAGAAAATGAGACTTGGTGGGTCCACCAAGTAGATGCTGAGAAACAGGCGTATACATACGCACACACACACACACACATACATCCGTACGGACATTTTCTAAAAACACCATTTTTCGACTAAAAATTCATCAAAACACACTTCCCACATGTTTTTACACAAACTCCAAAAATTACTATTACAAGTCTTCCTTAGGAAGGAAGCAAAAAAAAAAATACAATTAAGAACAGCTTTATTATTGTAGCAAAAAGTTTGATAAATCTTTGGACAACATTTAATATATCTTTCAGGTAATTTATTATGTGAGACAATAATTCAAAATAACTATATTATCAAGTTCTTCATTAGTTACATCTAATTTAATTTAGGTATATTGGGCACTAACCATCAAAGCAAAAAAGCTCTTTGATGAATGGAACAAACTGATTCGTAGAAAATAAAAAAATATATATATATATATATAAATACAGCACCATTGATGGTTCCAAAATGAATATAATCAATCGTTCGGCGTTTCAAACATATTATATTCCGCATTCTCTCGCATTTTTCAGTAAATAGTAGTACAAATTCTCTTCTTGCCCGCATTTTTCGTCCAAAATTTACAAAAATGATCAATTTTGAACGGGTAAAATTTTGTCTTGGGTTAGCTGTGGATCGGAACTTATATAATAGGTTATAGTGTATCGAAAAAAACACTTGTGATGACCTAAGAAAAGTTTTATATAGCTTTAATAGCAAAAATCGAAAAAAGAACGGAAATACTGAAAAAAAAAAACGAAAAATAACGATTTTCTTTCGGAGGTAGAGACCTTTAAAATTCATCGCACAGTGCCCTCCTTGCAGTTACTTTATTTTTTTTTTATGTATTTAAGTTTTTCAAGGGGTTAAAAATTTAAAACTCAAAAGTCGAGAAATTTTAATTGAACCACCCCAATGTGCAACTTTAATTGTTTATAACTATTTTTTAGGCCCCAAACTTTAACCATATTTTTTTTATGGTAAAATCTACCTTCGCAACAAATTTCATCAAATTCTGTATGAACCGTGGATCGTCTACCGGTAGAACTCCCATAAGTCCGTTTTGAAGCAAACTTTTACATATCTTCAAATCAAATTTCACAGACTTAAAATGTTAAGGATAGTAAGATGTTCTATGCATTAAGTACGTGCATTGTCGTTTTTTGTAGCTCATTTTTTTTATCTCGCGTATAAAGTAAATTAAAGTAAATAAAGTAAATATTTCAAAAATATAAAAAGTAGACTTACGTCTTTGCGCATGATAATCGCAGAACTATATTACATAACTTGTTATAGAAAAAATAAAAATATTCATATATCTCTATAATTAATAAGGAGCTGTGAGATCGCGCTACAAGGATTGCAATATCACTGCGATAGAGGACAAAATTGGAGCATGGTTGGCCCTGGCTGGCA
This sequence comes from Pteromalus puparum, assembly GCA_012977825.3. Classification (NCBI taxonomy): domain Eukaryota; kingdom Metazoa; phylum Arthropoda; class Insecta; order Hymenoptera; family Pteromalidae; genus Pteromalus; species Pteromalus puparum. Next base: position 31,756,323 of record CM053169.1, on the reverse strand, counting down.
CTAAAAAGTAAATTATATTCTTATTTACCAATTTTTATATTATCGCGTTTCATGGAAAGTTGAATTTAAAGTTAGTTCGCTAGAAAAATCTATCTTTACCCCTTAATTGCACAATGTACTATTTTGTAACGCATGCATCTTTTTTTCTCTCTGTATTGCACGCCAAATATTTACTATTACATGCATGAAAGAGCCTTATTGTGTATAATAATAATCATTGGTCAAATGATCGCGTATTTGGGGACGTGTACAAGGTAGTTCAAATTAAAAATTATATTTTCCTATATTCTTACCTGTAAAATAGGCCCTAAATTATTATTAAGAGACCATTTTATGTTTATGTTGCAAAAACATATATTTATATAATCATCTAATAGCTTTTTTATTGGTTGCAGGAATCCAAGTACTTAAGAAGCTGGTACTAGTAAGGATAATGGCAAAGATACCAAAATCTATAAATTTATGTTCACTTTTTTATTATAAGATAACCTTCTAAATGTGATTAAAGTTAAATAAAGGTGCTTTAATATTATTCAAATTTATGTTTATTAGTTATTCAGTTCACACCTTAATTCACACCAAATTAATTAATAATTGATTTCTCGTGCGGTAAGATGTCTAATAAAGGTAAGACGTCACGAAAAATTAATGTGTATTCTTCAATAACTCAAGCATATTTAATATAGGTTATATTAATAGCAAATCGAGCTTTTGATAGATACACAGCTGCTCTATGATAAATATTCTTCGTTAAAAAGTTAAGTAGTATGTTATATTAATCAACTGCTTTGAAACAGTTTGAACTATGTATGGCTTCCTCTTACAAGACGACATCCCCTATAGCACCTGATATTTTGGCAATATTGCCTCCACATTTCATTGCAAGACTAGCTAGATTCGGCAATATTGCCAGAGCTTAGAATAACATTGCTGCAACCATTAAGCAATGTTGCCACGCACCAAAATGTCCGGTTTTTCATTGCAAGGTTGGTTGTCTCCTACACAGGTCCCAATATTTTGGGAATATTGCCTGAAGATTGCATTCCTAGTTGTCGCAATATTGCACGAATCCTCATTAATATTGTGCAACTATTTTGGGAACATTGCTACTAGATTGTACAATATTTAAATTATATTGCGATAACTTTAAATTATTTCCGTATTAGTATAACAATTTTTATAATGATGCGAAAATAATTTAAGGTTATCGCAATATTAATTAAGTATTGTACAATGTAGTAGCAATGTTCCTTGAATAGTTGAAGCAACATTAATAAGGTTCCGTGCAATATTGCAAAATCTGGTAATGGAATCTTTAGGCAATGTTCCCAAAATATTGGGACCTATGTGGGAGATAACCAACTTTGCAATGAAAAAGCGGACATTTTGGTGCGTGGCAACATTGCCTTATGGTTGCAGCAATGTTGTTCTAAGCTCTGGCAATATTGCCGAATCTAGCTAGTCTTGCAATGCACTGTTGAGGCAATGTTGCCAAAATATCGGGTGCTATAGGGGGTTCAATGTATTTGAGTGATTAATATATCTTCCCCTATAGCACCCGATAATTTGGCAACATTGCCTCAACATTGCATTGCAAGACTGGCTAGATTCGGCAATATTGCTGGCGCGTAGAACAACATTGCTGCAACCATTAGGCAATGTTGTCACGCACCAAAATGTCCTCTTTTTCATTGCGAGGCTGGTTATCTCCCACAGAGATCCCAATATTTTGGGAACATTGCCTGAAGATTGCATTGCTAGTTGTCGCAATATTGCACGAATCCTCATTAATATTGTGCAACTATTTTGGGAACATTGCTACTAGATTGTACAATATTTAAATTATATCGCGATAACTTTAAATTATTTTCGCATCATTATAAAAATTGTTATAATGATGCGAAAATATTTTAAGGTTAGCGCAATATTAGTTAAATATTACACAATCTAGTAGCAATGTTTCTTAAATAGTTGCAGGAATATTAATAAGGCTTCATGCAATATTTCACAATCTGGTAACGCAATCTTTAGGCAATGTTCCCAAAATATTGGGATTTCTGTGGGAGATAACCAGCCTCGCAATGAAAAAGCGGACATTTTGGTGCGTGACAACATTGCCTAATGGTTGCAGCAATGTTGCTCTACGCGCTAGCAATATTGCCGAATCTAGCCAGTCTTGCAATGCAATGTTGAGGCAATGTTGCCAAATTATCGGGTGCTATAGGGGTTACTTAGAATTTTTTGGGATCTATTCTTATTTTGACACGAAAAACCAAATGCGTATATTTAAACCCAAATGTAATAAATAATACAGAAAATATCGTGAAAATATTGCTACATTATTAATGTGTAGCATATGATAAATAAAAAATATTTTTATTGCGAAATATTTATAAATATTCTAACAGGGTCAGACCACCAGAGAGCGACGAAAATCACAAAAGGAGCCGAGACCGAGATTCGATCCGGCGTCCCCGAGATCTCTAAGCGCGCATGCTATCCAAATGCCAATGCCGCCTATTTTGTCGCTCTATACATACGTTACAAAAAAATCTTGTTACAGTATTGCTGCAATATTGTTTCCTGGACCAATGACGCATATAACATTCAATCTCTAGGCAATATTGTCCGAATGTTGTATTTCCAGATACGTCACATTCAATTAAGAATATACAAGCTTGGTAGTATTGCTGCAATATTGTATTTTGGCCCCACGACTCGTACATCATTAAATCTTCAAGTAATATTGCTCGAATATTGCATTTCCAGATTTTTCACACTCAAAAAAGAATATACAACCTTGGTAGGGTATTGCTGCAATATTGTTTTTTGGCCCCACGACTCATGCAGCATTAAATCTTCAAGCAATATAGCTCGAATGTTGTATCACCAGATACGTCACATTCAAAAAAGAATATACAATCTTGGTAAAATATTGCTGCAATATTGTTATCTGGCCCGAAAAAATTTCGCCGAAAAAACGAGACAATGTAAAAACGGACATTTTGGTACTAATGAATATTGCTTGAAAATTTATAACGGTTATGCAATCGTTCTACAATATTATCGAATCTGGTGAATCTGGAAATACAACATTCGGGCAATATTGCTGAAAGATCGGGGGCTATATGAGCCATTGCAAGTTATCGCCTGGTCTGGGCCAACCCGTCTACAGCACCCAATATCCTTAGAACGTTGTCTCAAGGTTGCATAACTAAATTCCGCAAAATTGCGCAATAGCATAATAATCTTGATCCGACTATTGGACAACATTACTACCAGAATAAACAATATTCTATAAGCATTTAAACATTTTCGCATTAGTATAAAATTTTTCTTTATAAATGCAAAATTATTTTAGATATTATTACAATATTTATCAAATATTGTACTATATAGTGAGAATGTTGTCTAATAGTCTCAGTAACATTATAATGCCCCTATGCAATATTGCCGAATTTTGTATTGCAACCTTGTAACAATATTCTGACGATATTGCTCCAGAAGCTTAGCAAGGATTTACAATTTTTGAACAATATTATTGAAACCCGCGAATCTGTGAACGCAACATTCGAGCAATATTGCTGAAAGATTGGGGTCTATAGTTGCATTACACATAAGCGGTAGATGCGGAAGAAAACGTTTGACAAAGACAGTTTTACCACAGCCCGTGGGGCAGCTAACAGTGCAAGTGAAAGGATGCTTAAAACGCGTATCCATTTTTGACACACTCACACTAGCCAAAATCACTGCTGGTTACAACCGGACCGGCGGGCGGTGGCGGCGCAACGCGGTACACGTAAAAATAAGCTTATTTTACGTTTGCTGAAACATCAGCTAATTACCGCTATTCAAGCTAATACACGCGTCCTGTAAGTTAAGTAATGCTGCGAGTGAGCTGAGTTACGCGCGAAAAATAAGCTGATTTTGTTCACAAGCAGCGTTCTTTCTCGTCGATGACAGAAGCTATACTAAGTGTTATTAATGTATGTAGGGAATCTTATATATTAGGAATAGGTAAAGATATATTTTCTTTTTCTTTTTTTATTAAAACTCAAAACATAATATTATTGTACAAAAGTTAAATATTTTTAAAGCCAAAAGGTAGAGACATTCGTGAGGTGAGATATCGTTGTTTTTTCAATACAATACAGCAAGTTTTCGATTCGTTACACGTTACAACTTCGTGCATTTTAGTTTGTCTGATGGCCTTAAATTTTAATCGTATTTTATTATATTCATCGTTAATTTTTTCAGATTCTTGATCGATTATCGGTTGCAAAGGCGTCATTGACTAAATTCTTAATACTATCGAAATTTATTTTTATACCATTTGAAACATTCAATGAAATACCTTTCACTTCACAACATTCAATTTTAACATTTTCATTAGGCGTTACAGCTGTATAGGCCGCTAGCCTCTTGTTTGATTTTTAAAAATGTATTTACATATTCGGCAAAAAGCCTACCGGTACCGTTAACTTGATTATACTGTGTTACCTCATAGTGCCAAACTATGGAAAATTTTCGTAACACCATAACCGAGTTCTACAGCTTTACGCAACTCATTGACAACCCAAGTACCCGTGAATTCCCGCATTTTACGGTCCTCGTGATCGCAACCCAACTGCTGCATTTCTTCACAACAAGTAGTATCACAACAACTTCACATACGTGCATGTTAATTGGTAAAAGAGGAATGTGTAAATTAAGTGGTGGTAAAATGCTACATTTAACTAAACACTCGATATTATTTAGATTGTCGTTTTCCCCATGTGTTAATTCCTCGCACTCTCCGTCAATTAAAATTCGCGGATGTCCTACGGGAAACTTTCCTCTCTTGTATAAATATTGTACGGATAAAGAGAGCATATATCCGTATATTGAATTTTTTCATTAGCACCGATCGTATATTCAGTAACTATATTCTCAGTTCTACCTCCAAAAAAAGCATCGCGAGGGTTCAACATTACCCGACTCATAAGTGGATGATGCGTTACATAATCGGACGATGCGTTACATAATCATTGATTTTGCGATTTTCGGATTTTATTCGATCAAAAATACATTCCCACATCTCTGGAACCTCGTATCCTAAAGATTTAATTTTTTCTATTTTTCGACAAGTATTTTCATAGGCTTTATCTATAGTTTTTCCATAAGCCATTGCTTTATCCCTTTTTCTATTAAAACAAATTGGACAACCGTGCGTGTAACACCCTTAGTATTCAAAGACAACAACTTTATTATTATTATCATCATTAGCGTTTTCAGGCGGTAAAAATTCATCCACTCGAAAGCCTCAGGTTCCGTTCCTACCATTCAGGTAACATAAATTCACGCGCTCTCCCGGCGTGCACGATTTCTCGACCAATCTCGCGTTCACACTGTACTAACCATTGTAATGATTTTTGCGAGTGCTTATCAGCACGACGATATCCGGCGGTAGAAATAATACCTATAGTCTTTTCGCGTAAGAAATGTTTTCTGTATACAACAGAGCATGCTGAAGCTACAGTCGTAGTATGTGTAAACGGACAAGAGTAGGTAAGCTATGATGATACTGCGGCATGATGATACTACTTCATGATGATACTGCGGCATGATGATACTACTTCATGATGATGCTGCGGCATGATGATACTACTTCATGATGATACTACTTTATGATGATACTACTTCATGATGATACTACTTCATGATGAAGAAGAGCAGCAACAGAGAGAACCTGCGGAGCCATATCATTTCCATTATGTATGGATTAAAAATCTTTCTCGGCTGTTATTGAGACAAGTAGGCAAGTAGTCGAATAAAATGCATCTATGTGATCGTTGCCTACATTATTTCCACACCGAAGAGAAATTGGCTGCTCATACTATCGATTGCATGAAACTGAATNGATCGTTGCCTACATTATTTCCACACCGAAGAGAAATTAGCTGCTCACACTATCGATTGCATGAAACTGAATGAGTACAAAGTAGTGCTCCCAAAGGCAAGGGACAGTGTGCTGCAGTTCAAGAACTTTGTGCATATAAATAGAGTACCGTTCGTTATATACGCTGATTTTGAGTGTTTGTTGGAGCCAGTGGATGATTATAAGTGTACATATCAACAGCACAAACCTTACAGTGTGGGATACTTTGTCAAATGCAGCTACAACGACGCTCTATCTGTGTACAAGTCATACAAAGTACTGAGGAAGACACACCTGCTAAATGGTTCGTCAACAGTCTCCACACTCTCGCTTTGGATTTACGAAATATGTATGAAAATCCAGTAGCAATAAGAGATTTAACGGATCAGCAAAAATTAGAATTTAGCAGGGCTCGTAAATGCCACATATGCGACAAACCTTTTAATCAAAAAGATGCAAAGGTTCGAGATCATTGTCATCTCACAGGAGAGTAAGTAATTTTCTTCTCTCTACATTTGTGAATATAGAGATATAACTAAATATTTTTCTTGTTTTGCAGATACCGAGGTCCTGCGCACAATTCATGCAACCTAAACTATCAGGATTCCAGGACCATTCCAGTGGTTTTTCATAATCTCAGTGGATACGACACCCATCTATTCATTAGAGAGATTGCAACGTGTTTCCCTGGGCGTGTATATCTGCTGCCTCAAACTAAAGAGAGATACATATCTTTTACAAAGTTTGTTGAAGGCACAGATATAAATCTCCGTTTTATAGACTCCTTCCGGTTCATGCCATCGTCCTTAGACAAGTTATCGTCATACTTGACGGAACTAGACATGTTGGAACGAGTGTTCATAAAGATGGTTTTACTCCAGAGCAGATTACATTGCTGAAAAGGAAAGGAGTCTTTCCATATGACAACGTTTCTTCTCTCGCTAAGCTCGATGAAGTAAATCTTCTGACGAAAGAAGATTTCTTCAGCAGTTTATACGATGCTCACATCTCCGATGAAGATTACGAGCACGCTAAGCGAGTCTGGCAGGATCTTAACATACGACTCTAGGACAATACTCTGATTTATATCTCAAGACTGATGTCATACTTCTAGCTGAAGTCTTTGAGAATTTTAGAAGTAATTGTCTGCAAGGGTATGGGCTAGATCCAGCTCATTATTACACAACGCCAGGTTTTTCATGGGACGCTCTACTGAAATATACACAGGTAAATGTAACTAAAATAATCTTAAGACTATGAAAATGCGCAAAAATACTTATATTATTCAATTATTTCTAGGTGCGTTTGGATCTCTTGACGGACATCGACATGCTCATATTTGTCGAGCGTGGCATACGCGGAGGAATCAGCCAGTGCTGTAACCGATACGCGAAGACCAATAATCCATACATGAATGAAGGTTACGATGCTAATGCCAATGAGAAGTACCTTGTGTATTATGACGCTAACAACTTGTACGGCTGGGCGATGACCGAGGCGTTACCCTACGGAAAATTCAAGTGGGTAACTGATCTCGAGACACCTAACTTCTTCGACGTTCCCGCTGACGGCCCAAAAGGATATATTCTCGAAGTGGATCTCGAGTATCCAATAACGCTTCATGGAGCTCATCGAGATATGCCCTTCTGTGCCGAACACATGTGTCTACCAGGTTCAAAACAAAAGAAACTGATGACCACGCTCCATGACAAGAAGAATTATGTGATTCATTACAGAGCATTAAAACAAGCTCTTGCACACGGGCTTCGTCTGAAGAAAATTCACCGCGCTCTAGAGTTCGAGCAAAGTAAATGGTTAAAGCAATATATTGACTTAAACAGTGACATGCGAAAGAACGCTAAAAATGAGTTTGAAAAAATGCTTTTCAAACTATTTAACAACGCTGTTTATGGAAAAACTATGGAAAATGAGAGGAAGCACGTTGAAATAAAGTTGGTAACAAAGTGGGAAGGAAGATACAGTGCTGAAGCTCTCATAGCGAAACCAACTTTCCATAATTGCATCATCTTTGACGAAGATCTTGTGGCAGTGCAGATGTTTCGTGCTGAAGTTTGCATTAAGAAGCCGATATATATCGGACTGAGCGTTTTGGACTTGTCCAAGACACTGATATATCGGTTTCATTATGACTACATGCTCGAACGTGCTGGTGGCAACTGCAAGCTTCTGTACACCGACACAGACAGCTTAGTTTATGAAATGTCAAATCTGAACGTATACGAAATGATGCGTAGAGACATACATGAGTTTGACACTTCGGACTATGCTGAGAATAATCAGTTTGACATGCCTCGCGCGAACAAAAAGATAGTTGGTCTGATGAAGGACGAGTGCAAGGGCGCATTTTGCTAGAGTTTGTTGAGTTGAGAGGGAGAAGAAGTCGCGGTTGAATTGGCTAGAGAACCAATCGCAGTCGAGCCGCTTCTTACATTCGGAGAGGAGGAAGAAGATCTGTTCGCGGCAGGGCTATATGAGTGGGAGCCTTGGAGCCAGGAGCTTATAAAGTCTGCTGACGAGCCACAAAGAAGATCTACCTCCGCTGATTAATCTCCACCGACGAAGAAGAGGAAGTGCAACGTCGATCCCCAGCTCACTTAAAGAAACAGCTTGTCAACGTAAGTAGCATACAAGCCATATTTATATTCTTGTACACTCTAGAATAATTATTAAGATTTGTTAACTTTGCTTGTTATAGATGGATATCGAAAACCTGAACCGCATCGCTAAAGGAGGATTTCTCCCCACAAAGAAGCTGACCGAGCTGCAGAAAGATCAAACCTACATGGTAACGGTCTTGAAGGAGGTCAAGACGAAGTACGGGCCCAAAATCGTCGCAGAGTTGGACAGAGAGTTCGACGTTTTCCTCCCGAAGAAGGTCACCGACACGTTCCTAGCCAACGAAACCTTCTTCGAAAACCTGCAGGCTAAAGCTAACAAGTTGGAACTTTTTATAATATACCGTGGAGGCTTCATTGTCAAGTTCGTCGGCCAATAGTGTGTGTGTTAACTAGTCTGAGCTTGCATGAACCAGTCTTGAGCTTGCATGGACCAGTCTTAAGCTCACATGAGCTTGCATGAACTGAAATTGTGAAGTGTGTGCACGTTTCAAGTAGTTATAAGTTAATACGTAAGACAAAGACGAGTTAGTTCTAGTTTTAAGCATGTCATTTTGTACAACAAAGTGTGCGCGTGCGTGTGCGTGCGTGTGCGTGTGCGTGCGCGCGTGTGTATGCATGTTTGCGTTCCTATATAATAAATTTATAATAAATGTGTGTATAATGCGCACGACAGCTGTAAATATTAGTCAATAAATAATTCTATTTCGTTCAATTAAAAAATTTATTCTTTTTTTTTTATTTCAAAACCACATTAATACATATTATTATACATTATCAGTTTTATTGATCCAGCTATTGTGAGTGTTATCAAAACCCAGCCATTTTACAAATACTTGATTTCCTTTTCTCTTTAAGACTTTTGCACCAGGTATACATCAGGATATTTACCTTTCAATATTTCTTGCTCGTAGAAGCATCCAGAGATTGGTTGATCTTTATAGTCCTTTAGATGATACGTCGTTGGTTTACTGGTAGCTACCTTGGTGATCGTGAAAATCTCGGTTGACCAGTTTGGCGTATATCCCTTTTCAAATACTTGTTTCGCTTTGCTTATTCGTACTTTATCACCGACCTTGAATTTTGGCTTCTTCACGGGTACACGCTTGGGTGCGAAACGTTTTAACATAACGGCTTCATTGGCACGTGTTACATCTTTAACGACTTTCTCAAAATTATCCTTTCCAAATTTCAATAAGTTGTATTTACGCTTTACAGCGTTTCGTGCTTTGACCAACTGATGAAGTACGTTTTTCTCGTGATGAAAATCAGACATGTTAGCACTTTCACATTCAATGTCAGACTAAGTATACTGTACTAAGCCCGAGCTATATTTATAGCAAACTGATCGAACCCCTTTCGATATCTTCCTGCATTGATTGGACTATCTTTGTCAATCATGAGAAATCCATGATTTACGTCCGACCAACATTGTGAGCATAAATCCTTGAAGCGTGCATACGTCATGTCGGAATTTACGTGATCGTCGTATAAGTGCTTTAAATTTACATCATCTTGTCGAAATACTACCAACAAATTGACATTATCTCGCACAAGATGTTTAGGCACTTGTGCATACGACTGACAAAGGTAGAAACAGTCAACTTTTTTATGTCTACCCATGCAAAAGAATGCTTTGACGTTATTCTGCTTTTCACAAGCTATATCATCGAATATCATAATTGAATTGGGAAGTGCACTATCTGGTGCTATAACTTTCTCGTGTTCACTGAACGGAAAATACTTTATACCTTTGAGAGGCTCCAATATCTGTTTTAAAAACTTATACTTTGGCTGATTGAGCGACTTGGAGTATACGTATACATTTTCAAACCGAACACCGTTTAGATTCGTTATGAGCGCCAGCAAGCTGTTAGTCTTGCCGCAATTCGACGGTCCGCAAAACACCGACGAAGCTAGAACCGTAACTGATAAAATTTTAGCTGATAAATCTTCACGAAGAGCTTCATCGAAAGACTCGAGTATTGGTGAAAAAATAGCAGCTTTCACTGTTTCAAAAGCCATGAAGTTAAAGACTAAACTTGGAATGGGCGCGAAGAGAAGAACTTAGAAAATCTTACGATTGAATAAAATCGTAAAAGCTGCTGCTAAATCTACGATACAAAGCAATAACGCTTGCAAAGCCATTCTTTCTGCATTGAAAGGAGCTCGCGGTGCAGTTAACAAAGCAGGTGGCAAGCATAAGGTGCTGGTTCCACGCGTTTTACCTATACCGTCTAAGGTAGGTGGTTTCTTGCCATTCCTCATACCTCTTTTCGCTGGGTTGAGCGCTGCCGGCGCAATGGCCGGAGGAGCTGCAGGTATCGCGAAAGCGGTCAATGACGCCAAAGCAGCCAATAGAAAGATGGAAGAGTTGAGTATCGGTAAAGGACTTTATCTGAAACCTCACAAAACGGGAATGGGTCTTCGCATAGCACATGGCAAGACATTGAGACAAAAAAACATCGTTGAAAGTAAGATTACCACAAAGACCGCTCACTGACTCCGATATCGTAAAGTATGCCAAAATTTTAAAAATACCGCATTTTCGCGGCGTTTTCATGAGAAACGATTTGCCTCCCGGCGGTCCACGTTACAACGAATCAGCGGTCGTGAACTTAGATGATGCCAGTGGTCCTGGATCGCACTGGGTGGCATACCGTAAACGAGGAAAATCTGTCGTTTATTTTGATAGTTTTAGCAATCTTCAACCACCTACAGACTTGATGCTATATTTGAACGTTAACGGAGTCAAGTACACCGAAAGATATCAAGACTATAATTCATTCAACTGTGGTCATCTCTGTCTCAAATTTTTTAGCAACAAACTCGTTCAGTATAATCCCGTTAGCGGTGACATCAAGACGCTCATATAAGATGCAGTACGCAGTGGACATGCAGGGCTTTAAGAAACCTGGGAAGGACTTCGTCTTGTGAGTTAGCTATTCGTGGAGCTGGCTATACTACGTCTCAAAGAAGACGCTGAGCCCCTTGTACTTTTATTCAAAGAAACATTTCCTTGGTGCAAGTTATCTGAGAAGTACAAGCGTGAAAATTTATGGCTTGAACTTTATCATCACGGATTAAGCTGGAAGTCTGGTAATCACGAGTATACCGAAATAGGAAACCTTCTTCGAGCACTCGAAGACGCCAGCAAGATTTTCGTCATTGGTGATTTAAATAAAAAGTGGCTCGAACGTTTTAACTTTAAAATTACCGATATCACGGAAAGCGGCTACCCATATATTGATCATCCAAAATTAATCACCAAATGCACTAATCATAATGGAGCACACAAAGCCACCTGCGCACTTCAAAACGTCAGACTTATGAGGCAGTTTTACTTCACCTGCTTATACATAGAGTGGGAAGACATCTCCTCCGACGAAGCAAAAATACACGTATCATTGCGCATTCGAGTCATTTGATCAAGATGGGTTCAAACCAAAGCAGCTCCGGCTACACGCAGCTCCCAAAAGACAATAAAACGAAAAAGGATTCCTCGTCCTCGTCTTCTAAATGGAAAGAATATTCGCAAAAATATTCGATGAATACGAATTCTCAACCTGAAAAAAATGGCTACAAAAGATTCAAGTAGCACGCTTCAAACACAAGGTCACAATGGATGATAAGTAGCTCAAAAAATCTCGAGTTCCAATCTTGGCGACTCCAATTTTTTTTTTTACTCACGTAAAATAGTCAAAAAGTTGTTTATAATTAAAAAAACCATTTGAAATTCACATGTAGTAGATAAGCTTATAGGGATGATTCGACTTTTACATCAAAACAAGTTTCAATGGGTAAGTCTGCAAGACCAGTCTGCGACTGGTGACCGAAAGGTTTCCGGTTCGAATCCCCGTAAACATAATTTTTTTTCTGCAGTGAATTAGAACGGAAAGAGAATTTTAAAAGCAAGTGAAGTAGAATCAACTTGAATTAGTATCATTATGAAGTAGTATCATCATGAAGTAGTATCATCATGAAGTAGTATCATCATGAAGTAGTATCATCTGAAGTAGTATCATCATGAAGTAGTATCATCATGAAGTAGTATCATCATGAAGAAGTATCATCATGAAGTAGTATCATCATGAAGTAGTATCATCATGCCGCAGTATCATCATAGCTTATCTACTGACAAGTATTACCACATTTAACAAAAAATTTACGAAATGCCATACATAAAAGTCTTAGAATTTCTACATCCATGGCAATATTCGACTATTTCTCGTTTGAAATCAAATTCATAAGTATCGCGATTCTCCTCATACCAAGTAAAATATGTTTCTCGCTCCGCTGCGGACATCGAATTAGGCGCATAGAAAGCTGGGCCAATATCATTTTGATTATCTAGTGTATTAAATAGATGCGAATAATAACCTTTTTTACTAGTTGGAGGTAGAGCAAAAGCTTGAGGAAGAGCGCTCAACTGCATATGAAAATAGTTTAAGTTGTCAATAAATTTCGTTCGTCCGCATTATAGCATAATTATATATTGGCCGTTCAAAATTACATTAGGTACTACTTTTGTATTTTCAACGATTTCTCGCAAAATAAATTGCGTCTCGAATCCGCGCGAATTGTAAGCAATGCAGATAATTTGACCAAACGATGTTTTTTCGCGAACAGTCAATCCCACCAATTCTCTCACAGGTTCGTCTCGAAATATATATTCACGTACCCCACACGCATAACAAAGTACATTCATATTTTGCTCTAACATACAATCATCACAAACCTGCTGCACGATATACAGATTTAGAACATGAATTTTTATAGAATCATGATCTCGGTAAGGGGAATCTTGCCCAGTCTCAAAATAATAGAAACTGAATGAGTTTTTTTTTCTTAGGAGTTTTTTTAATAACCAGCGTTAATTTCACGCCCGATTGGTTGAATGTAACATAACTGATTTACGTTATGCTTTTTGTGACATAAATTACACCAATTAATACCACATTCATGCTTCGATTTATGAAGATTAATCCGTTTACAATACTTTGTTCATACCTTTACAACGGCACATACTTTTTTGTTTTTCTTTTTATACAATCCGACATTTTTATGATTCTCAAAACATAGCTGGCCTATAAAAAAATTCGGTTACAATCATTGCATTTTATTAAATCTACGTCGGAATTGCATGGTGGTGCACAAAAACACATAGAGCACTTTGCTGTGCACCTGTGTTCATCTACGTAACGGTAACTTCTGTTACAATGCTCGCAGAAAAATCTGTGACCCGCTGCACCGATCAAGTTTAATATCGTATCGAAATGTCTTGAGCGAGCATCGTATAAAAGATATATCATATAAATCGGCATTTAACATTCGCCTACCGTCATAAAAAGGCGGTTCACCGTTTCCGAAAGAACAACTACCATAAATTATGATTGCAATATTTCGCTCCACGGTGAGCCTAAACCACATTTAAATGACACTGAATGCTACTCTCACAAAACTTTCAGATTATTATTTGAAAACAAAATAATAGCAGGAAAACGTAAAATTCAAAAAATCCGCTTAGCCCTTTTTTTAATCGCTAAAATGCCGTTTTTTGTCCGAAATAAGACAGAAAGAAAAATTAACACTTGGCTTCAAGTCATAGCTTGTCTAAGTTGGTATTTCAAGCGATTTTTGCATTATTTGCCTATTTTCAATGATTTGTAGCTCATAATGGATGCATTTTTAACTAAAACTACCCTAATACTTGCTTTTCTTAAATTTTCTGAATTTTTCAATAAAAATCTTTTTTAAGTTATATGTACATGTTTAGGCTACCAATTGTATTTTAAACCTTAAAATGTAAAAATCTGAGGATCCGATCCAGACTCCAAATACTTTTGTACGATAAAAAGATACATTTTTATAGTGCAAAAGTACCTGTTCAAAAGCCAGAATGGCAGAGGCCTTTGATTTTTTTGTTATCATGGTACAATAGTAATGAAAAACCCTCAGAAATGATTTTTATAACTAATAATAATAGCTGTGACAAAGGACGTATCCATCCAGATCATTCATAAAAATATCACAGTGGTAGGTTAGGTTGGTAAAAAAGAATCTGACGTCCTTTGATTCACCATAAACAAAGCTATCTGCTCTTAAAATCTTAAACGATTTTGTTGAGCAGTTCTCAAGTGAAGAGCTGAAATGTAAAAACCGATTTTTCTCAAAAGTCAGGACGATCTGCTCCTCCAAGAACTAGCAGAAAAATGCTGATAAGATGAAAATCATCGTAATCCAATTCCTGCGCGATGTTGCTCCTGCGACAGCTTGAGTAAGATAACGCAAAATACTTTGATTCACTTTTCTTTTTGAAATTATTATTTTCGTTGCCACACATTTCTCCATAGCAACTCGTACGCTACTCGTCAATATTCCTTTTATGTTATTGTCATGCCGCGTGGAGTAGCGAGTTTGAGAGTTTTGGTTTTATATTTATTCGTCACTTATGCTCACCTTCTTACGATTTCTACATATACATATCTTTAACATTAAACGATCGATTCTGCAACTTCGCTAATTTAGAGATTTTGATCGGATATTTCTGATTATTATGTATCTTTTGCATAAAAAAATTTTGCAAAATGATTAAACTCGAAAATATTTAAAATAGCATTCGCATACTGTATTTTGAAACATTATTTTGTTTATTGAATCAATAAATTTCGTTGGAGGAAGCTACGTGTTTTTTATTTTATGTATAAGTATATTTTATGTACACACACACACACACACACCCGTGCGGGGAGCCTGTAACCCCGTATGTGGCGCGTCCCCTGGGTGGCGGATAGGGGAATGCCCATCGGAACGTGGAGGCCTCCTCAACGTGTCGAGGAATAGAGCAAAAATCAAATATGCTTCGTGGACCAACAGGCCGTCGTGTTTGCCGTACGGTGCGACCCGTGGAGATGCCAAAAGGAGATCCTGGATAGGGAGGCGATCCGAGGTTGCGCTCCGAAGTGACCTGAACTATCTTTGGCTTCTGCTGACGGCAAGATGGGAGGCCGGTTACCTAGCTAGTACCGGTCAATCGGCTTGAGCAAGTGAAGGGCTCGAGAGAGCAGAGGTGGGCTAGTGCGACAGCCCGTGCTATATCCTGGTATGATGTACCCAGTCTGGCACCGCCTTCGGTAAGGTACCGGGGCCATGTCAGCTGCCTCCATAGACGGAGGATCCAGGTGGTCGGTCACATGCCGGGATGAAGAATACTGTTTGAAACATGTATAGGAAAAACGGACTTGAAGGAGAGACTAAGGAGGATCTGGAAGTGTGCACACTACAGGTGACAAGTTCGCAAGATGGTGGATGCGCGCTCCACAAAAATAGCAGCAACACCAGTATATGCAGCGCCGTAAGTGCTGCTGATTACCGGTTTGAGAAGAATGCAATGGTAGGCAAACAGCAGGTTGCAGGAAATAGCAACATACCAGGTGATGTAGGTGAAGTCAAGAAACTGCCTGAGACCTGGAATAAAATTCAGGCAGCAGCAAATACCGAACAAAAGCTGCTGGACAAGATCGAGGGACACCTTGAAAGTGCATATAAAGTTGTTTTCACCGCACACAACTTCCACAACTGCGTGAAGGAAGACCTGAAGAAGGTGCAGCTGAACATGAAACGCCTTGGTAGCGCAAGAGAAGGGACGAAGAAAATTATTAGACGCCCTTCTTGAAAGTGCCAGAGCTTCGTTTGGGAGGAGAATCTCTCAGACCAAGAACGAACAGCCAGGAGAGTTTGACAAGTGTTGCCAGCGTGAGAAGCACAGGCACAAGTACGTCAAACGGAGACAAAGAAAATTACCACCAGGAAAGGCAGGAAGCAGAGCAGGCTCGAAAGCAAGAAAAGGAGCACACGAACAAGCTGCTAGAAGAAGGAGACGACCTAACATTTCACACACCAAGGGACATGAATCACATTATAGAGCGGCTTAAAACACTTAGAGAAATGGTGATGAAGTTACAGGACTTGCACATGGAAGGAGATATAAAGGAGGACAATTACTGTTACGCCGTAGAAGAGTACGAAGCACAGAATAAGCAAGGAGGGGCGAGCGAAAACAGCTCTTTAAAGATGCGATTCTAGCAGATATGGGGAGCAAGAGACCAAGAGAAAGCCTGACTAACAGCCCAGAAGAGATGAGAGCAGGAAAGCGAGACAGGAGGAGACAACGTCATGAGAAATCGGTGATGCAACGTAAGACCCTCGCCCCGAGAGTATCTCACAATGCACTAGAGCCACTGGCGAAAACCGGGCTCAGGAAAAACAAGCGTTCTGGCGGGATTTTGGTGAAAGTAGGGCAAAACAAGATGTACGCAGAAGTCCTGGGGAAAATCCGAAAGGATGTAAACCCGGACACCACTGGAACGATGGTGCTGGGAGTCAAGCAAACAAGAAGTGGAGATGTCCTCCTGAAATTATGAAGAGAATCTGACGGGACAGCGTTTATTGTGGAAGTCAAAAAAGCAGTGCCTGGTCTAGGACAGGTCAAAAAGGAAGAATGGGAGATCACCCTAGATATAAGGGATATGGACTTGGAAGCTACGGAAGAATAGATGAGAGCAGCGATAGGAGGAGCCCTCAGAAAGCCAGACAATGGCAGGAGGGTTGACCTTACTGGAAATGGCTCTGTCTCGGCTATTCCGCAATTCCCCGTTTAAAGGGATCGCTGCGTTTGCGCTTACAAGCAAACGATTAGCACGAGTTTTTGCAGACCACGTCTTCCGTCTCTAACAGTTTTCCAAACTTCATGCTCCTCGGGCCTAACAGATTTTTTATAGGTTATGAGTGCCTCTCCGACAACAAGTGTTTTAGGTAAGCATAAGTTATCGGTGTTACAGATATAAACAATTGATCTCCTGCTTACTGAATTGATACTTAACTTTTTACCTTGCTCGCCGATCGGTACGTAAACTAAGGTTACAGTTAATATAAAACTTTCATCTATTTCAAAATCGGCATTACTTTGCGATAATCTACTAATTAAACCCCACAGATCATTATAAAGAAAGTTGTTGACTGGACGTAAAGATAAACCGCCCGGATCACGCGCGGAATTAACGCTTCTCACAGAAATACCAATCATGTCGTTTTCATTAGTTAATGAAATTACGTATGCATAAATATCGCGTATTGCTAATTCTAACCAAATGATGGGATTAATATTATGCTCCGGCGGCGGACGTAATTTTAACAAAAGTCGCCTGCCATCCAATCTATACTTGGCTACGTAATGATTCTCATGACCATGTATAATAGAACGCTCACCGGGTGGTAGAATATCGTCATTTTGCTCGACTTCCATTTCTTCGGCATCTCTATGATTCACCTCCTCTTCGTCAGCTGACTCCTCCACCTCCTCATCACTCCTCGCCTCATCCTCTTCACCCGCCTCAGAAAAACCATCATAGCTTGAATCTTCATCGTGACTTTCTCGACCTCCACCAACTTGCATAGATTCATCGCTTTCATCCGCATCATAATCTACAGAATCTACAGTACTATTGCTATATGAAGATGATAATGTAGATAAGGGAAAACTGGATATGGAAGAAGAAGATAAAGCATCAAAGTCGATACATTCCGAAAAATTTTTAAACAAAGTAATTACAAGCTTTTTAAATTAAATTATTCTTCTGGTGGTCCTGAAAAACCCTGACCCAAGCGCTTAAACATTTCAGGTAAATTATCAGTGTTTAACAGTACAGAATTCTCGTCTTTACATATCTTGATGAATCTTTACATACATTGAAAAACCATCGTATTTCTTGTGCTCTTCTAACGTACTTGATACGCATAATATCTTGTTTTAAAGCCTTGGGGTGTTCCTTTCCCCGGATCTCCTCGGAGTCCTTGGCGGGGAAAAGGAAGCGAATTGGCGTTAGCCCCAACGTTCAACAGTTTGGTGGCCCTGAAAAGGGCCGGTTGTGTATTGAGCAGTCTAAGCTTGGCGAGGCTTAAGGGCTCGCTGTGGGGAGCGGTGACGAGACCACTTGAATAGCTCCTTGAGGGAGAGGCGACGGCTCCTCGAGCGGCTACTGTGCTTCTCTGCCGTCGTATGTAGTTGTTCCTTCCTCTCGGCGATCACGGCACGGGCCCGTTGTGCGCGCCGCTGGGCGGCGCTTAGACGTCGAGGGTCCCGGAGCTCCTGCAGGCAGAATAGGTCCTTACTCTCGCAGATGGTGTTGCGGACCGGAGGCACGTGGAGTGGTCGAGGGCAGGTTGGTTTTCTTACGGCGACCTCTCTCTCTGCGTCGAGACGAAGCTGCTCTGCTTCGGATGGTCGCAGCTCAAAAAGCTCCTCCTCGTCCGTCAGCTGAAGCTTAACTGTCCTCGGCGGGTTGCGAGCGCTTCATTTACAGGCGGATCTTCAGCCTCTATCTATCTTTAGCCGCCATAGTCACCCTCCGCCCCTTCATTCGCCTGGAGATACTTCGAAGCTGCTACTGCTTGCGACGCATCATGAGCCCCCACCACTAGATCCAGTGTAGGCCGTAATTCGAGTAACGCTTCTGCCGCTTGCTGACGCGTATTATCAGACTCTTTTTTCGATGCATAAAAGTACGCATGCTCCCCCTTCGCTGCTTCTCTCGTTCCGGCTTCGTTCTCCGCTGCCGCCGCCTGCATCTCTTCTTCGCCTGAATCGTCAGCCCCCTCCACCACCACCATTTCAGCCGGTACAAACTGTACAGCGGGCACAGCATCCTCCTCCTCACTTTCTTCTCCTTCCATCACCTCTTCTTCTTCTCCTTCATCCGATAAATTCTCTAATGCTGTAATGTAAATAAATGTTATGTTAATATACATCGTTTACTATTTATTAATTTGATAAACATTAAATGTATTTAAAAATACTGATGTATACTACAGGTGTTACAAAAACATTGTTGCGGTATATAACAACTGTATATTCCCTGATTTTATAAATATAAATTTGTGCTATGAGACAGTTGTGTATCGAGTGCTATATAATATGACCGATGTAAGAAGCTAATCTCTCTCACAAGGTAGCAGAAGACTTGAAAACAACAGACGACATGAACACTAGCCAGTATGAGTAGCAGACAACACTATCTACACCAGGATCGGATGACACACTCCGCCGTGAATGTGTGTGTGTACGCGTGCGCGCTCGCGTGTGTGTGTATGAATGAAACAGAGTTTGTAGTAACAGCTGACGACGGTATCACCTATGGTACCATTTACATCGTCACTGTATACAAGCACTGTTTGTTTATTTTACTAATGATAAGGCGTCACAGCATAGAGAAATTATAATTAGTAAAAAAATTTACTCACCATTATTTTCTTCGAATGCAGCTATCAGATGCGTTAGCACAATATTCTGCTGCATACAAAATTCTGCTGCGCATCGTACAGCTGAATTACATTTTTTTTTTTTAATAAAACGGTGAAGCTGTGCAATTTTTCGCGGCCCACAGCATTGTAAGAGTCGTGAAAACTCGCGAACTAGTTGACATGCCACCATGCGGTTCACACGTAGACACCAGGATTTTGTACACCTGCGTCTAATGGCACTGCTCGCTTGAAGATTGCCGGCAACACGTAGCAATACACCGGCTCAGGACGACGACCTTACCGAAGGAGCCGATCCGTCGCCAGGAGCGCTGCCACCGACGGAAGTAACCTCGCCTGCACCGGCTCCACCGCCACCGACAGCCGCAGCCACACAAGACCCGCTCCCGCCAGTATCAACGGCCCGGATACCGACGCACCCGCAGATCATTCGGGTACCTCGAGGGGCACGATTGATCGAGTCTCTCGACAACCGAGGACCCAGGAAGACCTTTTCCTACACACATTTGCGGGACCCCCGTCGCTTTGTCGCTGTCAAGAGGAAGTTAGGATTCACGGACCGGAACGACGATTCGCGGCGAGCCTTGCTCTACGTCACCAACGACGCTCCGAAGAGCAGAAGTTCTAGCCGTGTCCACTCCGTGCGGGAGTTGAACCGTCGGCCACGATATCGTGAGCCGACCTGGCCAAAGCGGCTGCCTTAAATTTACGGATAATACAACCGGCCCTTTTCAGGGCCACCAAGTTGTCCAACGTAGGACATTTCCACAAGTCCTCCCCACTTGTTAGGTGGGTATGTAACAGCGCAAGTTGTAAGTTAGTCTGTAAAACGTCGAGCTTTCTGACGGTAAAAAGTACACATCTAGTCAGTAATAGTTTTTAAGAATGTCGAAATGCACGACAAAGTTTGCGCATGTGTGTGCCTGCGTGTGCGTATGTGCGTGGGTATGCGTGTTTTTGGTTGTAAATAATAAGTCAGTAATAAGTATGTATCTGGGAGCGCAGCAATTGTAGATATATAACTCAAATAAATTATTCTGGTCACTTTCAAATTGATTTTTATTATTATTAAAAAAAACCGCTGCCAATTCTTTGGCACGTAGCTTCTTTCAACATTATGTATCGCTTTAATATCTGATTTTGTTTGAATTTATATATAATTCTATAAAGTTTTTGTACTTTTTCGTTTGATAGATAAAATTATTTTGAATTAATCAAGTGGTGCGGTAGCACTACGAAGACGAGTTTGAGAAGCCTGCGGCAACCGCAACACTATTTACTTCTTTATTGGGTGCTCGAATTTTCAATTCAATAATATATTTGAATATATCATATTTGAATGCTTATACTATGATTTCTAATCGATATATTATCAAGAAAGCAGCTTTTTTACAATAAGCGCATACGGCTAGTGTTAAGACCGTGACTTTAGCCGCGCATATTGCTTTCCCATATACTTAAACAGACCAGTAAGATTTGTAATTATCTTTGTCTCTACTTCTTAGCTGGGAGACTATAAAAGAGGTGCTCGCAGACGAATGGATTTATTATCATCCGATCAGTCATGGAAGATAGCTTCACTCTAAGTCTCTTAGGAAACTCATCTGTCTTTGAAGCGCAATATTTTCCTTCGATTGAACTGCCTCAGCATAAGAATTTTGTCTTTGGATTAGTTGAACTTTTAACATTCAACTCTATTCCCAATGTCGACTTTTCAAATAATAAACTTCATTTGAGCAAAAATAATATTATTACAATCCCTACTGGCAGTTATGAGATTGATGCTATCAATAAATTTTTACAAGAAACTTTGAAATCCATAGGAATTGAATTTCCATTGAAAGCTAACCACAATACTCTCAAAAGTGAAATTCACTGCAGTTATCTGATGGATCTCAGACCTTACGATTCAATAGGCCGTCTCCTTGGCTTTGCTCCTCGCATTCTCAAAGAGAACATTCAACACAGCTCTGATTTACCTGTAAAAATATTGACAATCAATGCACTCAGAGTTAAGTACAATATTACTGCAGGTGCTTATATCAATAATAAAAAAGTTCATACAATCCCTGAGTTCTTTCCCAGAGAGCCTCCAGGATATAAAATCTTAGAAGTTCCATCTCATATGATATATCTACCACTCAGTGTCAAGTGCATAGATCATCTACAAATTCGAATTGTAGATTAGGATGGAAATTTAGTGAATTTTCGAGGAGAGGAAATTACTATTAGACTTCACATCAAATCTGTATAATGGGCATCGTTTACAATTCTGGAACATGTCACTATGTCAACGAGTCATCAGTCGTCCGAAGGAACTCAAACCGTTAACACGGAAGAGTATTCAGATTTTGAAAAGGACTAAAAGTTTGTGGAGAAAATTCACGTGTATAATTCTTTGCTGCTTCCAGAAGAATGGACGAAATTCTAAGCATTCAATCAGCTGTCATATTCGATGAGTCTATTGCTCATTATGAGGTACTGATCTGTTACTGTATCTGTACAGAAATAATCTGTTTTTAGACTGAAAACAGACTTGTGAAGCTGTCGATATTTGACGCAGGCCCGGGAGACGCGCGGTACTTGGCCGAGCGGAGAAAGCGGGCGAGAGCGGTCGAGACGCGGCGGGCGATTCGAGAGAGAGCTTCAAGCTGTCGACGAGAGCGGACGTGCGTCGAGTGTGTGGGTTTTTGTGGGTTTTTCGCGGAGGGTCGTGTGTGAAGAGTGAGAGAGCGAGGATAAGCGGGAGCGAGTGACGAGAGTAGAAGCCACCTAGCACCAGTTCCAGAGGAAGCGGGCGAGGGTGTTAGCGATCAGAACGAGAGGACGCGAGAAGGAGAGCTGAGACGAGGAAGGCGAGGAAGAAGACACGGCGAGACGAGATCGAGGCGAGCTGGAGAAGAGGGCTGGAGCAAGAGGGTTCGGCAATGTTGCGAAGTAAGAGATAATAACGAGAGCGACAGAATTTGTAGCGGTGTGCGGGGTGTGAGAGAGGAGATCATTATAAGAGTGCACGTGTGTGTGAGAGAGAGAAAGCGAGAGAGAGAGAGAGAGAGAGTCGTGCGCGATTAGAGTGTGCGGAGAGAGAGCGGATCGTTCGGGAGAAAACGGTGCGAGAAAACGCGGTCAAGAATGAAGAAAGTAGAGAAAAGCGCAAGACTCGGAGCGGTTTCTGAGAAGTTGGGGCCGCATAGTGTTGCTGGGCTGCGCGAGAGGGGAGGGAGATCGGCGTGCACGAGATGCTTGGCGACGAAGCCTTTTCGAGCGCAGCAGCGCAAAATGCTGCATTACCGACCTCGTGGAGTCGAGTTGAGCGAGCGAGATTAAGCGAAATGAGCGTGTGTGAGTGCGAGAGAAATAGAGCGTGCAGTGGAGAGTTAGGAGCAGCGCATTGTCGCGCGGAGACGAGAGAGAATTTGTAGACAGTGAGAGAGAGAGGGAATAATAAAGAGCGGAGGATTTAGAGTGGAAACCGGTATTAATTATTCTGATCAATCCTAACTATCCCGATTTAGGGTAGTCTGACGGGACCTCCTTCGAGATTGCAAGGAGAAATCGGAAACGTTTTTAAAAATAATAGTGTCACGGATTTGGGGCCGAGGAGAGACAAAGCAAGTTCGCTCCTTGTGTTTTAGCCACGTCACATCTGTCCGTATTTCCAAATGTTTAGAAAAACTCACAGTGTGATCAGCATTTCTTTTGATAGAACAATTCATTAATCTTAACACTACGGCGCTACAGATTCGGGTTTTTATCAAACAATTTATTTAAAAAGTTATGTGTAGTAGAAAAATAGTATTTTTAGCTACAACATCCCCTTAATTAGTGGGCTTGCGAAAACCAAGTGGGATTCTAACGATTTTCTGATGTTATGTGTCAATGATTTGATGGTCAAGTCGCGAACCTTTGAAGAACACATCGAGCGTCTCGATAAACTGTACCAACGATTAATTAAACTTAATTTACGTTTAAATTTAATAAAAATTTAGTTCTCTTGTGAAAAAATTTAATTCCTTAGGGATTATATTTTAGCTAAAGGAATCAGGCTGGATCTAGATAGAATTCACACTATTCGTAATTTCAAAAGACCGAAAAATCTGTAAAATTCGCAGTTATTAAATTTTTATATTTTTAGGCACGACCGCGACACGGAAGTGCCTTATAGTTTTGTGTGTGAAAAATGTGTGAGATGCGATATCTCACGCAATTATCGATGGATCGGGCTGAAATTTTAAGAAAAGTCTCCTCTTGCACAAACAAAAAAACTATTTTTTTTATCCCGATCCTCTACGTTGTTTTGAAATGCGGGCACAATTTGTTCGATTTTCACGCATATTTTTGAATAAAAATTTTCTACTTACTCGATTATCTCTGAGAGACTTTGATCAATCAAGACTTTGATCATAACAGTAAGGTGCCATATTAATTTTGGGCTTGATCCTGCACGTATACGCAGAATGCGATCACCTCCAAAAATCGCTAAAAACGGTTTTTTGACTGTAAATCAAATTCTAAGCATTCTACAAAACAAAGTTAAATGGAAAAGTTGTAGATCTTTCAGAAATACAACTTTTTTCCCATTAACATTATATCATGAAAATGCTTATAACTCGAGTTTATAGCCCAAAATCGATTTTTTAGAGCAAAAAAAACCAATTATTTGCCATAAAGCTTTGCGAATTTACGTTTTACATGAAAATGTTAAATGTAAAAGTTGCAGACATTTTTAAAATACAACTTTTTATTGTGGCAAACATTTTTTAAAACATTTTTCGACTTACAACAACTCTCGAAACGATTTTTTAGCTAAAAAAACAACTATTTGCCATGAAGTTTACGAATGTACGTTTTACATAAAAATATTAAATATACAAATCGTAGACATTTACAAAATACAACTTTTTACCGTTAAAAACAATTTTATAAACACATTTTGATATACAACAACTTTAGAAACGATTTTTTAGACACTTAAACGCGCTATATAATTCTTGGCTACGTTTATCAATAAAATTCTTCTGTTTCAAAATAATAATGTCCTCTTCAAAATATAATTTCTTGCTGCAA
This sequence comes from Pteromalus puparum, assembly GCA_012977825.3. Taxonomy (NCBI): domain Eukaryota; kingdom Metazoa; phylum Arthropoda; class Insecta; order Hymenoptera; family Pteromalidae; genus Pteromalus; species Pteromalus puparum. The sequence continues at coordinate 31,731,387 of CM053169.1, read as the reverse complement.
CTGCTTGGCATTATGCTTAGTTTCATTTTGTACCTCAAAAAAAGAATGAAATTAAAACCAAATAAACCTCTGTACTTAAATAATATTTAAAGTAATCCATTTATGATCTGCATCTTATAAACAGTGCATTTGCAAAAATATAAATTACATCAATCACATGAAATTATTCAAATTATATAGAAAATATTTTACCTGAAAGTTACACACTAATAAAGATCCATTATTATCGATAATCAGGCATATGACCGGCATGCCCTTGATCCTACTACTCCTCATCCAGCAGACTATGATTTCTTCAGTTGCAGTATGACTTAAATACTAGAAAACAAAAAGACATCATATTAAAAACTCACATCAACAAATAATTATTCAACTCACTGATCTCACCTGATAAAAAAACTGATCCGTCAATAGTAGTAAACAGTATTGCCGGAGGAGTCTTGATGGAGCTTTAGTTGTATATCTTCAATTGTACTCTGGTGAATGCAGTAGACTATGATGCCAAAAAATGCAGGATTACTCGTACACCTAGACATACAGGGAAATATGATACAAACTTTTTTCACATAGTATATATTTACAAATAGAAAACTAGCAGTATATTGATAAAATCACTGTTAATGTACCCGTAAGCAATAAAAGATATTTATTTAGAAAACGTAGAACATTCATTAAGTATTTTGAAGCAAAACCTATTAAAAATTCAATATTAATTAAACATATAGTACGAATCATTATAATTTTTGGATATTACCATGTCGAATAGTACAAACCCATCTCCAGAGCTGTATTATAGTGGTTGAAGTATCCAAGAACATTGATCAATATTCCTACCAAGCATGAGTCCAGCTCCAAGATCATCTCGACATGGTTTAAGCAGCCAGCTACGAAAAGCAAGAATACAGGTCCATGGTCAATTTCAGGTGGTTCCAGCAACTAGAAACGCCTGCAGGACAGCCAGAAAGTTCGAATATGGCTTGAAGGTTGTTAGAGTACCAAAAACACCAAGCAGCACCAGCAGATAATGTTGAAGTACCCAGAGACGCCAATCAGCACCACCGCAAACAGAGTAAATCTAGCTCCAGGGTCATCTTAATGTAGCAGCAGAAGTCAGCAATGCCAGCCTGCACTACTTAGATAGTGTGAATCAGTTCCAGAGACACCTTGAGGGTTTTAACGTGGCTGGCAACGCCAAGCTACACCACCCAGACAGTGCGAATCAGCGCCAGGGTAGTGCTTGCATGGTCAAATTGGCAACGATAAATACTAAATTGTCTGTTCTCTGATACCAATGCCGTATAGCTATTAGTAGGAGACATCAGAATTACAACACTGATTCAACTCTAAAAACAGATCACACAATCACATAGTCACTGATTTCACTGCACATAACACAATCAATATCTGTTTTTAAAATGATGAACACAAGAACACAGCGATACTTTTTGTGGATCTGTGTGATAGAGAATCATCACTTAGACAGCATTTAACAAGAAAAATACATCAGCAGAAGCAGCAGCAGGACTCACGGGTAGTCACACAATCAAAAGATAACCTCCTAGCAAAAACTCAAGTTTCTTGCTGGAGTTATGTATCTTCTTATATTGCAGCATTCTTTGATGGACTGACACACATCGGATCGTCGGTGCCTTCCGAGTGCATCACTTTAAAATATTTTGTGCACTTTCTTACAAAGCAAGAATCGCGAGCAGCTGATCCACGACCGGAATCGCGGTAAGCAGAGATTGCTTGAAAACATATACAGGCACCATAGCAGTCTCCTGATTTAAAAACTACTTATAACACTGCTGCATCGCGTCGTTGTAGCCATTTTTCACTACGCACTCATGATATCACCGAAACGTTGACCAGAGCATCAAAACTGCGGTTAGCGGAGGCCGGGAGGCTGTATCGAAACGTCAAAACACACACGGCAGACGGCTGCGTGGGAATGCCGCCAGCCGGTCGCCATAATAATTTGGTCCGGAGCAGGCAGGCCTGAAGAAACCGTACGGTTTTTTTCCGTATTGTAATGAGGCGCAAGTCCGGCCCGGTCCCGGCTTCCTTAAAATAAAATAGATTACAAGATTGCCGGACTGCAGCCGGAACAGACACGAAAGATAAACTATGCCAATGTTTTTACTACGACAATCCATGTAGCAGCCCAAACCTTGAGGTTATACATTCTGAAACAACAGTATATCTTACCTAAGCTGAAAATAAGTTACGATTTAAGTGACAAAAATGCAAAGCAAATGTACAAAAGACAGTTCCAAACAAGACAGTATAGTGTAACAGTAACAAGACGAACATTTAGTGAACAATTACTTTATTGCAGAGGCATTTATACAAGCATTCGGTATGAAGAAGGTTAAGTTGCACGCGACACTGGGATGGTTTTATTTTTTCAAATACAAAATATTCACTGATGTAGAATCATCAATAACAATTATCTGTAGGATCATGAATAACAATAAGCTGTAGGATCATGAATAACAATAAGCTGTAGGACTATGAATAACGATTGGTTGTAGAATCATGAATAAAAATTTTCAGGTTTAACATAAGTGTCATATCCGTGCCTGACCTAACCCTGAATCGTGCTTTAAATTTCTCAACTTCAAGCAAAATTTCCGGCCCGGGATTGCGCCTCATTACACACCTTACAATGGCCCGGTTCCGGACCCGGATCCGGGCTTAACATCGATCTTCAGAAACCTGTTCCGGTCCTGATTTTTTCCGTAGGTACATTTCTAGTCGGCTGCCTCGCTTCGACAGAACCAATGAACAGCTGTTCGGCTTTGCTTAACTGATAATAAAATAATACTTTTTCTGATCAAATTATGCAATAAACTATCTTTGCAAAAAATTCATAGTTTTAGGAACGGAATAGAATTTGCTTTGTTAAGCGTGACGTCACAGCTTACATAATAAACCAATGTATTTTCCACCAATAGGATAGTTCCGAATATTATGGAATTTCGCGGGTATAATTTGAATTAAAGTACTATCAAAAGATAATTTTTTTTTTAATTTTACGAAATAATAATGGGTTTTTAATCATATTTAAAATAAATTTCGTTGTGATCAGGAATATTTGTAAAAAATTACGGTATACGAAAAAGATAAAAAATTAATGTTTTTTTTACTAATAATTAGATAACGGAGGTCAGACAGCGAGCGCGAAGCGCGAGCATCGGCGGTCGTGCCTTATGCGCAAAACGCGAGCGTGGCGCGCTCGTTACTCAAAGTTTACGAGACAATTTGCAGAAAGCCTTGCAACATTCTTGAATCTAATGAGAAAAAATGTTGTAATGTTTCATTGGACAACCAAGCATTAAACAGCGTTCGAAAAAATTAAAAATGCATTTTGATGACAATATAATCTCTTTAAAAAATTAACTTTTAAAAAAGTAAAAGTTTAGGCGAGTTTGATCTATTCTGTAACGAAATCACAGATAAAAAAGAACTGAGATCAATCAAACAAAGTCAAGTTTATATTTAATCATAATGAAGCAACAAAATTTTTGTTTGTAATGAAGAGCTTACTTAACTCAAAGTTAAGTTATATAATGATCAATTAGAAACAACTCTCAAGATACTTACTCCATAACTTGCCATGCCCGTCTGATTGTATACTTACGGTATTTTTATGGCGTTCTAATACATAAAAAGAAAATGTTAGTTGTTCATCAATAAACAAAATGAAACGGGCATGGTGAATAATTGCGGAATAATTATGACTTACAAAAAGAGAAACAAAAAAAAAAAAACTTCTTTATTCCGCGAAGAGTTATTTGCCTTGAGAGCAGATAAACCCATGTTAGATTTATGTTTTATTGACTTGAAATATTATTGATTTTAACGTTTCACTGATGTTAAGATTCTAAAAGGTCATTAAATAATTAGAACACTATTTATGGGAAAAAGTCCGAAGACATAAAAAACCCACTTTATTAACAAAAACACAAAACTGAAATTTGATGAATACAAATGGTGAGTGACATCGACAACGGAAACGCCGTTGAACGCGCACGCACACGCAGTACACAATGATTCGCACACACACTTGCACACAAGAATTTTACACAATTTTATCTAAATTGAATAGATTGATCGCTGTCACGGTCTGCCAAAGAAAAAAGCCGAACGGGGGTCGGTCGATAAAGCGACACGTAACTCGTGGGGTCACGTATGCTTTTTGATATGGATTATACAATGATGTAATGCCGCACGTGGGTCGTATGAATTGGCAATGCTAGTTTAGTTAAGAAGTAACTAGAGGATCGTATTATCAAAACGAATTCGAAAATTAACTAACAGAATTTCGACACGAGAGGAGAGGTCCGCTCGCGGGAAAAGATGTCGACTGACTGCCCGGCACAAACTCACGCGGGAAGCGCGCAAGAGAGAAGGGGAGAGCGCCTGACACGTGCTGCCACAAATTGGTGAGCCGTGTTGCGGCGCAACACATGGCAAGTTACGTAGTAAGTATCTTGAGAGTTGTTTCTAATTGATCATTATATAACTTAACTTTGAGTTAAGTAAGCTCTTTATTAAAAAACAAAAATTTTGTTGCTTCATTATGATTAAATATAAACTTGACTTTGTTTGATTGATCTCAGTTCTTTTTTCTCTGTGATTTTGTTACAAAATAGATCAAACTCGCCTAAATTTTTACTTTTTTTAAAGTTAATTTTTTAAAGAGATTTCAGTCCTTTTTAGTAATGTTTTTTTAGTTGTTTATAATTGTCCTAAAAATAAAATATAAGCAACCTTAACGAACCTGGTTTTTTCGTAACATTTTTATCACTAGCATGTAATCACTTATTGTTCTGATATACCAGATATTACGTCTAAACCACTGTTAATACTTATTCTGTAATCAGTTCTAATATTACGCACACGGTTAATTCAAACTTTGAATTCCGGAAATTTTTGCCAGTGCCGGCCGCTTGTTAACTGGGGCCGACGCGCAAGCGCTCTATATCAAAACGCGGCCACTCGCGTCCAGCGCATACTTGTCGGCTCTGGATATCTCCAATGGGGAACATGCATGAAAAAATTCATTAGGTCCGTCAGATAGAATATCGAATAATAATCGACACGTTTTTTTTCTTTATTCAATTAAACGATTATTAACAAAGATGTAGAGAGTTGAAATGTATGACGTCACTGATTCGGACTGTGTATGGTATATCTATATCGTCCGATTCAGTGACGTCACAAGATATTTCAACCAGCTGTACCTTTGACAATAATCGTTAGATTGAAAGAAGAAAAAATACGTGTCGATTATTTTTCGATATTCTACACGACGGACCTAATAGATTTTTTCATGCAAGTTTCCCATTAACCTATGACCAGCACTGGCGGGAGTTTCCCGAATTAAAAATTTCAATTAACGGTATGTGTATTTTGCATGGGGTAATCGGTTTGTTTCCTTCTTACACAATAATGAACATCCATTTCTATTCTAAGATTTCATACAAATACATGAAACAGAATATAATAATCCCTTTAAATTTTAAAGATACAAATCACATTCATATTTATACAGAACAACATTGGTAGAAACGTAAGCCAACCATTTACCATTAGAAAGCCAATTGGACAATGTTGGTCAATGATTTACAAACGCTTGGATACAAAATCGTCACGCAATGAATGGAAGCCTTGGCTTATGGATAGCCTATCAAGGTCTTAAAGAAGAGGAGCACTCTGTTATTTACTAGCATTCCAGCTTTTAATACACAGATGTAAGTTGTGCTTGAAGATTATAAGCTTGTCACCTGGGACTCCGGTAGACGATGTTCAGGTGTCTGGCAGAGAAAAAAAAACAAAATCTCGGTAACGCGCTTCATAGCGTTCGATGTAAAGATAGATGTAAGTTGTGCTTGAAGATGATGAACTCTCGACAAAATATGCCCTGTGCTTGCAAAATTTTAACCTAAAAGTCTATAATTATAAAACTAAAGGACATAAGGCAATTTTTTTAAGCGTATTTACTGAAGTCACATAAATAATTTATTGTTTTTCCGATCACATAACCTCCCAAATGCTTGAAAATGCTTTTAAAAGCAATATTGAAAATAAACAAAACCACGTCCCAGAATAGTCACGAGCACGTGAAATTCAAGCTGCAGATAAGAATAAGTATATAAAGATACAGTTCACAACTTAAGGAAAAATAAGAATAGTTTTTCTTCGTCGTATCTAGATCAAACGAAATATTTAAAAGATTATTACAAATCAGTATGACCAGAGGGTAGGCAAACAATTCGTTGTTTATAATACAGCTATTAGCCGTGTATGTAGCAAAGACAAATAAGTTGATATTCAATGAGCAGAAGCTGTTTTGCGCATTAACGGTCAATTCAATACCCAACGATAAAATATCACAAAAGTCTTTCCTTATCTATATTTTTTCATCAGCGTGTTCTCGCAGACAGGCAGACGATTTTTAAGATCGTGAAACTCAAGATGTTCAAGGAAATGGAATTTACTTCTAAGTGGTTTGACAAGGGTTAGCAAGATTGGGATTATACTGAATACCTTTTATAAGAAGAAGTCAAGGGATTTGCGTGTTGTAATAAAACTCCGTTCGACAAGAAAGCGATCTCATTAATACAAGAAAAGAGAACAACCGATTTTGGATGATTATCAAAGGGCTGTGCCAATTCATGAGATCGAAGGTACTTCGTATTACAATCTATTAAACAAGCCGATAGGCGTAATGCCATCTGACGTAAGTTATCCTAAAATTATCGAAGAGTTTAGGATCAAAACGTACCTGCTGTATCACAAGTGGTTGCGGATCAGATTTGATCACGAAATGATAGAAAAATGGTCACGATCGATGACGTCGTTCAAAGAGTTGTTAAGATTCGTCTACACTGAAAGATCTATTATGTATTTAAATTTATTAGGAGACGCATTGGTTTGATCTTGAAATATTCCCTTAGGATGTTTTTTAAGTAGTTTTAAGGTTTAGTTTTTAACGTGGGTAACAGTTCTGCCTCTTACATTACTTATCGGTGAACTCGCAAACTATACGACAATAGGTACGTGCACGCACGTTGTTGTAAAATTCGAAACGGCGTAACTTTTGCAACGACCGATTTATGGCGACAAATCAATACTGAACAATTATGACGTATTTGAGCTCTTATAGGTAAAATGTTTTCTCCACATACACAGAAAGAAAGAAATGTATTGTTTACACGTGCCCTATCATTTTAACTCCTTGGAAAGGAAAATCTAAAACACATGCGACGAAACAATCATATATCAACTAAAAATCTCGACATTATACAAGCGTTTAGATTACACTAAAATCAGCAATAGCTCGTAATCAATATAGAGTAATAATTTTTCTTTTCTTGTACCGGTAAGTTTAGCGTGTTAGCTCAGCTACAGCAAATAGCTGGCGCCTATGATTCGTTATAAGAAAACTGATGCATACACAGCAATGGGTGCGTTTTCCAACGACCTTAATACCGTCAATTTGTAAATGATTATGCGCGTGAGTAAAGCGAAAAAAACTGCTCGGGATGGCGTTGCGTATCGAGCGTATCGAGCAAAATTATCAATGTGTAATCGGCGGTGGCGGCTGCAATATAAAATCTAAAACGCGTTAAAAAGCGGTTATCTTCTTCAAAAAGGAAAATCCAAAACACATGCACACGCGCGGTTAATTTTTAGCAGTAGCTTCGAGCTATGATATATAATTCAGGCGTGAATAAGCGAGGAAAGAGAGGTTATGAAGTGATTTTACAGAATTCGCATTTCAAAAATTTTTGTTTTATTTTTTGAAGTATTGTTATCAGTGCGTGCACAGCCTATTGTAGTCCACGTATTTTTACGTATATTACGAGCTAACTAAAGTTAAAGTTTTTACTACGTCGAACGTGGGGTTGGCGAGCGAAGCGAGCAGGGGGGGAGGACCCCCCTAGTATATAATAATTAATATACTTGTTAATTTTATTATCTTATTATATATATAAAGTTCTATCTCCGAAATTTCTATTCTGAAACTACGTTTTCCGACAGAAATTGTTACCGCGCTAATTGTTTTTTGTTATTGTTTTAAATGTAATAGTAGATTGTACTAACGCCACACGAGTTTGCACTTACTACTTTTCCATGAGTGGGAGATATAATGCATTTTGGTGCATGCATTTTTGTGCATGAACTAGAAGTGGATTATTCGTTATTTGACGCACGTCAATGACAATGTATAGTCATTATTAATTATATTGGCATCACAAATGTACTAAAGAAAAAGTAAGGAAAATATACGATGTGCATGCTGCTGAGAGCAGCTGTTTGATGTCCCAAGGATTAGTGCGCTTGGAAAATTTTTTGCGCGCATCATCCAAAATTTGCAACTTTTATTATATTTATTTTAAGTTGTTTAAAATAAGTAAAATTTATAAATTTCACATCATGAGGGCCAGCCCTGGTGTTACCACTAGGATGATAACACAAAAACTCCGGCTGTAAGCACCAAAATTTTTATTTTTTAACATTTAAAAAATTTTTTATCTAAATTAAATTAATGAAAAACAAAAATTTTGGTGCTCACAGCCGTGTTATAATCCTGATGGTAACACCAATACTGGCCCTCATTATATGAAATTTATAAATTTTTTTCATTTTAAAGAACTTTTAATAAATATAATAAAGGTTACAAATTTTGGATGATTATCAGCTGATTATCAACCTACCTACCCCAGCCTGCAAATTTATGATATTTGCAATGAAAAAAATACTAATCGATAGATTTTCAATAGCTCAATTTAACTACGTAGCCCTTTCAAATTGCTCACCTTTAATTATTTAATTAAAAATCAATAAAGTCCTTGAAAAAAAATTCATTTATCTGTATATTCAAACTCCTATATCTTTTGATGTATACAATATTTCAAATTGCTCAAAGTTCTAAAACACTGCTCAAGTTGCATTTGTAATTGCTCAAGTAGAGTTTTTACCAGCTCCACTTTCGCTGATTATTAAATAATTAAAAGTATAGTTGTAACAAATGTAACGTAGGTTAAGTGAGCGTGCGCATGCGCACCGCGCATGTCGGTCGGCCTCGGCGGGCTTGGACAATCGTTTCAATTCAACGTCTGAATTCTGTTTCTCAGTGGATTTCTTTAAATTTATTGAATTTATGAATTGTTCACATTACGTGATTCCACTTCAGATATTATAACATAAAGAACAGATCTGCAATCTACCAATAAAAGAAAATTAATACCAACAGATAAATTAAGACAAAATCTTATGTTCAAATGCTTATTCTATTAAGGTAATAGCCATGACAGGGATCATTAGTAAAATGTTATTAACATCAATACAAGACGGAACTTTTTTTATTTTTAAATATACATATAGTTTAATGACATTTTTATTTCAAAGAAACAAACTGCATGAATATAAACTGCCTTTAATATAAAGGAATTTTTAACTCTGATCAGCAACAATCAATAATTTAATAATACTGCTACGATCCTTTTTAGCTCCTGGAAGCGCCACAAACATTCCATCTCTTGATGCTGAGCTGATCGCCTCTCGGATGTTCCATCACATTTTCAACAGCTTCGTCTCACTCTTTGACTCCATCTCGTTAGAGCCCTTAGCACCGTTCTCTTTCTTTTGATTATTTTAGCGCCAGGGTTTCATTTTTCTCAAAGGGGTACAGTTCGCCGTCGTGGTATAAGTAAAAAGCAATATTATATGACAAAAGATATGAAACAATTAATTGCTATACAATAATCTTGTTCTAAGAATTAATCTAATATAATATAACGATAAAATTATTACAAGAGAAATTCTAATTCTAATTTTTATCTTCCATCAACAGAAAACTTAATGTTTTTGTTATTACGTGCAACATATGCACTAATAGAATTAAATATATACAACTTAAATAAATGTAACTATCGATAGAAACGTAATTATAAATGATTTACAAATGTGAAGTTCTGAATATAGGCTGTAAGTTAAAAGCCCATTACTTATCACAAATGAAATTGGCAACATTGATGTTGCCCATTTCTACTATCATAATATAGGCAGGACTGTATCTTGAATGGTATTGTTACTAACTGTTTTTATAAAATTAACGTCAACAGTCTTCTCTAATTAATATTATTGTATAAATAAATGTAATTTAGTATAAACGAAATATATTATTAACAAATGTATATTTTAACAATCATAGATGTAGACTAGAATTTTTAAGCTTTTAATGTTTACACAATAATCGAGACAAAACGCCACTTATTTATTTAATACGTAAAATCTAGAAGTTAATTTATCAAATAAATTATAAAGCTGAAAAGTATATCCAGTTAAGTTGAGTAGTATTCACGTAATTACAAGTTCTTAAAGTCAATATTTTTCGCAATAAGTCAACACAATTTTTTACTTCATGATTAATCTGATACATCCCCTATAATTTTCCTTTATTTTCGTTTTAAATACTCAAAAAAAAACTGCAGTTGACGTTAACTTTAATTCGTATACTTTTTCCAAGACGTTTATGTAGGTGCCAAGCTTTACTTGACACGTCATTTGATCGCTCTTAAACGTGTTCGTTAAGCCATTTTTCAAGGCTGGCAGCAATAAAACGTTTAATATAAATATGATCGTGCTTAATATAATGTAGGATTTTTTGTTGTTGCTTTCGTTTTCTTTTTCTCATCAGCGCTTACCAGGTACCACTGAAATGATTCTCATAACATATGCAATATACGCTTTTTCTAAAATACGTTTAGCGTCAATGATCGGCCACGGAACGGATGTGACAATGCACGCAACGTTCACAGATTTTTACGCAATCAAGAGTCTTTTCTCTTTTTCACGTGTCGCTCTTTGATTCCATCTCGTTAGAGCCCTTAGTATCGTCCTCTTTTTCCTGATTAATTTAGCGGCGATGTTTCATTTTTCTTAGCGGGGTTCAGTTGTGGTCCGTTTACCGGCATTTATGCTGTTTTCCTCGCCCGAGCGAGACAAGGATTTCTCGTCGTCCTCGTCATCGTTGATTATGCAGAGGAGGTCTGAGTCTGAAACTTCTTGGACTTCTACGTGTGTACCTATTAAAATAACAATTGATATTGTACATTGAAAATACTTGTACAGAGTGTGATCTTGAATATCATAAAGAAGATAAAGGCATGCGTACCTTTTAAAGGCAGTATGGATCCAAAGTTTCAAAGAGCTCCTTTAGAAATGTATCATTCTTCTCACTGCTTGCGACCTCAGTGGTTTATAACTTAGTTAGAAGAAGTACAGAAGTACAGCGTCAACTCTGGTCTTGTCACCGGTTGCATAGTGCAGGGAGAGAATCGCCAATATTCATCAGCATCAAAATATGATGCTGATGAATATTGGCATCATGAGCTTTTTATAACTGAAAAGTTTTATTGTTTGTGTTCAATGTAAAAAAAGACATTATAAAGCTAAATTTTCAAAACCGACTAGAATTGATTTCAACAAATTAGTTTCGTTTGAAATGCGCAAAATACCTGAACACGTGAAAATCATGCCCTCGCTTATCCGCCGTCATCAACAGTGCGCCGGTCTGATCAAGGTCATGGCCACGATAGCCTCGCTGTACGCGGCAAAGTGTGCTACGATGGTCTCTATACTGCCATCATCTGTCTCTTTTTCCTCCTTAGCAGCCTTGAAGATCGAGGATCGCCAGAGTTGCCTGTAAGACTCGAGGCCAACTTCTCGCCAAGGCCACGAAGACCTTTACCCAGAGACTTGGCAGCGAATAGAACCGTCGCCATGTAACTGAAGACTCCCTCGCCCTCGCTCCCACCACTGCTTCTGCAACCTGGGATTAGCTTCTTCTCACTAGAAAATAACAGTTTTCGCTCTTAAAATCGTCCGCTTTTTTCGTAAATCTTGATAAATTGCTTCTCACCTATAAGCCAGCTGGTGCCAAGGCTACCTGGTGCCTAGAGCAACAGGGTTGGGATTGGGTCCGGGATTCAAATAGCAGGTAGTGATTGTCAGCACATCCTCAAGAGTCTTGGCATCAAACACCGCGATCCTCTCGGGGAAAGTGACGACGATTGAGCACTTGTTGGCGAGAACATAGCAGACTGGGCTCTTGAATTTGGTGTTCTTGACCTGTTTGCCCGTCTTGAGCGATATAAAGCTAACGCAGCAAAATTTGGGACCGTGTCCCGCGGAGTCGCAGATCGCTACCATCAGTCGCTTCACCTTTATTGAACGAATCGTTCCGTTCGCGCTCGCCGCATTTGGGACTCGGTAAGATGCGCAGAGTGCGCACCATACCCTGTGGCCAGGATAGCACTTTGCCGTTGCTTCGCCCGAGGTTGCAATAAGCCATACCTACAAAGATGAAATAAATTTTTAGTTTTTCTTTCATTCTTTGATCATTTAAAAGATTTAGTGTCTTACCTGCACTCCAGTAGTGTAACCCAAAACCAATAACAAAGGAGCTATACTGGATTCCTCATTGTAGTCAGCGAAGAAGGCAGGTTCATTGACATCTGCATACTCAAATCTAGTCCATGTTATGGCCTCCCTGTTGTCTGAGTTTGGAGCACCGCTGGTGTAAACCTTGGGACAAAGAGCACAAGAGTTACTCACAAATCCATAACAAATAATACTAAATAATCCATAATAAATAATACTCAGCAGCACCAGCTATAAATAAGTGTATGCGCAATGCTGGTGCAATTACATCGGTTCTCACTTGTGGTACTATATCATTGATAATCCCAGCCATGCTGTTGATGATGGACCTATCGCTGATGGGCTGGGGCGATACCACCTGGGCACCCTTGTGCCCACCAGCCCTTCTTGGTGAATCCGCAGATATTGTGCTCGAAGGTCTCTCTCATGTAAAGCCGACACTCTGTCCACCTTCTGTATGAAGAAAAAAACAAACGATCAACCTCTAGTCTAAGCGCCTTGTACACAATAATAAAAAAAGCACACGATTGGTGACACACCAGACTTATCACCCTTAACATCAGACTCTTTAACTCGAGGACCTGTGGTTAGCAAGAGTTTGACGAGGTCTATGTTAGCATTAGATTCCATGGTGAACATATGCAGGATCGTCTTGCCAGTTTTGTCTTTGATGTTTACATTTGATTTACTCTCACAATGCATTCCATGCTTTTCAATGTTTTGCTTTTATCTAAAAGAAAATACAATAATATATTTTTGTAAACATTGATATAAAAAATAGTCTGTAATGTTATTTACCAAGGTGCGATTTATGAGCACATTTCAACTAAATGATCACATCAAGATTTAAGTAGTACTGCAGAGAAGTTTTAGAAGCATTCTTGTGTGCTTTATAAGCTTTTAGACTAATAAACTGATACATATCTTTCTCCATATAACATCATCAAAGAACTTGTTGTAGTAAACTGTAATGAGTAGTAGGAAAGAATTAGCTACCATCGCAAAATCATAATTAAAAGAGATGTTTCATATAATCATAAAGTAGTTTCTTGACGTAATCCTGACAGATTTCTCAATTACTGATTCCTTTCCATTCAAGATTATCGCTAGTGAGATCTGGTTCAACATATCCTGCAGAGGTCGAACTCGCTAAACACAAGTACACTACAAGTTACGAGATAATTAAAAAAGTATTTATAATTTCAAGAACAAGCTTGCTTTCATCTAAAGTTCCTGCAACAGAGATATTTGCTCCAATTTCAGGATATGAGAGCAAGTCTGGCGATTGTATCTTGTATTTTACTACTGAACAGACAAAGATACTTCAATGTTTTAATAAAATATTCATATTTTATTAAAAGACAGATATCTTAAACTTGACAGTATAGGTACATTGAACTTCATCGCCAGTGTTTTCATGGTCATGTCTGCAATATGCTGTTGTACTCGATCAGACAATAGAGTGCTCTGGTTCTGTAATTAATGAAAAGTTAATTATTAATGTAAGAATTACATTAAAAAGTAAAATGTAATCAATTATTATTTCAATGACTACACTTGAATAGGGTTAGAAAACTGTTTACAAATAAAAATGATGTAAATAAACCTTGGAATGAACGTATCAATATCACATCAATATGCATATATATGCAAAATACTTATTTTTGTATTAGTTTTCGCGGTTGTTTGTTAAGTATGTTAGTACCTATTGTTTATTTTATTACAGAGAAGACTGCAGTGAATGAAAGAGAATGAATGAATTCGGATAAAGCGCCATCTGTCGGAGATTTCTGAAAGAAGGGAGGTTTAAACTTGAAATCCCCGACGATTTTCGCGCCAATATAAAGACTATGATCGGTAAAGCTGCGCGATTGTTTGATAATCGACATATACGTATTGTCTCGAGTCTTGAATACACGTTTAAAAGTATTTCTGCGAAATGCCATCAGAGAAAGAAAACGGACGTTGAAACAAAGCTAAAATCGAGGCTAAAATACTATGGTGTTCTGGTTCAATGCCTAAATAATTTACAGTTAATGAGCGTACTTTTATGAAATAAATTAACGTTTGTGTTGTTTAATAATAGAAGATGACTGATGAACAAAAAGATTTCAGAATCAAGATTATATATTTTCTAGAATGTAAATATAGCTGAATGAACGAAAATAGTTGGTCCTAAACCCGGTGCTTCGCCTGAAGAAATTTTGGAAAAATTACTGTCTTATGATATTTACAATGACAGCAAAAATTTGAAAAGTAGAAAAGACAATGTGTGGCAATTAATATGTGACGATTTGAACAATAACATAAAACCAGTTAATCTATATTTTCAAGTATCCCAAGACAGACACAATATTCTAAGTAGAAAATCAAAAGGTTTAGAAATTTATGCAGACGATGATGATGCAATTGAAGTTAATAACGCAAAGCACAGCAATTCAGATGAAGATGAATCTGATCTCATTCAAGAAGACATACCAAAAAAAAGGAGAAAAATAATTAACCCAAAGAAGAAAAACCGTATAGATTTTGATTTTATCATATCATATGAGCCATATGAACAAATTAGACCTGTAAAAACCATATATAAAGATGAACGTGAAGGTTTAGTGCTACAAAAGGGTTGGCAAGGTTTAATGTAGAAAAACATCTATCATAACGAAAAATTGCCTTGTGCATTTTGCTTTGAAAGGTATACGATAGATGAGTTTGATGCATATATCAGAATCAATGGCTATTGTCGTGATCCTGATTGTAATTCAGAAATTACCATTGTGTGTATAGATAAACCTACGCTAGGTGAACCTATCACATTTAATGTTAATACTATTAATACAAAAGGTGTACCTCATACAGCTAAGAACCGATTACAAGGGTCTGAACGCACTGAAGTTCTAGAGGAACTGAGAAATAAAAAGCCTAAGCAATGGCGTAGGGATAAGGCTGTGGAATTGATGCAACATGGAGATTGTGAACCACCTTTCTTGTACAATTTGCCTAGTTTACAAAAAGCCTCACAAGAAATGAAAAATAAAGATTTAGGAATTAAAAAAGGCTCATCACTATTCGAATCCTTGTCAGAGATAAAGAAGTCCGTTGAATTTAATAAATTTATTAGAAATATTGGATACGACAAATTTTACATTACTTACTGGTCTCCTGATCAAGTAAGCCTACACAATGACATCCGAAGAAAATTAAATAATGAGCTCGCTTTAGATTCTACAAGTTCAATAGGACTAAAAATAAATAGACCAGATGGAGTAAGCAGTGATTTATATTTAACTATATTAAGTAGTTATGTAAATAACTCAATTATCCTATTATGCCAAACCATATCAGAAATTAATGACACTAATTTTTTTAATTATTGGCTTAATGATTTCAAAAAGTCTGGAGCCACAGATCCAAAATTGTTAGTTACTGATATGGGTAAAGCTCTGCAAAATGGTGCCTGTTTAACTTTTAATAAAATGACATTGAGAGACGACCACTGTCTGCAAATTCTTCAAACAAATGACACTGATATCAAACTATCTACACAGTTGCGAATTGATATTGCTCACTACCAACACGTAATTTCGATGTGGCCTTGTATTAGCCAGGGTCCAAAAAAAGTTAAAGAATTGTACCTCCGGTGCACTGGATTCATGGCAAGCATTTCTGATCTGGATAATTTTGTAGAGTTTTTAGAATTTCTATTGTATGTTGCAATGATTAAAGTATACAGTAGTAAATGTGCAGATGCCTTACAGTATTTAGCTAAAAAGATAAAGACTTATAAATTTGATGAAGAACTTTGTAAAATATCAGAAACAACTGCTGTAGAAGAAAATATAGAAGATGAAAAAATTTTGGACACACATTCAGAGAAAAAAAGTCGAGTTAAAATATTTATTGACAACATTCATTCTAAAGTAGAAAATACTATTAATATTGACTCGAATACAGATCATTCTTCGAGTTTTGATCAAACCAATGATTATTATTTGCCAGATTTTGTGAAAAGATTTGTTGATCTCTGCAAAGAATTCCCTTGCTGGTCTAATGTAATGACATCGCACTTCAAAAACGAAAAAGACATTGCCACTTCAGCTAGAGGTGAAGCATTATTTAATGAATTTAAAAATTCGATTTTAGAAAATCGTAAACCTTTACGATGTGACAAAATTATTATTAAACATTGTCGACAGATTAATGGAGACATAATTTTAGCAAGAGCAGCTATAAATGACATACAACTTTAAAAAAAGGTTGCAGAAAAAAATGTAAGCAAGGATGAGAATGAACATCTGCACCAAGCTGAAAGGTGGAAAAATAAAATTTCTTTGCAGTTAATTGATGAAGAATCAAGTGTAACTGAAAATTTAGATAATGGACACAATTTAATTGCAATGGACCCTAATGGCGATGATGAAATAAATGAACCTGCATTTGATGTGGGAGCTTCTTTCGATAAAACTACTCAAGATAATGACAACCAAGTAGATTCCAAGGAAAATTGTATAAAAATAGAAACAGATATGAAGCAATGTCAGCACGTTAGTGAAAATTCTTTTTCAATAAATCATGATCATGATTATGGGCAAGTCACTCTAGATATTGAGAAAAATCAAAAACTATTAGAAGAAGCTGATGTGAAAAGAGCAGCAATATTTTTAATGAGCTTTTTATCTGTAATACGTATGTTGACTTTATGGACAATGTGGACAAAGTTTCGACAATTATAGATGTGAAATGTAAAGATGATAATGAAACAATAGTTGACGTCAATGGAAGTTATTCTGAAAAAAAAGACTGCGTAGGATTGTTAGACGTTAATATAATTAATAATAATAAAAATGATATTGAAAAAGAAAGAGTTGATCTAATAGAATTGAAAAACGAACTATCAAAGACTGGCAAGCCACTGAAAACCAGAGGTATATACGTTTCACCAGACCCTGATTTTGATCTGGAAATACAAGAAGCAAATGGACAGAAAAAAATCAGTACAAAAAAGAAAGCTAATATACAAAATGGAAACCGATTGCAACCAAAAGCACTTCACGGCTTAAAAGTTACTCTAATAAAAACTTGTACATTTGACTCTATTACAGAGATTTTAAGTCACTGTTGCAGCATAAATAGTTTCAAGAATTTTTTAGAAGAAAACAGTGATTATTCAGATAATATTAATTATAAATGTTATGCTAGTGCACTGTTAAAACATTACGAATCTGGTATTACAGCTAAATTGTACACAAGTCGTCTCTATATACTTGATTCAATAGTCAAAAACATTAATTACACAATAGATTTCAATAAAAATGTTGGTGAGATGTTTCAGTTATTGATGAAAAATTACAATTCCCTCAAAGAAATCACTTCATGTGTCTGTGGAAATGAAAAAGAAAATAAAAAGACCATCTTACCGATTCCAAATACTTCTATTGTTTGGTTAAATAATTATAAGAATCTCCAAGAAGAAGTAAACAAGTATCTTGAGAAGAAACAAGTATACTGCGATATATGTCAAAAATCATCTGCAGTATTAGATTTTGTCTTGGGTCCTTACATCTATATTGACACAGAAGATGCATACAAACATTCAACGTATGCCAAACAATTGAATATAGATTCTAAAACAATAAAAACATGTTTGAGTAAGATACCAACAAAGTTATTAATCAAAGAAAATACCTTTGTTGGTGGTGTCATACAGTACGATGAACCCATGATTGACGGTGGAATAGGCCATTATGTAGCTTACTGCCAAACATTGAAGGATATCTGGATAGAAAGAAACGATTTGGTCAACAGCAGTAAAGTACTATCATCAAAGCAACTTCCGTCAATCAAAATAGCTGCAATTTTCTATGTAAATATAAAACATTAATAAAGTATAAAATCATATTTACATTGTTGAGTTCATTTTCACCTTGATACACCTACTTATAGTTATTGACTAGCAGATTTATGTATATTTCAGCTATATTAATTCTAGCATTTTTTAGTTTCAATCAAAAAGTGAAAAATATCCAGCAAACATAATGAGCATGTATACTACTACTTATTTTGTTTTGGAACAAAGAAGAATATATAGAAAATACTTTGTAAACAGACATAAAGTTACAAAATAAAGTTACCTTTTAGTCATGATTTGATTTTTGTATAAATTGAACATAATGAATAAGTTAATAAATAATAAAAATACCTGATAATAGATGATGTTGTGCTTGGAGTATTACAGTTTCATATCACTATGATGAGGTTATGAAACACTTGATTTTTTTTTGCCTTGCGACTCGCGTTACTGTTTGCGCGCATGCGCAGCACTCACCTATCTATACGTTAAATTTATTCAAACTATTTATAATTATTTAATAATTAAGGAAAGTGGAGCTGGTGAGAACTCTACTTGAGCAATTACAAATGCAACTTGAGCAGTATTTTAGAACTTTGAGCAATTTAAAATATTGTATATATCAAAAGATATAGAAATTTGAATATACGGATAAATGCATTTTTTTTCAAGGACTTTATTGATTTTTAATATTATAATTAAAGGTGAGCAATTCGGAAGGGCTACGTAGTTGAACTGAGCTATTAAAAATCTATCGATTAGTATTGCTTCCTTCCTAAGGAAGCCTTGTAATAGTAATTTTTGGAGTTTGTGTAAAAACATGTGGGAAGTGTGTTTTGATGAATTTTTAGTCGAAAAATGGTGTTTTTAGAAAATGTCCGTACGGATGTATGTGTGTGTGTGTGTGTGTGTGTGTGTGTGTGTGCGCAGCAAAAAACGAGTCTAAGTATAGATTAAAATCCATTAATGGAAACTGAGATCGAAGCGATACAGTTTTCAGTTATATAGAGTATACAGGGTAAGAAAACAAAAA